>JACMZG010000008.1:12858606-12913413 GCA_018340805.1 Microvelia longipes | reverse complement strand
CGCGTACAAAAATCAGTTTAGTTGAGGTATTAGGGAAAATATTATTTATGACGCATTAACGAAGCGAAAAATCATAAAACGCGGAAAAAAATAATGTGATTCGATTGAAATTTTGCACAAATTTAGTCATGTGTAAGACTAACATGTGCCAAGTTTCATCTTAATATCAGCATTAATCAATTTTTATCGAAAGACTTGTGTACGTTTATTAAAAAATCAGAAAATAATTCAAATATGTTAAAATTTAGTATAAGTGTATACCTTTACTTAATAAATAAGTAAACAAAGTTTTGTTTTCAATACGAAAAGTATATCCATATTATTGTTGGATAATAAAAGTTAAGTATTATTGAGCGTGGTCAGTGCCAGAGACTATAGAGCTATATAGATATAGATTGATGGAGATATTTATAGGTCAGTACTGTACAAAGTTCCAAGAATTTTAAAACTCGGCTATAAGAAACTATAGTGTAAACAACTGACAAGAGTTTTACAGCGTTGCCGGATATCATTCCAACGTTGTCAAACACAACTTTAATGTACCAGTACCCCCACCTCGTAAAAACGGCAAGACTTCATAACTGCCCTTTGAATCTGATTCTTACCTTAACATTTTCAGTTTCATAAGAAACGATAATTTATTTAAAGGCAAGCTATTTTTTTGTCTAGCATAATTTAATTCTTCTTTAATCATAATATGTGCCTTTGAATATTTTCGCATAACATGGCTTTAATACTATCATATTATATTCTACTCAATTATTTTGTATTGATATCACTTAATTATTCTATATTTTAGTCAATTATTTTATATTTTGGTTCATGTCTAATGACTTCTGTCTGCATTATTTTGCTTTGAATCAATGATTGAATGGATGAAGACCCAGCTAAATGTCATGCTGATGCAATTGTCTTTATTTTTAATGCTTGTTTATTTTGACTAATGAGTAGTATTAAAGTATTAACGTCAATTTATTCTTTCGCTTTCGATAGGTTATGTTGAATCTTGGTTTATTTAGCGAATTTTCAAAGAAAGAATGAGCTTATGCATACATACGTACACACATACATACACACACATACACACACACACACACACACACACACACACATATATATATATAATATATATATATATATATATATATATATATATATATATATATATATATATATATATATATATATATATTAATATATAAGGTTCCGCAAAATTATGGTTGAAAATTAAGGTTCCGTATTTTTTTTTGTAGTTGAGGACTTCTATCTAAACCGAATTTTGGGAAACACTTCCGAGTGGCCCCCAACCGAAGTTGGATAAATCAGTCGAGCTCGAAGATAATGAAAATTGAAAGAGGAGCCAATCGGTCTTTTGTGATTTAAAATTAGGTGAAGCAAAGAGGCTTTGGCCTTTTGTGTCATATTACTTAGTATATATAAGTAGCATACTGCCACGATATATGCGGATTTTCAAATGTATTGATACATTTGAAAATCCGCATATATCGTAATGTAACATAATGTAAATAAATCCCGTTTTTGACTGATCAGTCAAAAACGGGATTTATTTACATTATGTTTTACATGTCAATCAATAAAACCGGAACTATATAGTACTGATAATAAAATTGTAATTTAGTATTTAATTATTTATGATTATTATTAGTTGTGCGAGGGCAGAAGTAATGCTTCTATGCCACTGCGACTTGAAGTCTTTTGTACATTGAAGTACTTGAAGTATTTTAATTAACACACAATGTGTACAAAATTCCAGGCCGATCTAACACTTTTGAAGATTTGAAATGTTTAAATAAACCCACATTATTGTGGGTCTTCATAATGGCCTCTCAGATATTTCATGAACAATAGACTTTTTGTACCAACTTTTATTTTGATAAAAGAAAGTGTTCGTAAGTTATCGTGTCCCATAAAAACGTCTAGGAACAAAAATCTCGTACTCTTAAATATACATACACAACCGTATATATTAGTGAGTCCCTTCCCCTCCATAACACCAACCTTGTAAGCTCATTTCTTCTTTGAAAGTTCCCTAAAAATCGTCCTAAAAGCTAGAGCATTTTCTTATACTTCATAATATCGATGCTGAATTTTTAAGTAAAAACATTTCAGAGCTGCTTGAAAAACCCGCGCATGAAAAATTACTATTTTCAATATAAAGGGTGTTTCATATAAAGTGTCCACCAGAGAAGGAGGTGATAGTACTCCTCATAAGGAACAAACAATTTTCTATTATATAAACTCAGATCTCCTACCGTTTCCCACAAGGGTAGGAGTATCAATAGCAAAATTAATTAGCAACATCTACTTTTTGAGCACCCAGATCTGGGACACGTGATATGGATTGACCCCTTAAAAAAATTTGTGGCGATAGAGCAAAACGGTTGAGTTCTGGTGAACTCCACCGTTTTTGCTGTAGAGCACTTCTCGATATATTTAAATCATGGCGAAAGGTGCCACATGTTTTGTTCTTATTAATTAATTTTATCAATTAAATGCAAACTATATACATAGTTACAGTATATAATATGTACAACTTTAAAATAGTATAACTCAGTTTTATGTAAATTCAATATTATCTATTGAGGAGTTTTGAGAAAATTACGTATTACATTACGTAAATCCGAGGTACCTCATTCCCGATAATTATAGGGGGGAGTGGTTATAGGGGTCAGTGGGGTATCGTTCTTTTATGGCTTTTGGACGGAAGGACATAACCAGATGGCGCGATACTCAGCATCACGCTCGATGCTGCTTAACTTTAGTGATCGGAACAAAAACAGTAAGATAACCTGTTCTATTAAATTGAAACTTTGTATACATGTTACTTTTCCTCACCTTCTCTTATACAGAAGGTATATAGAGGGAAAGTATGGGTTTCACCCCAAAAAATTTTAACCCAAGATTTCACTTGAATTATCCATTTTAGGTGTTTTTAGGACCATCTGAACCGATTTCAGCTTCATGTCTTTCTGTGTTACGCCTAACTCCCACTATGTTTATGCTAGATAGTTGAAACTTGGTACAAAAATCAGTCTTTGGATCTAGTTGTGCTGCCCGGAATATCAAATAAATAAATAAATAAATAAGTCTTTATTTGCTTGGGGTGTACATAATGTAAAAAAATTATGAACAAAAGCATAGGTCATTTACAAAAATTAATTTAAAATAATCATAAAAACTATTTAAAATTTTATAAATTCTAGTGAAACTAATTTAAGAAAAAAAAAATACATAATAAAATATAACAGACAAACAAGACAAACATGACTAGATAGTAATGGTTTTTTAGAGACAGGTACTCAGTAAATTAGAAAAAGGATTCTTTAATAAGAATTCCTTTAACTGCTTTTTAAAATTCTTTAAAGGTAACTTTTGACTAGTATAATCTAACTTATTAAATAACTTAATACCTAACACTGAATGCCCAACTTGGGACTTATTTTAGCCTGTGCATTGGTACTGCAGCAAAATGTTTGGACCCTAAGTACTATAACTATGATTGACTTTTATTTTTTCAAAAAATCAGCCTCATTTGATTTAATATAAAGTAAAGCATTATAAATAAATAATTCACTATTGTTAAAATATTAAGTTTTTTAAATAGAGGTTTGCAGTGTTTATTGGTTTTGATCTGGTCATAATCCTAAGCATCAAAAATTGTATGTCACCCTATTTGCTAGCCAGAAAAAATTTTAAAAATCGAAAAAATGACCCGATGAAACTTAAAATTAGGTAGGAATATACCTCTCAATATGACAAAGAAATATTCCAAATTTAGTTTTGATATTGGCCGCCATTGAAATAATTTACTTTTGAAATTTAAAATTTTGACGCTTATGCCAAAAGTATACACGTGTTTTTGACATATAACACGTCGTTGGAACCGCAAAAAAATAGAAACAAATATATAAAACTCCGATCAAAATCTACTAATTAGTTAAAAAGTTATAAGCGAACTTAATTATTAATTAGTGTGGCACTTTTGTTAAACGTAAAAGCTTGTTTACATTTGCCAAGGTTACAAATTTTCGCCAAAAATTTAAATAATTTAATAATACCGAGGAAAAATCGGAACTTTTACTCATTTAAGATTATGCGAAGTTTAACGCTCTTGTATGCTTTTTATACTAATTAAATTATTACTTGTTAAAATAATAGAAAAAACGGATACGGGGTACCTCGGAAGTTTAAAAACCCATTTAAGTTAAAAAGGCCATTTGCTAACCATCCTATGCTGAGGACGAGCGAAGCGAGTCCGAAGTACACAAACTCTAGGCCATTAGTAACCATCCTATTCTGAGGACGAGCGGAAGCGAGTCCGAAGGGTGTGGAAAAGTTCCGAGGTACCCCGTACCCGATTTTTAATCATAACAAGAGGTACATTCGTACCAAATTTCATCCAAAATTTCTGATTTTTAATAATTTTTTAAAGTTAAGTATGTATGTCATTCGATAAAAATTTAACTAATGCTGATAACTAGATGAAACTTGGCTCTTTAATGTCTTACATAGGACTACATGCGTATTAAATTTTAATTTGATCCGATAATGTTTTCGTGTTTTATGAATTTTTGAAATTGTTGTTGAGTCATTAATGGCGGTTAATGACGTCATTAAAACATTACCTTCCGGAAAGCACAACTAGACCTGGAGGTTGATTTTCGTACCATATTTCAACTTTTCTAGCATAAACACACTGGGAGCTACGATGATAACTGACACACACACACATACAGACAACTCGCTAAAAACCACTTAAATAGTCTTAAAAACACCTGAAAAAGATAGCTCTGGTGAAATCTCGGTTTCAGAATTTTGATGCAAACACATAACTTTCCTATATACCTACCGTGCAGGTAAGGAAAGTAAAAACTTAATTGCGAGTGTGCAATTTTGAAACTGCTAAAATTAACTTTTGAATCTATTTGACCGAAGAATTTCTATGGCTTATAGAAAGTTACCCATCTCATTTTTTTTATAATTTTAGGATCACCCCTTCTTGGTTAGATAGGGGGGAGGACCATTTTTGGTGTTTTTTTATATTTTTGAAGGATATAATGGCCGCCATTTTGAAAATGCGACACATGGTTATAACCTTCTCATCAATACCTACAATTTGATACCCCAATCAATGTTTTCCAAAAATGTTCGCATTTTGGCGATTGTGCGCATGAATCGCAAACTGCGTATTTAACATAACTGGCTGTATTTTTCCATGATAAGTTGTAATGCTGTACCAAATTTCAAGTCTCTAGCTGTTATAGTTCAAGAGATTTAGGTGATTGACAACAGAACGACAGACACGTGACAGAAAGTATCAAAATTTCGAAAATTATCTTCGAAACCCTAAAAATATTATCAATAAAATGCCAGATTAGGGCCTCGGGTGCTATCGCATCCAACATGCTTCAAAAATGAATTAAAGTTGACGAGACTATTTTACAATATATATACAATTCATAAAAACTGAGAGCATATCCCGGGCGTCGAACCCCGGACCTTCGGCGTCGGAGGCAGAAATAACGATTATTATTTAATAAAATTAATGTGTATTATTTTATAATCAATAAAATTAAGGATTATTATTTTAATTATTTTTGATTTTAGGTTAATTTATTAAATAATTAATGAAATTCATATTTATTAATTAAATAATTAATAAAATTATGTTTAGTAAATAATAAAATTATGTCTACAAATTATGAATGTGTATTAATTTTTTAATCAATACAATTACGGTTCATTCATTAATTAATTTAAAAATTGATAATAATATAATATATAATAAAAAATATCCATTTAAACAATTAAATGTAGTTTTATAAAATTAAATGTGAAGGTCTAAAAGAATTTTTTTAGAAGTCAAAGAGTAGTTGTTAGTAAACAGTAAGAAAGAGATAAGGAAAAAGGAAGGTCCCGGGAGGTCAAAATAAAGCAAGGCACTCTCGGTCATAATGGCGGCCCTACGCGTGTGAGTGTGTGTGTCCACTGCCCTCTTCTACCCTTAGTTCTCACGTAGCAGCGATAATAATGGCCCAAATCGCGTCAAATTTGGTTACATCTATTTAGACACATGTGACGTAACGTTTTACTTTTTCCTGAAGAGAGTAAAAATGGTACTTCTAAGCGTGATATCAAGATAATTAGAGAGATTAATTAGTTGTAGAGTAAGTGTACAAAAATTTTAATGCTCTACGACCAATAGCGACGATGCTATCCAAGAACTGTTGCAGCGGGATAGCCTTAAACTACGCAACACTAAATAACTTAACGCAATAATAAACTAACAACCCGCCATCAGCCAATAAATATACATATTTACGATAATATTACGTTATATGAACAACGGCTTTAAATTATTTTATTATTTTTCAGTGAAAAATAAAACCAAGTTATTAATGTTAAAATGTATTTAAATGTTAATTAATTCTAATGTCAAATTTATCGTGGTCGTAATTTATTAAAACCAAGGATCGATGTCATATTACTTTTATGAAAGTGATACATAGTTGATAATATAAAAAAGCGGGAAACAACATCTGTTCTTTCAGGAATGTGACAGGTGTTGTGTAGTTGGGAGATCAAGGTTATCGAACTTGATAACGCTTCAAGCGGATTTCCCCGGAACTAGAAAGTTCCGGGGAAATCCGCTTGAAGTGACACCTGACGGACCTGATTTAATTCCTTGTCCATAAACTGTCTGAAGAGTGGACCGACTAGGAATCCCCTATCTAGTTTGTCTCTCTGTAGTACTATATATTCCTCTATGGTCAACACTAACAACCATAATTTAGTGGAAAGACGTTGTTGGTGTTAATATTACTATCAAAAAAATTATGGCTAATGAAGATTTATCATTTGGGGAAGCAAGTATTAAGTCTAAGAGAGGGGTTTCTGCGCAAGTAAGGCAGCCTAATTTATTCAGTAATACTGATTTTCCATCTTTGTCTTCTGAACCAATTAAGATTCCCGAGATTAACTCTCATCCTTTTCAGCGGTCTGTTAAGCAACCTTCCAAAAGATTAAGGTGACAAACTACTTTAGACTCTCCCCCCACTCCAAACCATGAACACCTGTTAATACAAACAAATATAATGTCGTGTAATACGCCAGGGGGTCTTATTTTGTCAAGAAAATCAAATCAAAACTTCTCGCACGAAAAAAGTGAAGATGTAGATTTATCACAAAGAATTGAGAACTGGAGTGAAGTTTCTAAGAATCAAGTCCTATCCGACTTGGTCTTGTATTTAGTATCAGAAATAGTTAATAATAAATCTTTGAATATATCAGACCCTAGTTTATGTTCTCTTATTACGGATAAAACTAACTCTCTAGCCCTATGATGCATAATCTTCAAGATCTAACTTTTATGCAGTGGAACGCTTGTTCCACTCTTTCTAACAAAGGAAGTCTAGAGCACTTCCTTTATTATCAAAGCGTCGACGTTGCCCTGATTTCTGAGACCTGGTTTGTACCAGGTCGATCCGTTCTTTTCCAGGTTACAACGTAGTGCGCCAGGACCGCCATGAAGGTCGGGCTGTCGTAGCTATACTAATCAAAAGTACTTTGAAGTACGCTCAAATTGTCGACATTCCTATTATCACAGGAATCATGTGTGTTGCCATAAAAGTATCATCAAGTGTGTCTTCAAATTTGCCTATTGTTTCTTTGTATAATGAGCCGAACAATTTAATTAATGAAAATACTTGGAACAATTTTCTTCAAACTTTCTCGGTCTTCTTCTATTGGTGGTGACTTTAATAGTCATAACTTGGCCTGGAGTTGTGATTTTTCTGATAGGCATGGTTCTATGCTTTTTAATGCTTCTCACTCATCTAACTTGATATTTTTAAATTATGGGTCCCCCCCCCCTAGTGAGACAGCCAACTCATAAGAAGAAATCATAGATATTACTTTCTGTTCTACAGAATTAGGGGCATTACTGGACTGGTCAGTTTGGCCAGACCCCTTAGGATCCAATCATTTCCCAATCCTGATCAAATCAGCTATTACAGCTAACTTGCAAATCTGTGAAAAAAGATGGAAAATTGATCAAGCAGACTGGGATATGTTTAAATCTATTTTAAATTTGTTGGCTCCCCCAGAAGAACTTCGGGATCATAACTCATATAGTTATGATCAAGTTTTACTAGATATAAATAATGCTGCTAAAGAATCTATCCCTGCCACAAGTGGTTCCAATGCATCTCCATCTAAAACTAAATTCTGGTGGACTTCAGATTGTCAAAATGCTTCTGACCAAAGAGAACATGCTGTAATGGCTTATAAAAATAACCCAACTCTAGGCAACTATGTACTTTTTAAAAAATCTGAGGCTATAGGTCGAAAAACAATAAAAAAAGTAATAATAAATTCATGGAAAAGTTATTGTTCTGAATTAAATAATCAAACACCTGTCAAAAAACTATGGCGCACTTTCAAAAATCTAAAAAATAAAAACAATATTTCGAATAACGATATCGATGAAAATATAGCTTATAACATATTAAAAAAACTTTTTCCAGACAACATGGCGATATCAAATCCTCTAACCACCTCAAACTAGTAATATGACAAACTGATAAAGGGCAGCAACCATGTGGCTGTGAAGCAGCCATGGGGAGGTAGAGGGCTACAAGGCCCCCAGCACCGATGCCGCGCAATTTAAGGTTTAACAAGAGGCCAATAAAAACATTTCTTTCCACATTTCAACATTTTCTTCACCAATAAAAACTTGGGAATCTTTTCTTTAGACTAACTAGGCAGTTTCGAGTATATAGTACTATAAGTTTTACTCAGTATTAACATCATGATACTTAATAATGATTTAAAAACTATAGTACAATTGTACCTGTTTAGCAGCTGACTCAGCCAGACTACTTTCTAAGGATAATTTCTGCTGTTCCAGTAGTTTAATTCTTGACGTTTCTTCCTTAAGTCTAAGTGATAGAAGATCCCTCTGTTCTTTTAAAACAGACAGCTCAGCTTCATTACGATTATTAGTATCTTCTAATCTCTCAAAGTCATGCTTAACATCATCATAACTTTTTCTTTCCTATAATAAATGTAAATTTACATGATAAAAATCTAAATCTTAAAAGGTAAATAGTACAAAGGGGTCTGTTTCTCTTGTTTCGACTGCACATGTGTGCTAATAGTGTGTATGGACTTGGTTTGTTCTAAACCCATGTGTTTTTAATTAGTATTCTAGGCTCACAAGGGAGTAGAACACTAAAACAGTGAGATTTAATTTATTCAAACACAAGTCAATACTACGTCTTCTGTGAATAGCTATGACCAGAGCTACTATTACATGACGATAAATATAACAGACAATTCATGTATCAGAAAGGCAATTAACATGGATTTTTTGTACGAAAATGCAAGAATATAATTTATATTCTTGCATTTATGTTACATAGCCTTGCCTGAATATAATTTTATCATTTTTTGAAATATATAATTTCAAAATTTAACATTATTTCATAAAAATGTTATAAACATTCTTATATTAGCTTTAGGTTCCCTACCTACTAGCCTATACAGTTAAAATTTGCTTGCAAACAAAATTTGATACGTTTATTATGATATAATGTTAAAATTTTAAAGCAAGCATCAAAAATTTAACATTATTTCATAAAAATGTAATAAACATTCATATATTAGCTTTAGGTTCCCTACCTCTAGCCTATACAGTTAAAATTTGCTTGCAAGCAAAATTTGATATGTTTATGTTAAGATATAATGTCAAACTTTTGAAGCAAGCGACAAAAATTTAACATTATTACATAAAAATGTTATAAACATTCTTATATTAGCTTTAGGTTCCCTACTTCTGGCCTATACTGTTCTATACACCACATTTTTTAATTATTCAAGATTAAAATCAATAATTACCTCATGAAGCTGATGTAAAACTTCATCTAATCTTTCCTCTAACTCCCTCCTTTCCTTCTCCTTCTGTCTAGTATTTAGCTCAGCATCCGCTATCCTACCTTCAGATTCTTGTAATTTTAAATTATACTCATCTCTTATACCTGCCAACTCTCTTTCTAATCCTTCTGCTTTTGTTTTAAACCCAGCAGCTAAATCTAAAGCTTGACTTACTTCTTTCTCCCATCTTACTATTCTCTGAAATATAAATGAAAAAAAAATAACATTAAAAACAGTATTGCAATATCAATTAAACCCAATTGTAGCCTCTAATACTTCATAACAAGAAAGAATGTTATTATAATCAGACAATAAAGGACCATAAACTCGACCTATTTCACATTAAGTAGCCTTAATTTGACTGCATGGGCTTAACTGTTAACTGTGCAAAGTGTTAGTTTAAAGTAAAATAAAACCAAGAAGGGAAACTCCTATACCAACTTATGTAAAAAATAGGGTAGCTCAGAACTTTTTCTAACCACATTAGATTCGCTACGCTCTTATCAACATTTGCGGCTAACACAGTTCTAGAGATAATTATATAAATATAATTAGGTTATATGCCTATGCCAGCTTATATATTCAAGCTTAGATGTCAAAATTATAATATAATATTATACAGTAATTTTGAAGCCTATAGGTAGAGAACCCTTGTTTCATAATTGGTAGCTGCATTAAAATATATATATATATATATATATATATATATATATATATATAATATATATATATATATATATATATATATATATATATATATATAATAAAGTCTGTTTTCAGTTTTATTACTTATTAATAATAATAATAAATAAATGTTTATTATTTTCTTTAACAAAACATACAAATAATATTTTTGAATGTACAAAATTACAGAAAAAAAGAGATTATGTTACAGTTATTACTTTTTTATAACTGTTTCAATCTGATCTGTTCTTTTCTGAAGCATGTCAATTCAATAATGAATTAAGAAATGATGCTTTACCTTATTAATTTCCTCCTGAGATCTTTTAGACATTGCCTTTTCAGTGAGCAAAGCCTGAGAAGCAGAATGCCTTTGATCCTCTATTTGTTTCCAGTGTTCCACCATCTTCTTCCAGGCCTCTGTGAGCTTCTCAATGACCAAATCCTTCTTCTCGTCAACCTGAATAGCAACAGCTAATTTCTCTTGCTCTTCTAAAACTTTCTTCTGTAATGCTTGAACAGTATTCTCTAGATGCTGTGAAAAACATATAAACTCACTAAAAAGAACACACCGAAGTTAAAAATAAAAATTTGGGCTTTCAGGCCATAGCAGCGTTAGTACCTCAGGCTGTATTATTTTTGTTTTGTATTAGTTCTTGTTTTATTATAAATTGTTGTAATATGGCATTTTGCCATAAAGTCAAAGTCAGTTAATTTGTTTGGCTCGCCTCACAGACGCTTTACAGGCCTAAGTAGTCTGCTCTAAATATTCGCGATTCAAAGAGATAGTTGTTAGGTTGGCAATACCAATGGCGGGAAAACAAAAGGGTGATCAAATTTTTTTGATCATATGATTAGCATGGGAGCTGTTGAAAATTCTTCCTTTATTCCTTTATTGTTCGTTAATTTGTGATAAATGAGGTAAAAATTAATAGAACGATCATCGGTGCTAAAAAAATGGCCAATATTTCATAGATAAATACTTCGATTATTCCAGGATTTTAAATATAGAATCAGGCTCTTATCACTACAGACTTGGATTTGTCCGATTTAACCCAGAAATAATAAAACCTAAACGAGTGATTTAAACAAACATTTACAAAAACGTGAATTTATTGAGTTATTTATTATTTTAGTGTGTAAATAAAATTGATTGATAAATTAAAACACCATTACAGTGAAAATCGGCTTGTTATCAGTTAATTTAAATACCTGTAACAACTAATTTAAACAATTTAATGCAACTAAAAGGTAATTTTGTGTGTTTGTGTAAACTAAAATTATTTAAAAGTAACATTAATTAACAATAACTAAAATAAAACACTATATTGTGATTTTCACTTTCTTATCACTCAATTTAAATACTCGTGACAACCCGTTAAAACCCTATTTTTCAACGAAATAGTGATTCTACTGAGTTCATACGCCCTAAAATTAATTAAATTAAAACACTTTGATAAAAAATTTAAAGAAATTATCGTCACAAATAAGACGATACTAGACCCTTCTGTTATCAATTTCTTATCAGCGACGGTGGCGCTGCAGCGGACTTTGAATCGCGAATACTTTCACTATATTTAGTCATTAATGTCTAGAGCAGGGGTGGCTCTTTATGAACTCATGGAAATAAAAAAGTTCTAAAAATTTAGGAGAAATTAGGTTTGGTAAGATACCTGTAAAGTGAATGTAAAAATACATCCCTTTTTCCCACGTTAAAGTTTATTGATCATATCTAAAATGAAGATATTTTTTATCAAAATTAAAAAAAAAAGTATTAATTTTATAAATTTTATAAATAAATTTTTTTTTTAAAATTTATAATTTTATAAATGCACTAATGTCTCATTAGTGCCCCATCATCAATTATATTGCAATCATAGAGATTAACACAAATTCTAATAATATTAATTTTATAACTTTGCAATGTAACCATAAAAATGTATTATTTCAAAGATTATAGAAGTTTAAGAATTGCATATCATCATCTGAACGCATACGTTAGAAGGTGATAATATAGTGAAATATATATCATCTAACAAATCAAGTTGTGCTATAGCTATAAATAAAAGAATATGATAACAAAATGCAAGAATAACTTAACATTAAGCAGTATAGATAGCCTGACAAAAGCAATATAATAAACTCATTTTCAAACTACATAAAGTAAAAAAATATAGATTATAAAAATAAACGTAGATTTGTAAGATACAATAGCCCTAGTTCTAAAATATACAGAGTTGCCAAACCTAAAAAAGCAAACAACAGACAGACTGATAATGAATTTTATCAATAGTCCAACGTATGAATCTTATTATCTGACATCCTTAAATTTATATCAAGAGATAAATACTATATTCAAATACAATATGTATGAATCAAGATATGATTCGTATGTTTTACAATATTATCAAACAACCACTTATTGATCTCTTTAGATGTTAGCTCTCTTTTCACTAACGTTCCTCTAGACCTATTACATGATACATTCAAATTATTCTAGATAACAGGCGAAGAGAGTCTGAGGAGACGAGGATGAGAATAGTAAATCTGAGAAAATGATGTAATTGATTTTTTATAATTATTTATTTGTCAATAAAAGTGACAGATAGATATTATTACTAAAGGAGCATATAGGGCTCCTTTAGTAATAATATCTCTATGGGCTAAACACCTATTTACCAACACCAGTGCTCCAATCCAGTTTCATAATATAGTTGTCATTTTCACAAGTACTAAAGTTAGATAATAATACATTTTCCTATAGATAGCTCGAAGAAAGAATAGTGTACTTGCAAAACAGAACAATATTCTCTAAAGGTTATTCACTTTAGTGAAATCGGAGATTCATTGCTTCATTCAAATTATACCCAAAGTAATTTTTTAAAGAAAATATTATACTTACAAGGCGCCTGTATCTTTCTTCTTCCAACTTTTGTTTTAGTTTTAAAGGATTTCTAGAAATGGTGTCATCATCTGACTTCCAGAGCTCATTAAGGCTAAGCAATTTATCAGATACACTAAACAACAATAAAAATGAGTGAATAAAACAAATAAAAAATAAAATAACTGTTTATTATTTTTCGGACACAAGATGGGACGGAATAAAACTTCAACCACACTACTTCATCAAAACGATATTTCGCCTTTATTCATGGTCACAAGGCATATTCATGTTTCAAAGAATACATATATACATAGTTGAAAAAACTATAATGTCAGAACTATTCTAAAGAATTTATTATTTTCTATTATTGTCTTCCCATACAAGTAAAAATGTCATGCAGTTTTTAACTTGTAGTGTGAAGACAATAAAAGAAAATAATAAATTCTTTAGAATAGTTCTGACATTATAGTTTTTTCAACTATGTATACATGTATTCTTTGAAACATGAATATGCCTTGTGACATTGTGACCATGAAAAAAGGCGAAATATCGTTTTGATGAAGTAGCTTGGTTGAAGTTTTATTCCGTCCCATCTTGTGTCCGAAAAATAATAAACATAAAACAATGGAGACTAATAATAAAAATAATAAAATAACTGGTTTGTAGTACAAAATAAACTGCCTAGAATTACAACTTGAAGAATTCAGTAAATAATTATAATAAATTCCTATATTTTATTATATTCAATGAACAAAAAAGTAAAATAAAAAAATGGGTCCCTCGGAACTTTTCCTTATCACATCGTATTCGCTATGCTCATCCTCCCTACTTTGAACTCGCTACTCTCGTCCTCAGAATATACAATTTGCCAAGTTTATACAGCAAAATGTCTTCGGACTCACTTCATTTGTCCTCAGATAGTAAATACATCCGTTTCATTCTCAGCAGTCTCCCATACAGCTCTTAATTTTTATGATCCACGAAAAATCATAGGTATTAAAATGAAACTTAGTGTACTTATTTGTTACATATCACAGGCTTATTTAAGCAGTATCACTTTGGTTTTGCTACGCTTGACATCAATGTCTTAGGGTTTTACAACTTAAGATCAATAAAAGCTTTGAAAAGTCATAAAGCAGATAGCCATTCAATCAAATATCACGGGAAATACTTTTATATTGTGTTCACAAATGAATAATAAAACTTGTGGTCATATTTGGCAGCCTAGTTTTTATTAGTTTTAATTCTTCATATGAATGTTAGCAAAATATTTAATCATTATATCATATAATATGTGAATGTATATAGCACTTATAAATATAAATGTTTGCCAATAACTTAAAAACTGTCAGTTCTTTATGTTTTACACTATCTGACAATATGTCATACGTCAATAAACAGTAACAACTTTGAGAGTTATAGTCCATCAAAGTTCATGAATTCAAAAGTCATTTTTATAAGATGGCGATTCACCACTTAGAGGCACATTTATGTTTAATCTAATTCAATCAATCTAATTTTCAAAAATTACAATAACTCAGCAAAATAGTTTTATGCACTAAAAAGTATCTTCTAAGCAACAAAACTAGACTTGTTTGTGCCAAGTTTCAATTCTCTCGCATGAACACCACATGAGTTTTGTATGACAGAGATTATAATAAAAACCACTCATAAAAGTGCCTGAAACAGATGATTATGATGAATTCTCAGTTACAGATTTTTTTGGTAAGCACAATATAATAGTAGAAGGTAAGGAAAAGTAAAATTTTTTAAAAAATTTGACTAATCAAATAGGCCCAACTTTAGCTAAGAATGACGCAAATCTCTCAATAAACCATATGTGTTTTAATGATTATTATGATTTAAAATGAAAAAAATAATAATCCACCATCCAAAAATAAATTTCAACACACAATATTGACCATTTGAAGCAGCTTCATACTCATGTTTTGATTATGAAACAAAAAATTCCTTATAATGATACTGTCATACACAATAATTTTAATAAGACCTTAAACCGAAACAGGGTTTAACCCAAGTAAATTCTTTAAAATATATTTTTAACAGGCACACATAAATCTATTAGTCATAGGACATGGAATTACTTTATTTTAAAGCTTTATAGATAAATAAGAAAAACTTGACTTACCCTGGAGGCTGAGGGGGATAAGATTGTGATGCTCTACTATAACCTGTATCACCAGCGGTAGGTCCATCTCCCGATCCTTTATTTCCAGCAAGTATAACTGTTCTAGTGGAATAATTAGATTCACTGGGTGATGAAGAGCCCTTTCCATTAAACCTGTCAGTAAATCTGGCAGGACTACTAACAGCACTTTTAAGAGGTGAAGCAAGTTTTTCTAAGTAACTACCATCTTTAGTGGATTCTTGGCTAGCCATGGATAACTTACGTCTGACAGATATGGAACTGCTTTTACCTGGGGTATCATAAGATCTACTCGGAAGTGCGTTGTACTCATGGGATAAATAACTCTTGTACTTGTCAGTTTCATCTTCAGCACTAGAACCTAATAATGACATAGATCTCCGAATACAAGGAGGCTCTACAACAGGACGTTTAGTCGGGGATTCACCATTCTTCTTAGGACTATCATTAAACATTTGTCTTACTCCAAAACCTAAATCAGGCACTGAACCAATGTTATCCCCAAGTAATGGAATACTTTTAGCCTTTTCTCTGTTTAGATTACTATCCTCAGGCATAAATTCTTTCTCTCGTTGACGTAGTTTGTTTTCTATATCCCTCTGTGTACTCTCCATTTCTTTTAGCAATCTGTCAACTTCAGTTAGTTCTAACTTCTTACCATCTTTAGATTCTAAACTGTGGTCTTTAAAAGGGGAAGACATGGTAAAAGCTTTGTTACTATTGTCAGTCTGCTCGTACACGAATGTTGACTTTTCTTTATCTTTATCAATAGAACTCACCCATTTTAAAACATCTTCATCTTTGTTTTTTGTCAATGATATAAAACTTCGTGGAGATGAGATGTTGGATAATTTTTCAAGATCAGCCACCAAAGAATTTTCAAAAGTTTCTATTGCTGACACTCGGTTTTCTAAACTCGTCACTTGAGACACAAGATCGTCAACTATTTCCCTATCAACTAATGATTTATTATTCAAATTAAATTCCTCTTCGTGATCATCGTGAACCCAAAAGAAATTTGGAGGTATTAAAAGCAGGTAGTCTGTGTCATCGGAATCACTCATTCCTCATTCATGTTAATGTAATAAAACAGTTAAAAAATAGCAGATAAAATTAAAAAACACATAAAAACCTGGATCCAGGCAGTAAAAAGAAGAAATATTTGTTACATAATTCTAAAACTAATAAAAACTGTACCCAAGCTAATGATATTGATAAATAAACAAAAGAATCGGTTATTTTTCAAACAATTTTCTTTTTCTTTCTTTCATTCTTCTTCTATATTTTAAGTCAAAAAACATGTAAGACAACAATGTTTTAATTATTTAAGTATGGATATAAAAAGTTTGCCGTGTTTTTTTTAGCAAACAAATAGATTACATTTAATTCGTCGATGTTTATGTTAAATTAATTCAATAGTCTATAAATATTTAATATCACTATATTCTTCTTCTATTGCATCTAATCCTAATCGCTAAGTTAGCAATACTACAAGAGTTAACCAGGAGCACACAAGAGTATTGCAGATTTAATTTACCTATAAAATTGTGGGCATTTCAATTACTCTTAAATAAAGTTAACTAAAAACTCTTTACTGAAGTTAACTAAAAAGACTCTTTTACTAGTAACCTAACTTTAGTAATCTAAAGTCTATTTTAGAGTAAGTTTTAAAGATTAAACTGTTCATGTTTAAATGTGTATAATTAAAATGGTATTGTTTTCATTGTTTTGTGGTGTATCTTACCTTGTTTTATTTATTGTTACTTTAACTTTATATTTTTACTTTTAAAATCGATTTACTTATGTATTCTACATTTTGACGCTATTATGCCAACTTGTACACTATGTGCCTGGTTTAAAATAAAAGAGGATTATTTATTTATTTATTTACTATTAGATGATGATACCCTACTTATTGTACTGTAAAAGGTATCAAAAATTTTGAATTAAGTTCCTGTAATTTAAAAGATCATATTATGTCATGATTAGCTTATTATTAGTTATATGCCCTGAGTTCGATATTTATTTATTTACAATACACGGCAAATTAGTGTAAACCAAATTTATAATATTAAACATTTTGACAGCGAGAAAGTTCAAACTGATCAAAAATAAGTACAAATTACTGTTATATAACATACAAAAGTAGATTATGTAAACAAATTGTAAAATGAGATTTTATCGTTGCGAAAATTTATTTATTGACATTTATGTATTTTTAATTAACTTTAAGGCCCTTTAGTTAAAGGGCCTTAAATAAAAGGCCTAATAAATAGCCCTTTAAATGAAGGGTCTTGATGTCTACAATAAATACAAATGAATAAACTCAGAGAGAAAACAAACAAATGAACATTTAAAAATAAATTGTAGGTCTATAAATAGAATAAAATAAATTCTTTAATTTTTAAGTTAGTTAACCTGATATTTTTTTTACGAGTCATGGAGTACCTTTGTCTATGCTTTGTCTTCTTTATCCCGTGTTATTATTCTTGTAATTAATTTAAATTAAATAATTTTGTTATTATGTTAAATAGACCAATAAAAGAAAATGGCAACCTCTGTGTATGCGAAATAATGGAGACAGGCTTTGCTTTTACAGCTTTATGCTTCATTTAGGACGTCAATGTGGACTCAGGACAAAAGCTACGTAAGTAAAGATTCATTTTAATCAAAGTTTTGATGGTTATTAAAATATAATTATTAAAATCATAGATTTTAATTATTAACAAAATGCATTTAAAATTTAATAATAAATGAATAATAAATTCAAAAACTCAGATTTATCGTTATCTTTTCTGTGTTCAATAATATTATAAATTTAGGCTGGCAAAGCAGCTCTAGAATTTACAACACGTATGAGCTTGAATATTATTATAATTTTTAATGAGTTCATTAGATTGATTTTATCGCCCCCAATCAGGTTCAACGGCTTTTAATTCAATCGCTATTATAAACTAGAATAATTGACAGTAAAATCTCTTAGTTTATATTGCTCCTTTATAAATCGCGATCAGTCGCAGAAATTATAATCTTTGTTTTGTATTATTTCATAAAATATGCTGGGAAAACGTTCTATAATCATATTTTCAACATGCATTTAACAGACAGAATTTTGGTAGGTATTTAATATTATGACACTCACTTTTTCGAACTTCTTAAGTTCAACATGACTTATTCCAAAAAGAATAAAACAACATTCCACTTGCCCTTCTTATTCCAATAACAGTGGTTTTCAGCACCTAGATGCTTCGCCATCCTACGGTGACTTCAAAAATTGTATTGCGTTGTTGATGGTACTTGTATGTTGGATTGATTCCGCTTGCCCTTCTTATTCCAAAACAGGGGTTTTTAGCCCCTAGACGCTTCGCCATCCTACGGCGATTTCAAAAATTGTATTAGGTTGTTGTTTTGTATTATTTGTTGTTTTATTCTTAATTTTTTTTCCATAATGTTTCGCTATGTATTTAGTGAGTTTTGTCATGTGATTCATTTCGCAGCAACCTCGCATTGTAGGCCCGCTTCGCATCTACAGGCGTATTACGTATACATACAAACATACACTTACGCACGCACACACACACACATACATACATACATACATACATACACACATACACACACACACAAACACAGATATATATATAATATATATATATATATATATATTATATATATATATATATATATATATATATATATATATATATAGTGTTTAACGTTTAGCTCATTGGTCTATATTTCGCTTAATTTTTCGTTTCATGTGTTATAGTCTGATTAGTAACACTGTGATTTGTAAAATTTCCTGCATTCATTTAAAGGAAAGACGCGGAATCATTTTAATTCTTCTCACAAACTAAGCTTCTAATAAATGCAAAATAACTGATTTTAGAAGGATCTCCATAATTTACTTACGAGTCTCAGTGGTTCTGACCAGTCTTTAAACCACGAACCGACTAATCCAGCACAAATGGACTGATAAGAATCAAGCATTCCAAAAGAGATTTTCCTGAACAATTAAAATTTAACTGGAAATAGGAGCTATTCCCATTATTTTTTTTACCTTTACACTCCTTTCAGCAGAAAAAACTTTCAATAAAGGACTTAGGCTTCTATTTTAGGCTCAAATTTTCAATTTTAAAATTGTATGGTTTTTTAAGTTTCATTGGTCTACTTTTTATTTCATTAAAGAGCTACTTGATTACGTTTCGTACTTTCCCACGTGTTTCTTCTTGACTTCGAAGTTAGACATACAAGTGGTCGTGACATTCAAGTAGCTAAAAGTGTCTTTGCGAGATCAAAAAAACTTGAGCAAATGGTCCAAGGCTGTTAAACCTGTTGTGGATAGGTTTATTCACAATGTGGATGTACCCACGAGCCCAACTCTCGACTATAAAAGCAGCTACGGGCTTGCAGTCAATGTTTTTATTATGTTCACCGCTCAGTACTTGTTGCCGAGTGGCCTCTAGATTTGGAACTAGCAAGTCTTATAATGATTTAACGATTTTCAAATAAAATGTATTTGATAACGTGCTCGTTAAAAAATTATATATCACTTTCAAATATTGAGTTTTGAAAAAAAGACATATTTGAAAAAAAAACAATTTTAATTTAAAAATACATTTTATTAAACTTTAAATTTGTATAAAAAAGTGAGAAAGTAATGAATAATAAAAAGAGAAGCTATTATTTAATGATACCTTATTAGTCATAATAATTTCTTTTTAAAATCTATTTAGATGTTTGTTCCCAATTTTTACAAACAATAATTAAGTTATAAAAATTTAACGAATTGATAACAATGAATTGCTGTTATCTTAAGTTAATTTATTTTTAAGTTAAAAAATCATCATAATTATAATTTAAAAACAATTATTTTCTTAACATACGTTAAGAAAATAATTGATGTAATAATGATAAAAATAATGCGTTCATTTATCCATCTTCCACTTCCCAGTCCCTTTCCTAAATACACTGTTTTGAGAAAGTGGAAACAAATCTTTTCTAACACTCCTGATGTAATTAAAACTTACTACACTTGGTATTTAATAAAGTAAATTGATTACATTAATTGATAATACCCAAGGTAAGAAAATTCAAACATCATAATACTTAAGCAAACGAATTTAAATCGAACTAGTTGTTCTCGAAGTAGCGTTCCAAAGTTGTCCATTGCCATTTTTCTATGCTTCTTAGTTGCTCATTAATTAATTGGATATGATTCATAGTTGCTTCTAAATTCGTGTTTTTAATCCTTGATCTATAGTCGTTCCTAAACTTGGTGAGGTATTTATAACTCCATAAGTTGACGTGTATAGTTGCATGACTAAAAGCGAAGAAATGGATGTCTAAAATAAAACAAACCATATCCACCTCCCAGAAGGGATTTAATAGTATTTTCATCTAATTGCTGCGTCATCATTTTTTTCTTTTTCTTACTTATGTCTTCTCTATGAAGTACTTAATCACTTAATTTCAAATAAAATCAATTTTAAAATGTTTCACATTTCTGTTACTGCTCCATTAGTCATCTATTTCTGAATCTGTAGTGACACGTTGATAGTTTCTCTAACATTTGCTGAATTATATTAAAAGAAATGCAGCGCTGGATGCTGCAGTCTGAACAATCCATATCCTGCGCCTAGAAGAGATAGTATTGTGCCTTCGCCAAGACTGAACGCCGTTTTCTCAAATGCTATTTGGCCTCTTCTGAAACAGAAATAATTAGCAAAATATTAATAACTGGAATAATTATGCATTTATTATGCATAACATGTTATACTTTAGTTATAAAGTTTATACTTTAGTTTATAGTTATACTTAAGTATAACATGTTGATCTTTATTAATATTGATGTTTGGTGATAATAATTTGGTTTGAGTAAGAATTGATACTTTGTTTTAATGATATTTCGAAGCAGTTAAAGTAGGACAAAAACCGTTTGAATGCTAGAATGAATGGAGGAAATTAGGAAGGATAGCGCAAAATAGGTCTTAAAAATTTCTTATATGAACCTATACTGAATTTCAAGGTTTTTTTTTTAAGATAAGCGTAATTTTTATGATGTAAATTCGCTGAAGATTAAATTGAGAGTTTATGTTTAGCATAAAAAAATTGTAACATGTTTATAGTTTGCTAGTTTAACTTGAAAAAATAAAGATATAATATCAAAATAAATATATAAAAATGTATTGAATAAAGAATTAAAGAAGTATTTGAAGAAGTTTTAAAGATAAGAAATTTTATTGATATAGGTCACGTATGTGATTTATGACATTTATTAAGTTAATAAGAAAAATTTCATCAGAACTCAACCATTATTTTATAATAATGATGATTATTTTTTGCGAAGTATAAATTACTACTTTTGAAAAATTACCGAGGGTGTATTAATTTTTCCAACTAGTCTCATAAATAAATCTGTCTTAACAATTACTACTATAATTGTTGTTGTATTATTCAATAAAAAATATATCTACTTTTTCGTTGTGAAACTAAAGCAAATAACGTCTAATCATCGTTTGATTCGCTTGTATTAGTTATTAATTTTATTTTATATTTTTATTACTATTCTTCAATAAGGAAATGTATAAAAGGTTATAAACAACAACTTAAGACCATAAACAAAACTATAAAACAAAACAATCAATTAGACTTTTATCATAAACAGTTTAACCACCTAACAAAATTAATTGTTTTGAAGAAATTAAATTATTATTAGTATAAAATAAAATAATTAAAAATAGAATGATATTTTCTAATACACACCTTTAAAAGGTAATCCTAAAACTCAACTGCACAACTGATGAAGTATTCACAAACTTTAACTAATAATGCGATTTAAAAATAAACAAAGAAAATATAAAAGTTCTTTTGATAGTAAGTTCACTAAAGGTACAGAAAAGCTTATATCCGATCTCACTTGGAAGGAAGTAGTATATCGAATGAATGGACTTAGCCGGGGTACACAGCTTTATATAGACTTGAAGACGAGCCTTCTACTTGGTAAGTCAAATTATTGAAATTTAGATACCACTATAACGTATACGATAACATGAATTTCAGAAAATCTGGGAATAACCCGCCGTACATAGAATACCATATTGAAAAACCACAAGGAAAATGTCGTAACTACAACTACTAATAAAAAATAACATGGTTTTTTACTTGTATTAGTAAGGAGGCTCGTCTGATGTCTACGTACACAACTCCTACCACATTTACGGGTTATCATACAACTGTATGCGTATGTATGTGTACGTTTTTTTACTATCAGCTTAACTAATAAGATATAATTTCCGTAAAACTTAATTTTGATAAGATTACACAATCATATGTAATTAAATATACATAATTATACTTTATTCAACATTTTGGAAGTGTGAAATAACTACTATGTTTAATTTTGTAAAATACACACCCAAAAAGTAGCTTACATGTATGGAACCAAATTTCGTAAGATAATTAAATGAGTCTTATGGATTCATTTAAACTAAAAATAGCCAAAAGTCATTACCCCTTCTCTTTAATATAGCAACACTTTGAAATTAACTAATTAAACGGAATTTTTTACACTGAACCAGGCTCGCTTCGCTTGTTCTTAGAAAGTAAAAAAGAAAATGCGTCATATTGCTTGCGACCAACTATACTCGTGAATATGCTCCTGCCCAATACTGCTCAACACAAGTGAACAGACGAAAAACCGCGGATGCTATCTGTTAATAAGGAAGGACAAAATTTTACAAAATTACCACTCTAATAGATTAGAGTAACATTTTTAAAGAGACGTAATAAAAAATTAACTAATAATAATTTCCAGATGAAACTGAAATTAATTAGCGAAGAACGCCAAGTTTAAATATTTTGAACATACGACTTTTAAAAAAAAGTTCCCTATCTTAAAAAAAAATAAAAAAGATAAATTGTGAAGAATTATAGATTATTAAGTCGTATGTCGTAAATTATGTACTTCTTAAAATGGTAACTTTTCCTCTCCATATTCACTACGTTCATCCTCACCATTTCAGACTTGCTTCGCTCGCCCTCAGAATGTAGAAATCTCATAATTTATATTGCAGTACGTCTACGGCACACTTCGCTCGTCCTGAGGTAATAAAGACATCCGTATTATTCCCAACGTGTACCCATCATCCTGGTTCTCCTCGTTCGAAACTGCTTAACAATAGTGATCCGACTAAAATTGTAGATATACTATGATATAATTATATATTTATTACATAAATAGTTTTATGCAATAAATATATACACTCATAGTGAATTTTAACTCAAGTGAAAAATTATTTGATTTTTAATGATTCTTTAAAACACGTACACAACGTACACAAAAACGTTGCGAATTTGTTTATCCTATAAGGGGATATAAGCGTGCTAAATTTCGAATTGTTCCAAACCTTTTTTCCTGGTTTTATGAATTATGAATGTTAGCAATTTTTGTCATTAAGGATGAGGAATAATGACGATTAAAGGTTGATTTTTGTATGAAGTTTGAACTCACTAGCATAATCACAATGAAAGGCACGATGGTAACAGTATAAGTGGTTCCCTGTAAGTCGTGTGCAAAACATGAAGAGAACATTTTTTAAAGCTGCTAAAATTTCCTACAAAATAAGAGTTTTTTCATCACATTGGATTACTACAACTATAGTTATGACATTTGTTAAATGGCCAAAAAACGCCCAAAAGCTAATATTTTTTCAAAGAAATTCGCTGATTTTGCATAAATTAACCATCTTTTGGTGTTTTCGAAAGAGCCGTAACTTTGGTTGTAGTCATCCGATTTTAAAAATTTTTGAGCATACGCAATCATATCAAGGGCTCCACTTTGGATAGGCAAACTATGCTTTTTGTTCATAATTTATGGTATATATTCAGAAAGATTTAGTTTAGAGTAGTACAAAATGAGTCACATTTTGTCAAGTCCAGCTCCTGGACTAATACTTTAACACGGCTAGTGTGTCTAAGGTACTTATTGGATCATTAATGCTAAGCACCATTTAACGAAGCTGAAATGGTGATAACTGGAATCAAAACAGATCTTTCCTGTCTGAGGATGAGCGAAATGAGTCCAAAGTGGTAAAGAGAGGATAAGTTCTGAGGTACCCCGTACCTGATTTTTAAACTAAATAAAAAATTACTACATCTCTTACTAACTGACAATTGTCAAAACATCAATGTGATAACGATCAATACTGTATGGATTCTTTATTTTCAGCGTGAACTTGTTGACAACTATAATTGGTGACCAAAAATTTGCATTTAGTGCATACATTGTATAATGTATGAATATGGATGCCGATATTCGTCCATATAATTATTTAAGAGTTTCCTTTACTTAACCACCGGTATCACACTATGGTTTGTCAGCAATTTTTGGTCAGACTTTTTGGTTGTTTGGTCTGTTGCAAGGATTTTTGACAATATATCCTATCCTAGCTAAGGACACCAACCCAAGTCAGACAGGTCGTATCCCTTCTGCACTTGATCTTACCTCACAGAATTTGATTATTTGAATATTGTACAATAACACAAAAAGCGTTTGAAGTAAAACAAAGACCGGTGTATTATGTTATTATGACGAATCTTGTGTGCCATGTTTACAACAGGTGAACTTCAAAACCACTGAGTTGAATATAAAAAAACTTCAAATTTATTTGAGTTACTGTACAGCTTCAAATTTAATCAATATTGTCGTGTACATTTAAGCGCAATAGGAGTAATGGTTGTAGATATAAATTAATGTTAGATTAATCTTAGTAATATTATTTTTTTAAAAAGTTATGGGAAATAAAAAAGAGTAACTTTTGTCCAGTATATTTTTTCTAAGTAGCACAGAAAAATAAATTTGGTTAAAATGCAAATTGCTAATTGTTTACTACTTTTACATAAAATTAAATTTGGTTTTGTCAAGTAAAAAATAAATCGATTTTTTAAACATTTGTTTACAAGACAAGTTTTTTTTGTTAATGTAGATTATTGCTTTTTGGTGGAAAACTAGGTCCTCTCATTCAAGGATAACAACAGCAAGACCTCGGAAGCCCTACAAAGTGCAGCCAAAGACGGCTATGTCTTGAATGTAAAAAAATTACAATTATTATAGAATGAACTATTCAATGGGATATAGAAAGGTATGTTGGCATTATAGTCAAAATTAAGAAAGTAGTAGGCATTAAATATGTTAGGCATTAAATGTGAAAAAATAAATTTAAATAAGAAATAAGTTTCTTTATTTTCACATAGTAAAAACAAATACACAAGTCAAAACTTAATGAAGTTTTTAATTTTTTGAAATTTAAAGTTGTCCTAGTCTGACTATTTTTCTGAAAAATGTTGCCCACACGATTTTGGTTTTATGTTCCACGTGGTTTGTAGCGCGTTTGCTGGTGAATTCACACAGGTTATTGTAGGAATCTCTAGGTGCCGTAACGAGGACATTTTAAGGAAATAGTGTTTGTTTCCTTTGTTGTTATTGCAACTTTTTCTCTCTTATTTAGACGAGAAAGCAAAACGGTAAAGATGTAAAATTTTATAAATTAATATCACGAATAAAAATCGTGCCTCGTTCCTTTTTCACTTGTATAAATTTATAAAGATGATCCATGCATCCTATTAACGAAGGATGATCCTATACACCACTCTGACGGCATGATTGTTGTGACGTATGCATGACGTAGAGAGACGAAGCACACACCTTCCTCTAAGTCTTGAAATTAGGACTTTTATTAACTTGATTATACAGTTGTATATGACGTCAAGTTTTTTATTTATATGTGTAAAGGCTATTTTTAGATTTTTAAGTTGTGATGCTTTCATATATATTCGAATACTAGTTACATTAGGATATTAATAGATGCTAATAAAACGTACTTCGCTACAAGAGGTCAATGGACACGAATTTATTCTTGTATAAAATAACACAGAATAAAGAATATTAAACAATATTTTATTATTTTTACGTAAATAATATTTATCTCTATTTATATTTTTCATCTCATTTTCCAAATAAACTGATGTCACTAAAATAATTAACCAGCCTAAATCATTAACTTAATCTAACCTGCTTAAATAAATTAACAATAATCTAGTCAGTTTTACCTCTCATAGGACTTTAACAATGTACTAAATTTTATTTGAATCCGTACATCCGTTTAACCTGTTACACGTTCACACTTCTTAAACTCTAACATCTATACAAGCATTAACTTCTTTAGATTTTTGAGCTCTGAGGATGCTAAAACGCAGGCAGTAAATAAAAAATAGAGGGTAAACTATTGCAAAATCTTTTTTGCTCTTTATTTTTGCAAGGGATGCAAAAGTATTTTCTTATTTCATAAATGATAAAATTGTTATGTTTAAAACAAGAAACAATACCTACTAATCTTATCAATGTCTTAAAAACTTGGTTCAATTGGTCCTTGGGCAAAATCAAAATGACTGATGAATAGAATTGGTTCCATTGAAGGGGTTTGGTGAGGTGAGCAATTGATTGTAATCGATAAGGTGAACTCTTATTATTAGTACTGTAATAATAAAAATTCATAAGTAAGTTAACAAAACCTAGTTGTCCTTGGATTTTTAGGGTACAATGTTAAACGAAAAAATACTTTGTAGCAGAAAAGCTATGAGTATTGCTGGTAAAACGCATACTGATGTTATAGGTGCAAGCCTACTTGTTCAAAGAAGAAAGAAAATCCTTAAAAATTCCTTTTCAGCAGGTCAAAGATTGTGGAAATGAAAACTGGCATAAAAGTCGTATGAGTAGCATCGTAACAATTACCATAGGTAAATAATTATTAATTACATTATCACCACTCACTATATAGGGAATTAATTTGAAAAAAAAAATATGACTTTTAAGTTTTAAAATATGCTCGACTATAGGCGATCTATAGCCGCCTCCGTGGCCGAGGTCGTTAGGGCGTTAGTCTTTACACTGACCATTGACACCCACGGAGGTCTGGGGTTCGCATTCCAGGTTACGCTCTCAGTTTATAGAAGATTATTGTTTAGATAAATTATCGCCAACTTTAGAATACACTTTGAGCGTAACAGCGTGATAATGTGCTTGTGGGACTTCTTGACGGTTACTACACTAAAGGAGAGCACTGAACTGAATTTTTCTTCTAGTTGACCGGTCCTTCGTTTGTTACACCCTAGTAACTTCCTACGTTTGTTGCCGATCAAGAGAGTAAACAAGTACCAATTTTATTTTATTTAAACAATAGAGTAAAGCCCTTCAATCCTTTGGCTAACAATATACAATAAGTATTAACCATCATCTTTAATGTAATAGCCTCTGATTAAATATTAAATTCACTGGCTGTAATAAGATATGTTTTTGTTAAAGATTTCAGAGCCAACTTCCTCATGAATTCCATTCGCTTTAGGGGAATTCCGGTGCAAGCCTTCTTCATAAGGAGGCTTGAACGGGTTAGCTAATTTTACCGCATTATTAGATGACCAAATGACCAAGAATAAATTTAATCACACATTGATCTCGTGATCTGTAAAATGTTGGAAATTCCAGCTTCACTTCAGTCACACCTATACCCTCCTCCTATCAGGTTATTAGGATTCCTCTAGCAAGGGGGAATTTTCTATATTATTCTTTTTTATTTTACCCGCTACCAAGTCCTTA
This sequence comes from Microvelia longipes, assembly GCA_018340805.1. Lineage (NCBI taxonomy): Eukaryota > Metazoa > Arthropoda > Insecta > Hemiptera > Veliidae > Microvelia > Microvelia longipes. The sequence continues at coordinate 12,885,075 of JACMZG010000008.1, read as the reverse complement.
ACCATCATTAGTAATACTATGCGTAGGGTGAAACAAGAGGAAATCGCAGAAAAAGTTTTCTTTATATCATAAATTTTATTTATATCATTAGTAAAATTAAGGCATTTGGTAAGATTTTAGGGGTTTTCATTTATTCAAGTCAAATATATCCCAACAAAAACACACGCTTGTGAAAAACACTTGGGTTAGAACATATTAGGTTGAGGGAACCAAAAATTTTAGATTTTGACAACTTTTCATTGATTTTCACAACATATACTTATATACCAAATTTCAAGTATATACGATTGCTGGAAGTGTCTTAGAATTTCGATGAGTGAGTGAATGAGTGGGTGTCAAAACTGCCTAACTTAGAGCCATTATATTTTAACACCTGTGAATGGCAAAGATGTGAAATTCGGTAGAATGGGTCAGCTCAACAAGATCTTTAAGTTAATATTTAAATTATATTTTTTAATGTTCTTAATAAAAAGATACGAGTGGGTTAAAATAGACTCGAGATGCTTTCTGTAAAGGATGGTACACCAGTGACCGCTAAACTTGGCGCGGGCATTACCTTGCCCTTCGATTTCTTGAAGCATTAGCGCCAATAGATTTCATTATGTAAGGAGATAAAGAAAGTTCTATCCAAAATGTATAAATCATGGTGTTTATAATGATAGCATAACCTACTTAGATTCCCAAACTTGTCAAACATTCATTCATATTTACATTACATTCATACATAGATTCACGGCCATCCTCAGTGCCGAACAGAAGGAAGTTACTTCTTCTTCTTGCATCTAGTTGTTATTACTTCAGAATGCAGAAGTTTGAAACATTTTAAAAGACCACATTATCCGATAACCTGATCCTTTTCCGTCGTGTGATGAAAGAAATGCTCCAAACAAAAAGTATTTCTCATTATGATGAAACATTGCATTATAAAAACAAATATTTGCCAAGTTCAAGAAGGTTTAAAGAAGGATATCAAAGAATTGTTGTAAAACTCGTTTCTTTTCAGTTCTTCCTTTAAGGTCTGCTTTTCCTTAGATATTATATTTCATAACTTTCATGGAATTAAGTGCTCCAATTATATGAATTATAAGAATTAATTTTAAGCCTTTTAATTAAAATGACGCATTGCAGGTATTTATTTATAGTCTCATGACTGAATCCTACCTCAATAAATCTTGGCTTGATTTAATTCAAGATTTACAATACTTTCCTCCTTTTCATTCAAAATTACAATTATTTATACGAGGGCTGGATATATTTATAATTTGAAAATGACGTCTTATTTTAATAATAAAGAACCGGTTTGGATTAATCAAATTGTAAAATCTAATATTTCTGTTATAACTGGTTTGATATATTTCTTAAAGAAGCAGATTTATAAAAGTATCATACTTAAAACATATTAAGGTCAAAATGGTATAAGTTTTTACACAGTTTAATATTTCTTGTCTAATAACCCGAATGCAATGCGTATTAACTTTCATAAGTAATTAATATTTTATTAAATTAAAACTTGTAGCAGTACAGTAATAAATCCAGGGCTGCCTAATAGAAAAGAAAGAATAAGTAGTTGACGTGTATACTTATATTTATACTACAGTAACCTTAAACTTTTCAAATATATTAACAAGGGTAAAAGCACTAGGACCCGGCACCCTTAAGGCGAATTTTTTAGCTCTTAATTCAGCTTGTCATAAAGCTGTGGAGTAGATAAAATGTTTCTCTGATCGGTACTAAATAGGCTTTAAAGTAGTGTAATTGTTTTTTTATTTAAACATAACTATATAAAATAAATGCCCGTTTTAGGGCCTTTCGGCCCATCAGGGTATTCACCCTGCGGGAACCACCAACTTAGGTGGGTAGCATCTACTACACTCTAAGAATTAATTAAAGTTGGCGAAATCTTTTTAATACAAATACTATTCATAAAATCTTAGAGCATAGCCCGGGCTGCGAACCCCGGACCTCCGGTGCCGAAATCGAACGCTTTTACGATCACGGCCACGGAGGCAGTTTAAACATAACTATATTCATTAAAACAATTTGGTACGGGGTACCTCAGAATTTGTCCTCATTACATCTGATTCGCTACGCTCATCCTCCCTACTTCAGACTAGCTAAGCTCGACCTCAGAGTATTCAATTCACTAAATATTTACTGCAACTCGTCTTCAGACTCGCTTCGCTCGTCCTCAGATAATAACTACATCCATTTCATTCTCAGCGGTCACCCTATACAGCACAGACCACGCTCAATGGTCCTTAACTTATGATCTAAAAAAACCATATATATACTTTTCGTAATAAAACAAAACTTGGTGTACATAATATTATTAAAGGTATATTAATATATTAATACTGGAACCAAATTTAAACTTAATTGGACTATTTTCCGTTTTTTTTTAATTTTTTAAAGAACGGACACAAGTTATTTGATATAATTGAACTAATGCTGATAATGGGATGAAACTTGCACATATGTTAGTCTTTTTACATGGCTACGTTCGTGCCAAATATATCAATTTAATCACATCATTTTTTTTGCGTTTTATGATTTTTCGAAATTTTCGCAAAGTCATTATTGCGGGTTAATTGCGTCATAATAAAATTAGTTTCTGAAAAGGACAACAAGATAGTAGATCATTTATTTATACCTGCGGTATAAATAAATGAGAAAAAGCAAAAATTGGTAATTACAATAAATACGTTGTAACAGTACCCGGCACCCCTTCCTCCAGTACCGGGCATATATAGGTTTAGACTTAGCAATTTCGAGATAGCATTCTCTACTTTTTCCTCATTTATACAGTTGGTATACAGGAAAAGTATTGTGTTTGATAAAAATCCGAAACCGGGGATGTCACCGGATATTCGTTGAGGTGATTTGAAGGCCTTTTAAATGGTTTTCACAAAGTTGTCTGTCTGTATGTGTGTGTGTCTTTTATCATCATAGCTCCCAGTGTATTTATGCTAGAGAGTTGAAAGTTAGTACAAAAATCAGTCTACCGTTGTAGTTGTGCTATTCGGAACCCCCACATTTACGGGTTAATTAAACTAAGAAAACATATGGAAAATTCATAAAACGCGAAAACATGATGCGATCAAATTGAGATTTGGCTCGCATGTAGTCGTATAAGATTAACATACGTGCCAAGTTTCATCTTATTAACAACATTAGTTCAATTTTTATCGAATGAATTATGTACGTTTTTGCACAACATTGTCAAGTTTCCCATCCGAAATATATTTTTTATCACGTCATTATGTAGCAATAATGACTCATAAAAGGCGGAAAAGTAAAATAAAATTTTATAAAAATAAAAATTCATAAAAGGCGAGAAATGTTTCGATAAATTTGAAATTCAGTATGCATGTAGTAATACATAATACAAATAAATGTGGTAAGTTTCAACTCATTATCAGCATTAGTTCAATATTACAAATAACTTGTATACGTTTTTTAAAAAATTGTAAAAAAATCAGAAATAATCCAATTGTGTTGAAATTTGATAAAAGTGTTTACCTTTACTTGACAAATAAGTACACTAAGTTTTGTTTCAATATGATTAGTAAATATATGATTTTTTTTTGCATTCTAAAAATTAAGTAGCATCGAGCGTGTTCAGTGCCTGGTTGTGTAACCGCTGGGAATGAAACGGTCTCAGGTATTATCTGAGGTCAAGCGAAACGAGTCCGAAGTAGGGAGGATGAGCGTAGCGAATCCGAAGTTCTGAGGTACCCCGTTCCCAATTTTTTGTATTGTTGTGGAAAAAATGGAGTGGGATATCAAATGGTTGGTATTGATGGATAGTACGCAAAAAGGCACCTTATTCTTAAAAACTTGAAGCTATACACGGGCGTAATTTGACAGCACCCTAGCCTTGGAGGGGAGGCTCTGAATCTATAGGTGCATTCACAATACTGCGGTAGCGATGCCTGCGTGCGCAGCGGTCATTGCGATGCGGAAAATGGTGGTTCCACAATTGCTAACGCAGCGCACTCTTGTTCCGAATTTTGGAAACAAAAATATATTCATCTTAACAAAGATTAAAAAAACGAAGAAGAAAAGGTTGTTTTGGACGAGCTTTGTCTTTTTAGATTTCATTTTAAGTTTTTCATTATATTAAATATTTTTTATTTAATCATGTCTGATAATAATGGGAACTTTCACACTAAATGACAGTTCTTCTTCTAGTTCAACCAAGAAAACAGAACAATTCAACCAAGAGAACAGAAATAATGTATAACATTTCAGAACAATTACATTAAGATAAAATAAACGGATCAAGATAATAAAACTATACCATTAAAATTGGCGAACACTGAGAATATTTAATTTAAAAATAAAAACATAAAGAAACAACTTTGAACCAAAACTAAAAGGAAAAATTTAACACTTTAAAAAGACACAGCACAAACAAAAGTAATAAAATAACAATATTGTGTTTTAATAACTAGATAATATTCATTTTTTTAGATAAAAAACAACTCTTTTATTAAAATCAAATTAAAATAATAATAAATAAAACGACTTAAAAGCACGGCAAGAATCAAAATCCAAACAAAACTAAAGTATTCTTCTCTTAATCGGATGAGGGGGAAAGAAAAATTCCAAAACTTTGAAAACAGAAAGGTTTATTCCGCGTCAGGCCTTTAAGGTGTGTTTTAATCAATCAAATGCTAATCACTACATCATTTGTGCGGGTTAAGTAGGTTTGCGGAAATATACATTTTCCGCAACGCTACCGCAAGCTGTTTAAGAACGTCTCATAAGATTACATAGGTTGGAATTTGAGCTGTCACCGCACGCAACGCCCGCACGCATCGCTACCGCAGTATTGTGAATGCACCTTATCTCTCTACATCTTTCCACACACCGACACCCTAGTAGAGTGAAGTTAGGGGAGGCTCGATTCCTTGTCCTTCCTATTATCACTCTCTCTCTCACTCTCTTGCACTCACAACCAATAACTTGTAACTATAAACATACCAATTTCAACAAAAATTAGTACAATTTTTTCCTTACTTCTAGACATTTTTTAGCCTATGCTAGTTTACCAAATTAGACTAATTAATTACGAGAATGATTACTATAAAAGTTATAAATAATTGAACGAACGTAAGTGAGTTCTTACATTTCAGGAGATTGGGACGACGCGTAAGTTTGTATGTTTGTATGTTTGTGTGTTTGTTTGTACGTGTCGCGATAACTGCCGTAAAAATTAACCGATTTTAATAAAATTTTGTATACCTAATTATGTGTCAGAGCTGTATAGTTTTGGTAATATTCCGAAAAATATTTTCAAAATGGCAGCCAATATCGCGGACCATAATTTTAATATAATAATTAGTTTTTTTACTAATTTTATAGGAATTTACAAGATAAAGATCTATTGTAATATACTTTAGATACTTTTATACAAGTAAAATTAACTATATGTCAGAGCTGTATAGGTTTTGGTAATATTCCAGAAATATTTTCAAAATGGCGGCCAATATGGCGGACCGGATAAAAAATTTTTGAGCAAAAAATCGTGTTGTATATCGTTTAAAAGCTCTTAAAGAGTAGAAAAAGAAAATATTTTCATGGTCAACATTTCAAATTTTTTTAATAATTTAAAAATGGCGGCTAAAATAATAAACTCAAAAAAAATAAAATTAAAGCGAGCCTTTTAACTATGTATTATTAACATACGCATCAAGCGAGCGAACGAGCCTTTTTTACTACACATTAATATTAAATATAAGCAAAAGCGAGCGAAGCGAGCCTTTTTTCAATATATTTTTTTAAGTATACGCAATTAGCGAGCGAAGCGAGCCTTATTTATAATAATTTATTATAAAATATAAGCAATCTAGCGAGCGAAGCGAGCCTTTTTACTATGCATAATATAAATCTAACAATCAAGCGAGCCTTCTTACTATTTATTATTACAAATATAACGCAAAAAAGCAAGCGAGCGAGCCTTTTTTACAATTATTACTATTAATAAATATAATTAGCAATCTAGCGAGCGAAGCGAGCCTTTTTAACTATTGTATTATTATAAATATAGCTATTTAGCGAGCGAAGCGAGCCTTTTTTGCAATGCATTAATATTAAAAAATAAGGCAATCTAGCGAGCGAAGCGAGCCTTTTTTATATGTATTTTATAAATATACGCAATCTAGCGAGCGAAGCGAGCCCTTAATTATAATATATTTATATAAATATAAGCAATCTAGCGAGCGAGCGAGCCTTCTTTTACATATTTTATTAATATTTAGCGCATATAAGCAATCTAGCGAAGCGAAGCGAGCCCTTTTTATTAATTTGTATTAATTATAATATAAACATCTAGCGGCGAAGCGAGCCTGTTTTTAACTTAGATTTGGCAATCTAGCGAGCAAAGCGAGCCCTATCATAAGAATGTATCATTATAAATATATATATTTATCAATAATCGCAATTAAGCGAGCGAAACGAGCCTTTTTACTATGCATTAATATAAATCTACACAAATCTAGCGAGCGAAGCGAGCCTATTTTAACTTTGTATATTTTAAATATAAGCAATCTAGCGTGCGCGAATGAGCCTTTTTCACTTTGTATTTTTATAAATATACGCAATCTAGCGAGCGAAGCGAGCCCTTTTTTAACTTTGTATATTATAAATAATAGAGCAATCTAGCGAGCGAAGCGATCCTTTTTATCTTTGTATTATTATAAATATAAGCAATTCTACGAGCAAAGCGAGCCTTTTTTACAGGTAAAATGTTTAAGATACCTAAACTGCAAGCGAAGCGAGCCTTTTTGAGTTATACTTTAAAATAGTAATAGCATCCGAATGTTTTAATAAACTCATTTTGCTTGCTTTAAATAAATATTTTTTTATGTATTCTTTGACATGAGTTCTTGATGCAACGCATTACTAGTAATAATAGTCTTAATTCCTGTTGTAAAAACATTATTATTTGTTCCTTTACTATATCATAAATAATAGACCACATAATTATTTAATATAAGCATATTGTATATTTTTTGTTGAATATCTTTTTTGTAATTCCACTTTTTTTGAACGAACGTAAGTGAGTTCTTACATTTCAGAAGATTGGGACGGCGCGTTTGTTTGTGTGTTTGCGTGTTTGCGTGTTTGTGTGTTTGTGTGTTTGTTTGTACGTGCCGTAAAAATTGACCGATTTTGATAAAATTTTGTATACAGGTAAAACTAATTATGTGTCAGAGCTGTATAGTTTTTGGTAATATTCCGAAAAATAATTTCAAAATGGCAGCCAATATGGCGGACCGGATAAAAAAAAATTTGATCGAAAAAATTGTGTTGTATATCGTTTCAAAGCTCTTAAAAAGTAAAAAAAGAAAATATATGTTTCATGGTTAACATTTTAAAATTTTTGGAATAATTTAAAAATGGCGGCCAAAATAATGAACTCAAAAAATTTAAAATTAAAGGAATAACTCGAGTAATATATCGTTGTAAAGCTCTTGATTAGTAGAACAAAAAATGTTATATACTAAATTCCGAAAAATTCATCATGGCGGCCATAATTTAATATAATAATTAGTTTTTACTAATTTTATAGGAATTTACAAGATAAAGATCTATTGTAATATACTTTAGATACTTTTATACAAGTAAAATTAACTATATGTCAGAGCTGTATAGTTTTTGGTAATATATCGAAAAATATTTTCAAAATGGCGGCCAATATGGCGGACCGGATAAAAATTTTTTGATTAAATTTTTGAAAAAATCGTGTTTTATATCGTTTAAAAGGGTAGAAAAAGAAAATATATTTCAAGGTCAACATTTCAATTTTTTTATAAAATTTAAAAAATTGCGGCTAAAATAATAAGCTCAAAAATTAAATTTAAGCGAGCCTTTTTAACTATGTTATTATAAACATACGCAATCAAAGCGAGCGAAGCGAGCCTTTTTTTACTATGCATTAATATTAAATCTACGAAATCTAGCGAGCGAAGCGATCCTTCTTTTACTATGTATTATTATAAATATACGCAATCAAGCGAGCGAAGCGAGCCTTGTTTACTATGCATTAATATAAATCTACGCAATCTAGCGAGCGAAGCGAGCCTTATTTAAAATATATTTATTAATATTATATAGCAATCTAGCGAGCGAAGCGAGCCTTTTTTATTATATAAAATATTAAAGATACCTAAACTAGCAAGCGAAGCGAGCCTATTTGAGTTTATACTTTAAAATAGTATAGTATACTTTAAAATACTTTAAAGCGAGTGAAGCGAGTCTTTTTTTTACTATGCATTAATATTAAATCTACGCAATCAAGCGAGCGAAGCGAGCCTTTTTTACTATGCATTAATATAAATCTACGTAATCTAGCAAGCGAAGCGAGCCTTCTTTTAACATCATTTGATGTTAAAAGAGCCTTTTTTTTACTATGCATTAATATAACTCTACGCAATCTAGCGAAGCAAAGCGAGCCTTCTTTTACTATGTATTATTATAAACATACGCAATCAAGCGAGCGAAGCGCGCCTTTTTCACTATGCATTAATATAAATCTACGCAATCTAGCGAGCGAAGCGAGCCTTCTAAAAGCATGCATAATTATAAATATATATATGTATCATTATAAGTATACGCAATCAAGCGAGCGAAGCGAGCCTTTTTTACTATGCATTAATATAATCTAGCAATCTAGCGAGCGAAGCGAGCGTTTTTTACAATGTATTTTTATTAATTTATGCAATCTAGCGAGCGAAGCGAGCCTCCTTTTAACTTTGTATTATTATAAATATAAGCAATCTTGCGAGCGAAGCGAGCCTTTTTTACTATATAAATATTAAAGATACCTAAACTAGCATGCGAAGCGAGCCTATTTGAGTTTATACTTTAAAAAATAGTTATAGCGTCCGAATGTTTTGATAGACTCTTTCGCTTGCTTAAGCTTGCTTAAATAAATATTTTTATTTGATGTATTCTTTGACGTGAGTTCTTGATGCAACGCATTACTAGTAGTTAATGAACTATTCAATTTATTTTATTTCGTAGTTTAAAAACACATGTATTATTTTATCGATTCTTTTTTTGCATTTTTTATTATTTTTTTTACATTATTTTACGGTATAGATATCTATTCACAATACTATTCGAAACTAATCGTTAACTATTCGTATGATATTAATTGTTCCTTTTAGCGAATTACTATTATTGGACGAGTATCAAGTGTTGCATCATTTCTAATATTAGTTTCTTTACCAAGATGTTTTATTATTATATTTATTTTACTAGCAAATCCGTGCTAGTAGGTTTGATGTGTAAAAGACTTCGAAAATAGAGTGGATTTGGCAGTGGGGTATATATGGCGGGACAGAAAAGTTTTTCCCTACTTTTTTAGACCAAAGACTTGGCAGGGAGATTTTACCACGCAAGTGGTTTTTGGTAAGATAAGTTATTAAAATCAATAACTTGGATATATCACTCATAGAGTTGACCAATGCCGACAAACAAAAAAATAAAACCCTTTTAAAATAATTTTACTTAACCGTTCGGATTTAAAATGCCTAAATTATAGCCACCCATTATCTGAATCTAATCATTTGCAATCCATTTCGGGTCCGTCTTAGTGTCTTCTATCAATTATGTTTCTTTGTCTATGGAACCTTTTAATACGGGCGTTGTGCAATGAGAAGGGGTAGAGCTTTAAACACACATTCATCCTGACCTCCCTACTCCCAACCTAGGGTGCTGTCAATTTACGCCCGTGTATAGCTCCTAGTTTCTCGAAATAGCTACGATTACACACCTATAAAATATGAAAAAATCGGGTACGGAGTAACTCATCCTCGTCACATCGGATTTGCTACGCTCATCCCTGCTTTAGACTCTCTTTGCTCGTCCTCTGAATATACTATTCACCAAATTTATATTGAAACATGTCTTCAGATAGTGAATGCATTCGTATTATTCTCAGCGGTTACCCATACTGCACTGACCACGCTCAATGCTGCTTAATTTGTATAATCCAACAAAAATCATGGATATACTTGTCGTATTGAAACAAAACTTAGTGCACTTATTTAATAAGTAAAGGTACACTTGTACTAAACTTCTTAAACTCAACTGAATTATTTTCTGATATTTTACAATTTTTTAAAAAAAACTTACACAAGTCATTAAATAAAAATGTAACTAACGCTAATGATGAGATTAAACTTGTCACATATGTTAGTCTTATACATGTCTACATACGTGCAAAAATCTCAATCTGATCGCATAATGTTTCCATGTTTTATAATTTTTTGAAATTTTCGCTGAGTCATTGTTGCAGATTAATGACGTCATAAAAAATATTTCTCAAATAGCACAACTACAGCGGTAGACTGATTTTTTTTACGAAGTTTCAACTTTCTAGCATTAATACACTGAGCGCTACGATGTAACTGAGACACACTCACATACAGACAGACAACATTGTGATAACCACTCAGGAGGCCTTTAAAACACCTGAAACGGATAATTTCGGTTTCATCCCGGTTTCGGATTATTTGGCATACACAATACTTTTCCTATATACCTGCGGAAAAGTAGGCAAACATTAAAAATGGTTTTCCTCTCCCTAACTAACCCATAAAGAGTAATCCTAAAAATATGGAAAAATTCATAATAATATTTCATTATTGGTAAATAAAGTTTATTTTAGCAATTTTAAAATTGTTCTTATGCGCATGCCTAATTTGTTATACGTTATAAAGTGGCAAAGGAGTGTCCTGTCCGGCTGACGAGCTGGCTGTCGGGGGTTTCCGTTGGATGACGTAATCAGTCGCTGGGTGCTGCGTGACGAAGTTGGAAGCTGAGATTGGCTTATGGAATTATCCGAAACACGTAGTGAAGAGATAAGCGGTTTCCATGTGATGGATATATTTTACCCCGCGTCCCCGTGTATTTTATTCCTGTGATTAACAATCTCTATAGCTTCCCTGACGTGCCTGTCTCGATATCGAGATACATTCGCTAGTACCTCGGTGGTTTCAAAATTAATAAGATGACCAGTATCTCATGAATGCTCTGCGGCCGTGGACCGAAAATCGTCAACAATGGTGTGTTTAATGTGCTCGGTTAAACGTGTATAGTTCTAGAGCCAGGCCAAAAAAATGTGACTCATTTTGTACAACTTCAAACTACATTTTTCTAAAAATATACCTTAAATTATGTAGGAAAAACATTAGACCAAGAGCCCAGGGGTGTTTTGTTAATAAAAAGTGTAATGGCTGGAACCAGTCTCAATTATTCGTAAATACCTTCCTGAACAAGGATCTGCAATTCTGCCGACTCGTATCGGATGGGTGTCCCAGGCAGAACGCACTTTAGGGGTCAAAGGTTCTGCCTAGGACACCCATCCGATACGAGTCGGCAGAATTGCAGATCCTTGTTCAGGAAGGTATTTACGAATAATTGAGACTGGTTCCAGCCATTACACTTTTTATTAACAAAACACCCCTGGGCTCTTGGTCTACATAGTTTGCCTATCCAGAGTGTTTAATAAAATACCATTAAAGTTATGACATTTGTTAATTGGCCAAAAAAATGCACAAATAACCAATATTTTTCTAGAATAATTCGCTGACTTTGCATAAATTAACTCTTTTGGTGTTTTGAAACAACCATAACTTTGGTTGCAGTCATCCGATTTTGATGATTAAACAATGGTTTTATAGAACATTTTATCACCTTTAATAAATGTTCTTTTCATGTTTTACACACGACCCATAGGGAACGACTTATTTCAAGAAAACTGAAATTTGTGCGATTTCATAAAATTTTGAGCATGCGCAATCATATAAGGGGCTTCACTCTAGATTAGCAGACTAGGTATATTTTCGGAAAAATTTGGTTTGAAGTGGTACGAAATGAGTCACATTTTTTCAGGGCGGCTCTTGTACTAGTGGATATGAGTCTACCCCTCCCATCTAGATGTTACCACAGCTACTAGGGACCAGCAATAGACACCATTAGTTTTCCTTTGGAAGGGGATCTTTAACACTTCGAAGTAAGGTTCTGGTGGTGAAGCAGGTATTGAAGATCGTCCCAATATCATTGCGTGCCAGAACCTTGGTGATTCAATCTTCGGCTTATGGTACATACGCTTTCCTCCTATGTTCTTGTCTCTCCTTCTCGCTGTTTGATGGCTATTCGTAACGATGGATGATCCTTTTGATATCCTCACTCTTTCAGTTGTTGTCACTAATTTTAATGCCTCTTGAAATCAAGGAGTTTACCATAGCCATCCTCTGTGGTGGATGACGATAAGAGTTCAACGATAAAAATGAACTTAACGACATTTACTAAAAATTTACGGTTTCAACAAAAAATACATGCATGCATGTCATGAAAGACATACGTGAATTATTGAAATATTATAAATCTACAAAACTTTAATTTGAATAAAAATATATTAAAAACATAAAACATTTTGAACCAATGAAAAGTGTATGTATGTATAACGCTATTATCCTACAGTAATGACCAATGACTCAAGAAATTTTTCATAGATTTACTTACCGCAAGAAGTTATCAGATTAGGTCAACATTTATTATGCATGCTTAACTACGTAAGTTAAACACATAGACAAAGTTAAATGTCATTAATATTCTGTTTCATTCTATAATCCTATATTCTATATTATTCTATATTCTATATTCTGTTTCATTATATTATCCTATATTTCCTATTAATGCGACCAATACATTTGGGAATGTGCTAATATTTTGACAGAGAATTCAGAGAAGATTGGAAATCTATTGATACGTTAAACTGCTACAGAGCAGCAATGGTACATTGCTTCCTCAATTATATTTAACAATACTCTCTAGAATAATTCAATCTATATTTAATTTGAAATAAGTTTGACATTTTGGTTGCTTATAACTCTAAAACTACTTAAAGGATCTACTAAATTTTAAACTTTGACTAATCATATATCATAAACTATGTCAGATCTTGATCAGTGCTAATATTACAGTAGGGGATTAGTGTAAAAATTCTTTTGAGTGCTTACAGCTGGAATCTAATTGATAGATCTTGAGTAACTTTAAACTTCGAATGCCAGAAGTCTGAGTATCACCTCTAAAGTCTTGTCGGGACCCGTCTCGAAAATAGTATGGCTTAGTGCAACACAAAATTTTAAGTGCTTACAGATTGGAATCTAATCGATGGATCTTGACTAAACTCCACACTTAAACACCTCATAGGGTATATTGACCACATTATATGTCTCGACGAAATTCCTTCACAAATAACAATAGGGGATTAGTATAAAAAAAGTTTTAGACGCTTCAAGATCGGAATCTAATTGATGCCATTTAACTTAACTTTAAACTTAGACTACTCATGGGTCAGAATAAACATATTTTATGACTCAACGAAATCCGTTCTCAAGTAACAATAAGGAGTTAGTTTAAGGAAAACAAATTTCTGGGTTCTAAAATAATAGGCGTTTCTTGTTCATTCCATGGCCTGAATGTTTTGATGAATATTTTTGTGATGAATATTTTGTAATCTCATTAAAAGTTAAAACACACGATTTAGAAATTCCATTTTTAATCGTCAACTCATCGAAACAAGGAATTTACCAAGCAATCATAAAGCACGGCTTGAGAATCGCAAGATAGACAAAAACATCTTTAAAAAAAGAATTTTCTTGCTGTTACAGCTGTTGACAACTTCAAATTTTTGTAGTCCTAAAAAGGAATAAAAAATAATTTGTTGTTTGATAAATATAATATTTTCCGAGCGAGCTGAGGTATCACTGCTAGTAGGTTGATAAAAAAAGGCTTATTAAAAGCCTTGGACAGAAATTAAGCTGTTCTTATGTCCGCCTATGTTTGAAGACTTGAAAAACGTTTGTTATGACTTGTTTTTGTCCATTTGCTAACCGATTGGAGGATTTAATTTATAAGTGTCTGAAATATTCACTTGTTTTAATATTTAGTTTGATTAGATAAATGATTAATAAATAATGACAAACTCATTGATTTTATTATAATTTATTAAATACAGTAAAGTTATAAATATATTTTTTTTTATTTATTAAAACAGCCATTCATGACTTTTATACAAAATTGTTTTTCTTCTCATTTCATTTACTTTTAAGGTAAAATTCTGGCGCTAGATTATTTTTCTCTGTCGTAAGAAGAGGAAAATTGATTAACCAACGCGAAAGGAATTATTAGCCAATTCCAAGGAGTGATCCTATAGTTCCATCTCCTAGTTTATCGTCATCATCACTTCCCAGCCTATACAACGTTTCATCTGTAATTCAGAATACATATAAATGATTGATAAAAAATTAAAATGTAATTCCACTAAAAACTGATTAAGACAAAGCCAAAACAGAGAAACAGGAGTGAGCAGTTCAGACTCTACATAAAATAGAACCAGCTATCATATATATATGCTATCATATTATGATAGCTATCATATTTTTTTTTAAGGAACGGCATACCCTAATTCGTAAAAGAAACAGACCTAATTTTGTTTTTAAATGTTTTGTGTGGGGTGGCACCCCTTAAATTTATAATAAAAACAAAATGTTTACATTGAAATTTTGCATCGTCTAGAGATAAAATCTTGTATATGCACTTTAAAAGTAAAATGCTATTTTTTCCTCGCATTATTTCCCTTTCTCGGCTCGCCTCGAGAGTTCATTGTCATAACTCCCTCAGCTTTGGAAGCTACTTTCATAAAACCTTTAGTTTCTTCTCGGTAATTAAATTCATTATTTCCTTTGGCTTACATCTTAGGAACCAACTTACTACTCAGGAAAATAATAGCATTCTGATGTTTTAGAATGAGCATGAATTCTATTCTAACAATTGAATTCTTCACGCCCTTGGTGCATAAATAACTATTACGTTTCTACAATATAAATATATAAATTTAACTCTTACTCTTCCAACATTCGAAGTCGTCTATCTGCTCTTGTGGTGTTTCTTTCATGTCAGTTTCTAAAACAAATAAAATAATAAATGTTAATTTATTAAGAATACATGATAAAATTTATAATAGATCCTGGAGAAAGCAGTCAATTAGATCAGAGGATAATATTCCAATCATGACTCCCTCTATATTTACGAGCACTCCGGGCAAAGTCGCATGCCAGGGGCGAATTTTCTTGGACAAACATGCTTTCTTTACATTAATTTATTTCTCTTTTATGTTTTCGGTTTATATTTTATAACCTGAGTAGAGACTCATAACTCACTCAGCTTTGGAAGGTAATCTCATAAATCCTTTGGTTTCGCCTCGGTAGTTAAATACATTGGGAACCAATATACTACTCAGGGAAATAATAGTATTCTTTACGCCTTTGGTCCATAAATAAGTATTACGTTTCTACAGTATAAATATAACTGCTTGTTACACTTGATTTTTCCAAAAAAAATGCACATATGCCTTCTACAGGTTATACAAAACTATGGTCATCGTTGACCATACACAGCATTATGCGCGCAATTTTCATGACGGTTCTAGGTATGCGGTTTCTTTCAAAGGTTCTTCATCGGAGGTGTGCGAGGTGTGTTCAAAAAGTATCGCGAATTTTGTGTTTTTTCAAAAATTATTTATTTATTCATGAATATCTATTTTGTCCCCTTCAAAGTAATCCCCATGAGATATTATACACTTGTGCCAACGGTTTTCCAATCTTCGAAGCACTTCAAAAAATCATTTTTTGTATCTTGTTCAGCTCCTTCTTCGATGCCGTCTTTATCTCGTCAAGCGTAGCATGACGTCGTCCTTTCATAGGCCTATTCAGTTTAGGGAACAAGAAAAAGTCACAGGGGGCCAGATCTGGGGAATACGGTGGCTGCGGCATCATTAGTGTGTTGTTTTTGGCCAAAAAGTCGCGCACACAAGCAACGATGTGTAGCAGGGGCGTTATCGTGGTGCAAAGCCAATTTTTGTTCTTCCACAAATCCGGGCGTTTCTGGCGGATTGCTTCGCGCAAATTGCGCATAACTTGAAGGTAATATTCCTTATTGACCGATCTACCCTGTGGCAAGAACTCATGATGCACCACGCCCCTGCAATCGAAGAAAACTGTCAGCAAAACTTTCACATTCGACCGAACTTGGCGCGATTTTTTCGGTCTTGGTTCGTGCGCACGCTCTTCGTCGTTCAATTTTCTCGGCTTCTGAGAACATTTTGTACCACCGATAAACGTTTGCTTCGGTCCAAGGTAGCTTCTCCGTATGCTCAGTCAACATTCGGAATGCATCCGCGCACTTAATTTCGTTTTTCACACAAAATTTGATACACGTTCTTTGATCCATTTTTTTGAATAGGTAAAAATCGAAGACGATCCAAAACACGTGCAAGCAAAGCAGCTGTCAACAATTAAGTGAACATTCAAAATGGCGAGGTTGTCGGCATAAGTGAGACATAGTACCAAAATAACGCCACAAAAAATTGAAATTCGAATATACGTAACCCGCGAAAATTCAAAATTCGCGATACTTTTTGAACACACCTCGTATCTCAAAGTTATGGTGGGATATACACAGTTGAAAAATTTTAGACCGGAGAGAGGGTATAACTATTTTTTAATGTCAAGTAAAACTTTGTCCTTCTTATTTATAAATTCATTTAAATAAAATAAATATTAAATTAACAAAGATTTTTTTTTAATTTTTAAAATTGCATATAAGTACACAATAATAATTTCCAAAAATAAAATATGGCACCATTCAAGGCAATATACCTTGAATTATAATCAATTTGGCTATATAATAATTAGATGTACCAATATTAAATCCTTAAAAAATAAGGAAGAACATAGTCCTTGACTTTCGAAAATTTTCACTACTCCTGAAAATTGACTCTTTAAATTTAAATTGACAAATTTAAATTTACCGTTATTATTTTTGTGTCTATTACCCAAATATGGTAATTTAGTTAATACTTTTGCTAAAGTTGGGTACCGTAATATTGCCTATTTTGATAACAGCTTTGACTCTTAAAAAAAATAACATTAATAAATATTACTATATTCTGGTTATATTGTATTAAGCTATTGTATGATATATGCCATCGATTTTTGTTCAAAACGACAAGAAACAAATATTTTTAACCAGCATCTATGATATGTTGCAGCGTGGTAAAAAAACACTGAAATATTTTTTGGGGGGGGATTCACTAATTAAGTATATATATAAATATATATAAATATATATATATATTATATATATTATAATATATATATAATATATATATAATATATATATATATATATATATATATATATATATAATATGTAAGTATGTGTGTATGTACAGAGATGGACACAATAATTTTCGAACGCTTTTTCGGATCGAAATGAAACATGGTACAAAAATAAACCTTGCTAATGTCCAAAAACATAATGTTTATGAAATATGTGTGACGTCATTAACCTACAATAATGACCCCACAAACATTTAAAAAAATCACGAATCTTCAAAAAGTTTTTTGATCGGGCTGAAATTTTAAACACATTCATTATCATGTATGGTTAACAAAAATACGAAGTAACAATTTATTAGTTCCAGTTTCATTAATTGCCATAAATAAAATAATGTAAACAAATCACGTTTTTGGACTAATACACTTGAAAATTCGCTTGTAGCCTGGCGGTATGCCACTTATATAAACTAGTAATAAGACGAACTGATATAGGATAACAACCATGAGGCCGCGAAGCGGCCAAGAGGCCGAAGGTCTCTTGTTTATTACTGTGGGGACAATTTTTTCACCCTAAAGGAAGGCTTCAATTAATTTTTTTTACCCGGGAGTATTCTAATAAAAGTTATAATCACAACGATATAATTGAATATACATAGCCAGCTTTCGACCAGAACGATCATCATCAGTGCCGGTGAGATGAGTCTAATTCTTCCTGGCCGGTTTCTTAGGCCACGACTTGTAGCAGACCAGCCAAGAAGAATTAGGCTTATCTCACCGGCACTGATGATAATCGTTATGGTCGAAAGCTGGCTATGTATATTTAATTATATCGTTGTGGAAAGACATATGCTGTTTACTTTTATTTAAAAATTTCCAGAAAACGAGGTCTCAAGAACCTCGTTTTCAATAGTTCGTGTTTTTCAAGTTTTTGATTTCCTAGAGACTTTTATCCCGCCACAAGAGCGAATTTAAAGAAAATCCGCTAATACGGAGCTTTTTATATTTTGTGGACGTGGTATATTTAATCCGATAAAGTAAAAATACGAGTCGAGGTATTCCGTACTCGCGGAATACCTTACAATCTTCTAACTAATTTGTAAATTGTTAGGACAAATTAATATAAGTTAGTATAAGTACATAAAATAAATAAAAGGGAGTCAATTATAAGTAAATTATTTCATCTTGCTATTCTTTTACACCCTAATAATACTTTATTGACAGAATTTGATGAGTCTGTATCGTTTTTTTACTTTTCCTTATTTATACCGTAGGTATATAGGAAAAGTATTGTGTTTGCAAAAAATCATCCGAAACCGGGATGTCACCGGAATCATCCGTTTCAGATGCATTAAAGGCCTTCTAAATGGTTTTTGAAAAGTTGTCTAGTGTGTATGTGTGTGTCTGTTATCATCGTAGCTCGTAGTGTATTTATACTACAGAGTTGAAACTCAGTCTTTAGAGTGTAGTTTTCCTGTCCGGAAAATATTTTTTTATGACGTCATTAACCCGTGTAAGGTTTTTAAAAATTATAAAACACGAACAATATTGCAATCAATTTGAGATTTAACACGTATGTAGCCATGTATAAGATTGAGATATGTGCCAAGCGAATCCGAAACGTGTTGCAGTATAAATTAACCAAATTGTTTCATTGTCTTTATGTAATAAAAGAACGATTGAAGCAGGAAGGATGAGCGAAGCGAATCCGATGTAATGAAAAAAAATTCCTAGGTACCCCGTACCCTACTTTTAAGATTATTTCAGAATGAAAATTTTATTCAAATTTTAATTCAGCTATTTTGCAATCCAGTAATGACGTATATACATAAGGTTAACTTTAATTTAATTAATTATTACATGGATATTAGATATGAGCTGTATGTCTACCTTATGACGCAGACGCAGCTTTGGTTTTTGTCTTCAAACTATTTGTATGCAAGACGTATAAGTTATAACAATAACGATGAAAAAGGACTTGATTCATAGTATAAATAACATGGTAATGTTTTAATAAGCTGAACACGATTTCAATAGAGAATTATAGAATTTAAGTTTGAAATAAACATTTTAAATGCACAAATCGTGACATTACAAAATATTTGTAGTTGTTAGTAAATAAGTTTTGTTGGTGAGCAGTTACGAGTGTGGAATATAAGTATCGTGTTTTCTCTTCAAATTATAGAAATTTTATTTTTTTGATGGAACTTGAAATGAGAATTTACTTATCTTATATCTTTATTAGAAAATGTTTTCAATAATACAGATACGGGGAAAGACATAAGTTTCGGTACGGCTATTTTTTCTGTTTCTAATAGAGATAGAGATAGAGGATTCTGGGTTTTTTTTTATCTTCACTATTGGGAAATTTTATTTTTTTTGGCAGGAGTCGATTTTTGCCGCCATGAAAAGAACAAGCTTTAAAATTTTAAATTATAATTAAATAAAAACTTTATCATCTTTTTTTGTGATACATTTTTTTAAAAGGTCATAAACATATTGTGTTGTGGATTCACCGGAGAATTCACCGGTTGGTTGGACTTCGGTGGGTCTGTGGTTGGTAAGAATATAGGAGAAGAGAAGTCAAGCCCAGCCAAAGAGAATAATATTTAGAGATCTTATCAATCCCTGAGTAATGTGGCACCATAACTGTACATTGGTGACGTCATTTTTTGATTTTTCATGATCATTAAAATTTCTCGTAAATATAACATTATTTTTCGACCATATTCTCTTAAATTAATAAAATGAATTTAAAATAAGTTGTAATTATTATCTATCGCATAAATTTTTCACTTCTAGACCCCTTATCACCTAAGTGTTATTCTACCTAAGTACTCCCTCAATGTATTAGTTTCTTTGATCCCCACTAAGCCGGGGCTTGTATGTGGGAAGATTTCAATACTGTTGTCACCACAGATCCACCAAGCCCAAGAGGTGAGTGAAATTAGAAAAATGCCTGAGTTCCCGCCAATCTTCTAAGGGAGGAACCCGGTAAATTAAGTCCCGAGGAATATCGCCTACAAAATACACCGTTGATTAAAAATACAGAGATAAAATCCACCACGTAACGTAATTCTACCAACCGGTGAACTTGAGGTGAATTAAAATACAGAAAGAAACATCTGCCGCAAACCAAAACTTATTAAAATCCTAAACTTAGTTAATCAAAATTTTAGTTTTAGGTTTGTTATAGATTTAGTTTAGTTTCAGATTTTTTATGCTAGGAACAGAAATAGGAAAGAGTAAAAATGTTTTATTTTAAGCTAAAACACATGAATTCGTTTTCATCTTGTCGAAACAAGGTAAAACAATTTGATCCAAGTCCAAACAATATTTACACATGCAGCATTTTCTTTTCCTCGGCCTGAAGAGGAAAAGTATTAGTTTTCCTTTACTGTCATATTCGTCCATTCTGCGAAAATATTAATCAAAGAGCAATACAACTCTATCTACTGACTATCTTAGGAAAACCCACAAAAATTTGTCTAAATTGATTGTATTTTAATTGAAATTAATGGTTCAATTTTAATTTACACTTTTTGAATGATTCAATAAATTTACGAAATAAACCCTGGGCCAACATGCCTAGTATATCCCACATTTTTAAAACAAAAATGACATTACCTAATTGATGTGTTTCGGAAATTAATGAAATTCAAGTCAATGTTGCCTCATTGAAGCGAGTCATATGATTTCATAAATTTTAAAATCCAATAAAATAAAAATAACGCAGATATTTATAAAAACATTCCTGTGCATAGGCATAGCATAAAATAGTCAACCCCAGTGCAGTCTTATTTTTAAGGGAATTTACTGTTCTGATTCATGTTTCCTTGACGTCAACCCTCTTTAGATGCTCTAAGTTACCTAATTCTTTAACGCGCGTACCATTTTTCCAATAATTATATTTATTGTTTCATGATAGATACCTTAATAAGTGGAAAAATTATAATCTCAAGTTTCTAGACGGTTTTCCCTCAGTTTGAAGTGATAACAAGTATATAATTAAATTGTTCAAGTAATTTATCGTAATATTATTAAGAAGATATGAAAATATATAATAATTGATTATACTATTAAGCTTTTGTTTGTTATATAACAGAGCACTTTCGAACTCGTCTTTGAAGCTTTGTAAAAAACTAGAGGCCTTCGGCGTCTTGGCCGCAACGCGGTGGCAGCGCTTATAGGAGCCGCTTCGATGCCCCTACGCCTTCGGTGACCGCGAGCGGCCATATGGTTGTTGTCCTATATCAGTTCGTCATATTACTAGTTTATATACATACTAAGAAGCATACTGCACCGATATGAGCGAACTTTCGAATGTATTAGCCAAAAATGTGATTTGTTTACATTATGTTATATTTTTTAATCAATAACACCAGAACTAATACTGATAATGGAATGTACCTTGGAATTTTTGTTATCTATACACAGCAGTACAGGTATAAACAATTTCGATTCAACCTAAACACATTTTAAAGATTTTTTGAAATGTTTGTAGGGTCCTTATTGTGGGTTAATGACGTCACAAATATTAGATTAACTTTAGATTCATTATGTCGTGATTTCTTTACTCAAAATTTTCTAAGAAATATACGGATAACGTTACTGATATTAATTTGAGATAAATATTTGAAATTATAAAAAACTTAATACTAATAATAGTAATACGTTAAGTAAGTACTAAAACTTAGTCAAATAATAGTAATACGCTATAAGGAACAATTATTAACACACACAATCAAAGTTATTGTTCTTTAATTAGATGATAAATGTAAAAAATCGGGTTCAATAACATTTCCTTATCATATCGGATTTCCTACGCTCATTACATCTGTTTCATTCCCAGCGGTCACCTATCTAGGCACTGACCACGCTCGGTGCAAAAATCATGGATATACTTCTCGTATTAAAACGAAACGTGGTATACATATTTTTTAAGTAAAGGTATACACTTCAACTCGGTACCAAATTTCAGCTCAATTGGATTATGTTCCGATTTTTTTACAATTCTTTAATAAACGTACTCCAGTCATTTGATACAAATTGATCTAATGCTGATAATGAGATGAAACTAACACATTTGTTAGTCTTATACATGGCTACATGCGTGCCAAATCTCACTCCGTAGGAAACAATTTTCGCGTTTATGTTTTTTCAAAACTTTTGCTGAGTCATTATTGCGGGTTAATGACATTATAAAAAATATTTTCCGAATAGCACAACAACACATAGGAATTGATATTTTTAGAATTAGAATTGATAAGCTTCAACTCTCTAGCATAAAAACACTGGACGCTACGATAATAACAGACTGACAGTCAAGTTTGTGTTGACTGTTGTATAAAAGGAATAATTGTTCGTTGAGTCCCTCCAGTCAAAAAACACCTCCTTCTGCCTCTTTCACGATCCCGACCTCATGAGCTCGTCTTTCTTTTGACATTCGCCAATACAAATCGTGTAAATTAATAGCTTTCATTTAAGAATTCATGAAGCAATCAGTACTATTTGATTGATGAAAAAATAGTTATTACATAGATATGATTTATGTAAGAAAATGAAGGCAAGGATGGAACATTACGTGTTTTATTTCATGGTCATGTTAGTTAGTTCTACATAAGATCTATATCTTATAGATTAGATATAACTTATTAGATAGATGAGACTCATACTCCTGAGAGGACTCTATACTCTATAGACCTCTCAGGAGTAATTAGTTCGAAAGGAAACTGCAACCTTCAAGAAAAACTCATTTTATGTCAGGAAAACTTGTATAGTTTAGTTAAACTCATTTAGTCAGGCTTAAGGCCGGGAATAAATATAAATATTATGTGTTAGTATACCTGTAGACTGAAGTCTGTAAGGATCAGCTAGGAAATAAGTGGTTTTGTTGTTCATTTCATCAGGAACAATGCCCCACACTCGAACTGGTTTCCTTGAGTTTTCTTCTACTCCTAATGACTTTTTCCTACAGAACACATAAATTGAAAGCGTTAGGTGTTTTATTAAAAATGATTGGGAAAAATGTTACTCTTATTTGTGTAGGAACGTGCTTTATTGTTGTAGAAAGAACAAAAGAACATAAGAGATTAGAATAACAGCATAGCCCCAAACCACAGATACCAGTGGCATCTGCCAAGAAAGCAATACGTAAATAAGCAATAAAAATGCGACCAGCTTCTAGTCAAAAGCTAAGGCTGGACACGCAGCTATAAAGACAAAAATTGGATATGGGGTACCTCGGAACTTTTCTTCGTCACATCATATTCGCTACGCTCATCCTCCTTGCTTCGGACTCGCTTCGCTCGTCCTCAAAACATACAATTCGCCAAATTCATACTGCAACATATCTTTGGATTTGCTTTGCTCGTCCTAAGATTGTAAATGCATCCGTTTAATTCTTAGCGGTCACCTTTACAGCACTGACCACGCTCAATGCTACTTAACTTTTATGATCCAACAAAAATCATAGATATACTGAAAGTATATCTATGATTCTAGATAGACTATAGATACTTTTTTTTAGTATATCAATACTACAAAAAGTATTGATATATGACAATATATTGTCATATCGAAACGAAAATTTGGGTGCTTATTCCAAACCAGCTTCCTTAAGGCCCTGGCTACTTCAAACATTTTCCCTTTTTTTTACTTTTCCTCATTTATACCGCAGGTATATTAGTAGTATTAAAAGATTGGGGGTTGGAATCGAGGATAGACCCCATTGCACTGCGACTGGAAGTCTATTGTACAATCCCTCAATTGGTCTAAGGTCAGAATAATCCTTTCCCCGGACTAGTCTAGGATCTTTTTGACCAGTGATTCATGGTAGAGTCAAACTTAGTGAGAATGCTACTACCAAAGTTGGTGAACCATTGAAAGGCTAGGGCTTCAACATCTCAGAAGTAATGGAATGCAGTTTCGGTTTCCGATTCACAAAGCCCTACACACTGGGTTATCTTTAAAGATACCAATGGTATGGAGATGTTTTCGGAGGTGACAGTGACAGTCAGTAGTCCAGTACTGTTACTAAGGTCCCTTCTGCTGAGACTAAGGGGTCCTCAATTACTTTGGGACTGGCTTTTTAACATAAGTTTACTGTGCTTCATGCCAGAGGATTTGTTCCAGTGGTCCAGGTGGTTGGTTAAGAGCCAATCTTTAATTACACCTTTAGCTATAGCTTTAGCTACTATGGGTTCAGGGCCCACAGGAGTGGTCTCAGACCCCTTTTTTGCAAGGATGTCTGCTTGCTCATTACCTTCAATTCCCTTATGGCCAGGCACCCATCTGATTGCTACATCGTTGTTGAGTGACAAGGTCAGAAGGTTTTGTAAGCACTCCCAGACAAGCTTGGAGTTGACTTTGTATGAACCAAGAGCTTTAATGGCAGCTTGGCTGTCAGTAAAAATATTTATAGAAGTCTGATTAGGATTATTTTTAATATTTTCTATTAGACAGGCATTAATAGCAAATATTTCTGCCTGAAACACTGTGGCATACTTTCCTAAGGGAAATGAGGTTTTGATATTTGCATGAGCCTCATTTATGCCACTCCCAGAGCCACATTAAGTAAAGGTATCCATGCGTTCATTAAGTAAAGGTATACACTTGTACTAAATTTCAACTCAATTAAACCGTTTTCTGATTTTTTACAATTATTTAAAAAACGTACACAAGTCATTTGATAAAAATTGAATTAATGCTGATAATAAAATTATACTTAGCACATATGTTAGTTAGTCTTATACATGACTACATCCGTGCTAAATTTCAATTAGAACACATCAGTTTTCCGCGATTTATAAATTTCGAAATGTTTGCTGAGTCATTATTGCGGGTTAATGACGTCATAAAAAAATATTTTTCGAATTGCACAACTACAGCAGTAAACTGATTTTACAACTTTACAACTTAAAGTTTCAACTCTCTAGCATAAATTCATTAGGAGCTACGATGATAACAGATAACTTTGAGAAAACCACGTAAAACGGAAAAACGGATAATTCCGGTTTTATCCTTGTTTCGGATTTTAGCAAACGCAATAATTTCCTATATACGTATAGTATATAGCTTACTTATGTCTTGTGGCATAGTAGCATCTATTTGTTTACATTACTGATATCGTACAATCATTCGACATTTGTATTAGACGTTTAGGACTTCACTCCCAGTTTTTATGATGTGGATTTGTTAAAAAAGGTCTCACCAAGTGAAAATAATACTTTGGATAAAGACGATTTGACTCATCTGAGGTAATTTCCGCTGGATAAATATTCTGATGAATAGAATATGGGCATTTACAAATACAAATGGCTAGTGCGGTTCATTTTGAAAGCTGCAAATATTACATATATGTTCCATATTAGCTTTAAGTCCCATTATTAATAATTAAACCGTTTTCTGTTCTAGGTGATAAATTAGAAGAAGAGAAATAAAAAAGAAAATAAAAGTTTAATCAATTTAAAGGTAAATTTATTTTTGAAATTATTATTGCATGTCGATGAAAAACCAGCTTCCTTAAGGCCCTGGCTACTTCAAACATTTTCCTTTTTTACTTTTTCTCAATTACAATTATACCGCACTAGAAGTATTGTGTTTGTAAAAAAAAAGAAAAGAAATCGAAACCGGGATGTCACAGGAATTATCCGCTTTAGGTGTTTTTAAGGCCTCCTGAGTGGTTGTCACAAAGTTGTCTGTCAGTATGTGTGTCTAAATGTGTGTGTCTATTATAATCGTAGCTCCCAGTGTATTTACGCTAGAGAGTTGAAACTTAGTAAAAAAATCAATCTACTACTGCAGTTGTGCTATTCTGAAAATATTTTTTTATGACGTCATTAAACTTAATAATGACTCCAGAAACACTTCAAAAGTCATAAAACGCGGAAAATGGTGCGATGGGATTGAGATTTGGCACGCATGTTGATATATATAAGACTAAGATATGTGCTCAGTTTTATCTTACTATTAGCATTAGTTCAATTTTTATGGAATGACTTGTTTACGTTTTTTTAAAAATTGTAAAAAATCGGAAAATGATTTAAATTGATTTAAAACTCGATACATGGGCATGGGTATACCTTGACGTAATAAATAAGTGTACAAAGTTTGGTTTTAATACGACGAGTATACCTATGGTTATTGTTAGATAATAGAAGTTAAGCAATATTAATCGTGGTCAGTGCTCTATGGGCCACGACTGAAAAAAAAACAAAAACAAAAAACACATGTATTCACCATCTGTTGACGTGTTTTAGTATAAATTTAGT
>JACMZG010000008.1:12793606-12856106 GCA_018340805.1 Microvelia longipes | reverse complement strand
TGGTAGTACTTGCTGGCATGAGATATTCTATATAATGACTACAGTAGTAAATAGAAAAAAATATATTTAAACTACTTGTACTCTCATAATACTCTCATTAATCTATAACTATACTCTATAAATCAGTATAGTCCAAGAGCC
Source organism: Microvelia longipes (assembly GCA_018340805.1). Lineage (NCBI taxonomy): Eukaryota > Metazoa > Arthropoda > Insecta > Hemiptera > Veliidae > Microvelia > Microvelia longipes. Next base: position 12,855,965 of record JACMZG010000008.1, on the reverse strand, counting down.
TGGCCTAAAAATGTGACTCATTTTACAAAATGAGTCACATTGAAGTAGTACACAACTTTAAACCAATTTTTTCTGAAAATATACCTTAAAGTATGAAGGAAAAGCATAGTCTGCCTATCCAAAGTGGAGCCCTTTATATGAATGCGCTCTTAAAATATTAGAAAATTGCACAAATTCCAGTTTTCTTATAAAAAGTGGTTTCCTGTAGGTCGTGTACAAAACTTGAAGAGAACTTTTTTTAAAGCTGATAAAGTTTTCTTTAAAACGAGTGTTTTTACGTCAAAAACGGATAAATACAACTAACATTTGTTAAATGCCAAAAAAAATGCACAAAAAGCCAATATTTTTTCCAAAAAAATTCACTGACTCAGCATAAATTAAACATAACTTTAGTTGCAGTCATCCGATTATGATGACTAAACACTCATTTTACAGGAAATTTAATCACCTTTAAAACATGTTCTCTTTATTTTTTGCTCTCGACCAACAGGGAAGGACTTATTTCAAGCAAACTGAAACTTGTGGGATTTTATAAAATTTTGATCCTGCGCAATCATATGAAGGGCTCCGTTTGTTTTTTCTTCCTAATTTAAAGTGTATTTTCAGAAATATTTGGTTTGAAGTAGTACAAAATGAGCCACATTTTTTCAGGTACGGCTCTTGGACTAGTAAGCATAGTCTTCTATTCTATGCTTACTTTTTGATATTTGATTACGATGTACCTCATAATTAGTTCCCATTTTTTGAGCCCAGTATATAATTTATAGTCTTATCTCAAGTCAAAGTGGGGAAAAACGGAACTTTCCCCACAGATATGTATTGTGCCTCCTGCTACACTAACTTTTATTACTTATAAGTAGACACACCTAAACCTTTCGCAGAACCTTTCTGCCTCATTATGCCGAGGGTGGCAAGGGTTCTGGCTTATGCTGACTGATTTTGGTAATCTTTTCTCTGCCATCCTTATTCATTTCATTTTCTCTGCCTACCCATTATTTTCATAATAATCAACTTATATGTAAACATATTAGTTAAACAAAAACGATTAATCGAAAAGATGGTTTAACGAAGACTTAGTTTTATAGTTTCAAAAACAAGATTAAGATGGGATTATATTACCTATATGTTACATTATAGAAATTTACTTCCACAAAAGTTATGTTTGATACTTACTTGACTTCCAGGTAATCAAAAGATACGATAAATCCTGGTGAGCTTCTTTTCATAAGTTCAACAAAAAGTTCTTGAAGACCTTCGTTACTTTTAATGGTAGTTGTAATATAATCATCAGTGTTTGCGGACGTTGAGTTTATATTAGTTGTTCCATTATTGTTGCCCACTGTCACATTAGCTCCTAGGGATGTCGCTTTTACATCAATCGGTGTAACGTTTGCTGTAAGTGGTGTTATTTTACTATCGGACGTTGTATTTTCTTTGTTCTCTCTTATTTCATGTGCTATTGATTCATCTGACATTAAAGTGCCTTTGATCTTATCTAGAACTATATCTGTTGTTTTTACTGGATTAATAGCAAACGAGATAAATTCGGTAAATAATTTACTGTGTTTAATGATATGTTGAAAGTCATCGGCTTCATTCTGACTAGATGATTCAGTCGTTACTTCGACACTTTGACTTGTCGAACTTATATTTAAATTATTTGAAGTAGTTGTAGAGATATTTGCTGCTTTTGCAGTAGTAGTAATCTTAGTAGTTGTGCTAGTTGTAGTAGTAGGTCGTGTAGTGGTGCTTGTGTAGCAGCTTGTTACACCCAGAACTACCAAAACCTGCCAATAAAAACAAATATTCAATAAATATTAGGAAATTGATTTAAAAAATGTACCTTTATATTTTATACATTGTAATAAACTTAATTTATACATAAAGTAAGTTAACTTTATACAAATTAAGTACATGGTTTTTATAAAAACCATTGTAAGTTGATTTCCATGAAATGTACATGATTGGTATTGATAAAAATCACAGTATGTGGTAGAAGTAAAATGATTTATTATTATTGTTGTTGTTTTTTTACACACAATTATTAATATAGTGAATTCATGACATTCGATGACTAAAAAAATGTATACAACCTAATATGTTGTTATGAATTCTACGTTATATAAAACCGTGGATGTGTCGTGGAACAAGAGGATATTGGTCAAAGAGGAGAATATGTGAAGGGATATTTTTTTATAAGGAAAGAGAGTTTGGATTTGTTCCGTCGAAAAATCATTTCGCCGACAAAACAGTTGATCGACAGTCGATATAAAGATTAGTGGACGCAACAACCCGGCTCGTACCGTCGACAAATATATCCGTTGACTAATCGTTCTATCGACAACTTTGTTGATGGAACAATTTGTTCACAGAATAGTATGTCGATGAAGAATAATTTGCCGACGAATAGGGTTGTTGCAACAACAAATCATTCAGATAACAAACACAACTAATTTTTACTTTTCCTTATTTATACTGTAGGTATATAGGAAAAGTATTGTGTTTGAAAAAATCCGAAACCGGGATAAAACCGGAATTATCCGTTTCAGGCGTTTTAAACCTGAGTGGTTTTCTCAAAGTTGTCTATTATCATCGTAGATCCTAATGTATTTATGCTAGAGAGTTGAAACTTATAGATGTAAACTTGTAAAATCAGTCTACCGCTGTAGTTTTGCTATTCGGAAAATATATTTTTATGACGTCATTAATCCGCAATAATGACTTGGCGAAACTTTTGAATAACTATAAAACGCGGAAAAATGATGCGATCAGATTGAAATTTGGCATGCATGTGGCTATGTATAAGACGAAGATATGTGCCAAGTTTAATCCTATTATGAGCATTAGTTCAATTTTATTAAATGACTTGTATACGTTTTTAAAAACTTGGTACAAGTGTATATTATTACCTAAGAAATAAGTACACTAAGTTTTGTTTCAATACAACAAGTATATCTATGGTTTTTGTTGGATCATAAAAATTAAGGAGCATTTGGCATGGTCAGTACTGAATGGGTGACCGCTGAGAATGATACGGATGCATTTACTATCTGAAGACGAGCGAAGCGAGTCCGAAGGCATGTTACAGTATAAATTTTGCGAGTACAGAGTATGTTACAGTATAAATTGCAGTTTAAAGAACACATGTTGTGACAAACTTGAATACCATCGTCAAAAACTTACATTGCATTATAAACAGAGTGCATTTAATTGAAGAAATAGCTAACACCGGTACTTGCTGTTGGATATGAATATATCTGGATCGGTCTCAGTATTACGCCATCATCAGCAAACGGGGCAACACTCGAGCTCTCAACTAATAAAGTTATTCACTGATATAACTTTATTAGTATAGAGTTCGAGTGTTGCTCCGCCTGCTGATGATGGTGTTATGCCGAAACCGTCCAGTTATCCAACCAGGTATCACGGTACTTATCCAACAGCAAGCTGATTCAATCGCTCCTTCAACTTATATTACTTTTTATTTTAAACATCGAGTGCATTTAATCAAAGTTAATAAATAGAAAATAATTACAACGGCTAATCTCACATCCTCCTCAATATAATGATTTAGTCATCATTCTGTTCATTAACCTTGAAATGTGATAGCTATGACAGTATGGTTTGAGTGACATAAAGGATTTATACGATTCAAACAGACTGGGTTAATATGATTATAATTATTATCCTTGTATTAACCGAGAATATTTAATCCTCATTTATTTAAGTTTTAATATTTGTTAGGTAAACTGATGTGTCAAGGATAATCAAGCATCAATTGAAAAGCTATAATAACGAGTCCATTATATTCAAAGCTTATTTTAATAAAAATTAGGATAAAGTTAGGCAAAGTTAGAAAAACTTTTACCTTTGAGTTATCTAACATAGAAATGTTTTATAATCAGAATAAAACTTGGCACATGGCTTCGTCTTATAGAGCGACAAAAGCCTATTAATTGCAGGCTTGTGCTGTCATTAGCACAACGTAAGACGTCATAAAAATTGACAAATTTTAAAATTAAATAACATAGGTCTAACAAAGTGTCATTATATTTTTCTGTAAATGGCATATTGCCAGACTTTTAGCGATATCTTAATGTATTAGTAGGAACAAACGTGAATGTATACATAAAATTTATTAGTAAAACGTAAAATCACACAACACACACTCACACACACACACACACACACACACACCACACACACACACACACACACACACACACACACACACACACACAACACACACACATATATATATATATATATATATATATATATATATATATATATAATATATATATATATATATATATATATATATATATATATTTAAATTTAATTCAAGCTTAATATAAGCTGTCGATGTATAGTGCATTTTTGAAATTTTAATGGGATTAAATGACGTCATAAATATTTCATAAACAATAAAAAGAGTTCTGTACTTTCATATAAACGATTTTTTCCATGCTTTTTCATTCTGATTCAAAGGAATGTATATTTAAATTATGAAATTCAGTTTATTAATAAAATAACTATTTATTTGATGAAATAACGGGTCACTCCAATTTATATCCAAATAATAAAATGTGCAAACAATTTACTTTAATAACTTGTCACAAGGCAAAAGTATGATAATTACTGCTAAATTGTTTTAATTAGTAAATACCTTTCAAATGGAATTACTAAGCAGAAATTTTAATTCTAAATAAATATTATTCATTAATTAAATAATTCATGATTTATCGGAATTTCCCATAATTTTGTTTTCAAGCAGTAAAAAACATTGAAATTCCATCAACCTAAATTCAATTAATGATTAATAATTTTTATATTTATTTATCTTATCTAAAGTATGAAATGTTTGTATTTTAATGGGTAGGAAACCCATTGAAACTTGGACATTAGCTTTGCGGGTGAGAATGCGTGCCCTATGATTTGTTCTATTTATTTTGAAGATTTTTAATTTGCTAGATAATGTAATTTAACTAATTTAATTAAACGCAATTTACATTAATTTTTAATTTATATAATTTTAATTCAAATTGTACGTATTAAACTAAAAATATTTCCTCTACGCATAGCAGTTTGTGTTCTTGAGTTATGACTGATAAAAAGCCATAGCTAGATCCGCTATGTATCAGAACACAGCCTAGGCGCTTTTACTAAATGGTATATCGAGAAATTTGGTAGTCAGAAATCGTGTCCTGATTTTTGTATTAACTCATCTAATTTTACTTTCACCATTTTACTTTGTAATGGAAACAGTTATTTGTGCATTAATAATTTTTTTTTGTTGTAATAATTACTACCTTGTTTAAAACATTGCCCGGGAGCCGAAGACTAAAGTAGGCTACAGAAATTAACTGCAGAGTGCCTCTGCAGTTAATTAATTAATTAATTAAATCAATTAGTTAATGGCTCGGCTTTGCAAGCCGAGCCAGATAATTTACAATTTGACTGCCTAGGTGATTTTATATATAGTATATATTAATATATATAAATATATATATAATATATATATATATATATATATAATATATATATATATATATATATATATATATAATATACCTAGAACGTTTCAGTGTGATTTTAATTTTATTATGCATGTAAAAGATACTAGGCGTATCCTAGTTTGATGAATTTCTTTAGGACGGAGTTTGGTGTCCTAAATTATTTTTTCTCGGGGGTGTTCATGATGCTGGCTAACTGTGCGTGTCTCTGTGTCTTTGTGTGTTTTAGTGTCACGCAAAGCTCCCTCTGTTCTCACGCTGGAGACTCTTGGTTGTGCTGCCCAGAAGATAATATTTTGTAAACTATGTTAACCTTTATTGATAGTCCAAGAGCAAGGCCTGAAAAATGTGACTCATTTTGTATTTTAAACCACATTTTTCTGGAAATATGCCTTAAATTATGAAGGAAAAGCATAATCTGCCTATCCAGAGTGGAGCCCTTCATATAATTGCGCTCGCTCTAAGTTTTAGAAAGTCGCACAAATTTCAGTTTCTTGGAATAAATGGTTGTCTGTAGGTCAAAAGCATAACATGAAGAGAACATTTTTTTGAAGCTGATAACATGTCCTATATAATGAGTGGTTAATCATAAAAATAGGACGACTACAAATAAAATTATGACATTTGTTAAATGGCCAAAAAAGCCAATTCTTTTTCTAACATAATTCGCTGACTTTGGTGTTTTTAAACAAGTCATAGCTTTGTTATTTTTAGTATTAGTCTCCGTTGTTTTATGCTTTTTATTTTTCGGACACAGGATGGGACGGAATAAACTACAACGATATTTCGCCTTTATTCGTGTTCCATATTCATTTCAAAGAATACCTAAAAAATTAAATAGAGTTAAAATACCTAAATGTAATTAATGTATATGTAATGTATTGTAATAATGTATTAATTAATGTAATATTACATTCAACAGATCTAAAGCATGCTCAAGTTCAAAAAAAGGAAGTATCTACTACTTAAATATATACATAGTTGAAAAACTATAATGTCAAAATATTCTAAAGAAATTATTATTTTCTATTTTTGTCTTTACCATAAAGTTAAAATTCTTCTAGAAAGACTAAAGAAAAAGTCATAGCTTTGGTTGAAGTTATCCGATTTTGATTAGTAAACACTTGTTTTAATTGGAAATTGTATCACCTTTAAACATTTTGTCTTTTTGTTTTGCACACGACCCACAGGGAACTACTTATTCCAAGAAAATTGAAGTTTGTGAAGTGGTTTTCCTAAAATTTGAGCCAGCGCAGTCATATGAAGGGCTCCACTCTGGATAGTCTGCCTATATTGAAAACCTATGTTTTTCCTTCATAAATTTAAGGTATATTTTCAGAAACATTTGGTTTGAAGTAGTACAAAATGAATCACATTTTTTCAGGTCCGGCTCTTTGAATATGACCATGTTAGTCTACATTGAGAGAAAATGATGTATACAATTTTAAAATATGACCAATGAAGTTGTTTTTAAATAAAAATTGGATCCACCAAATTTCATTTTGTCAAAGGTCACATTTTTTAAAATATTTACATTTTAATTTATAAACTTTAACAAGCCATACTTTCTAACTCAAACTTAAGTTTTTGAGACATAACTCCTCTTATGACATATAACTCATCTTCTGACATATAACTCCTATGATAAGCAAAGTATATAACTCCAGAGCCATTTTTCATAAGCATTACCCTGATGGGGTGAGTTTAAGGGTCCTTATAAGGCTAAGGGTTGAAGATAGAGCGTTCTTCCTATTGACACTTTTGATCAGCATGTTAAGTTTAGTATTTATGCAAAGTTTCAGCGAATTTAGCCGAAAGCCATTTTTCATAAGGATTTTGCGGGGTCCTTTATTATATTTTTGTTGACTGAGCAAAATTGATTTCTGTGGTCTAAAAATATTACCTTCCGAAAACCTTTTGGCTTATTTTTGTATCATGTTTTAACCCTAGCCCTAGCACACACACAGGGGAAATTTTGCGTGCGACAGAGACAACAATTTTATGACTTTTATGACCACTCAAAACGTCATAAAAGTGCCTGAAACGGGTTTCGGATTTTTAGGGTGAACACAATACATTTCTTATATACTTACGGAACTTGTTTAGGAATAGTAAACATTTTAAAATATATACACAAAGATATTTTGGTTACTTAACTCTCTAATAGTTCAATGAGTATAATATTAGGTATATCGTAAATGGGAAAATCCAAATTGTGTCTTTCATAATTTATGATTTGATATCGTTCTAATTACTACTTATATTACAGTTATTTTCATTTTTTAATATTTATAAGAAATAATTGATGAATTTTCAAAGATTGTCAATAATAATACCATAGTTTGATTTACTCAACTTTAAAGTTAATTTTAATACAGTTATATATTGTATAAATTATGAAGACATGACATGGTTAGATTTCTATAAACGAGCAATTAATGTTGTTAATTATTTAAAAAATTATTATGTAGCATTTACGAATATTATTGTTCGGGTATCATAATAAATTATGTAGCTATACTGGGAATATTTAAAGAAACGAATAATATTCAAAAATAGTCATGTATTATTCATGAATATATTTTAGCACGGCAATAAACATTTTAAAAAAATCGGATAGTAGGTACCTATAAAACTTTCGTAATATTATCGACTTTGCTACGCTCGTTTTCAACTCCATTGGATGATTTTCTTACAATTTTATCATTAAATTACCGATAAATTATGCTGATAAAAAGAGGTACATTTTTTGTTCTTATATATTTGTCGAATTTCAAATCAGTTCGAAATCTTTTCAATGTTTTATCTTTTCAATCTTTTCAAGTTTTAAAAATATTTGTTGAGTCATTAACGAGAGTTACTGACGGTTGATATAGGTTACTAAACCTTGACTTAAGGTTGAGGTTACTAAACCTTGACTTGATATAGGTTACTAAACCTTGACTTAAGGTTGATATAGGTTACTAAACCTTGACTTAAGGTTGATATTTGTACCAAGTTGTAACTTTATAGCTCCATTAAACAAAGAGATACGATGGCAACAGACATACACACTCACATTCAGTCTGATAATTTGGTAAAAACCTCTCAGGAGTCTAATAATTATTTGTTAAATATATAATAAAAAATTCATAAAAATTATAAAAATACTATTAATTTGATTCATTTTTACCTAGTAAGCATGTATATGTTAGCATGAATACTAAGTAGAAAACATTATATGAATAAGAAGAAAAAAAAACTTTATTTAAAAATATATTTATAAAAAATACATTGAATTAGTCAAATACATAGTACATTATACATAAGTACTTAAAAAAAAAAAAAATACTAAAAATTAATATTTATACGTCTAATAAGCTATATTATAGATTTATTTACCTTTTAGAATTTAAAGTTATAACTTAAAGAACTATTCATACTATGGGGAACCAAATTAGTTGACATTTTTTTACTTGTTTTATGAAGCTATTAATTTTTTTATATTATCTGGCAATTTATTATAAAGAACTACAACAGAATACTTGGAGTAATGGTTCTTTTTTTGTAATGGTTACTTCTGTGTTTTAATAATTAATAAACCTAAGATTCAAATCGAACAACTAATATTTTCTCCATCTTTTTCGAACAAAAATTTGTTGATATCCACGGTTTCAATGGTTAGAAAAATGCTGATTGAGCCTCCTCTCAATCAGGATTTTCTTATGTAAATCAGGAGAAGTCAATGCAGCGTAGTGTAAAAGCGTGATTTATCATTTGAAATATATGTTTTTATTGATCAAATGTAAAAAATATATTTACTATAACAAATATATTTACATACCTTTAGAGACAATACTAGTCTCATTTTAATAAATTATGATATGTCAGTTTGCATGAGCTCGTCAATTGAATAACTGCGTTGAAGTTACTGAGCGGAACTTAGGTATAACTGAGCGATGTTAACACGAATCCTTTTACAAGGAGACTGAGTCCAGTAGTAACTACAAAACTACAGGATCGACTGGGGTACTTGCAGAACCACTCTTGAACCTGTTTCTCATCCTTACTTGGTTAATTCTCAAGTTCATACTTATGAACTTATATGTTACCGTTACATTAGCCCACATCTTTCCTCTATATTGTGTTAGATTAATCATTTATGCGATGTAAACAAATAAATAGATATTTATAATGCAAGGCAGGAAAATAGAAGTTTAGATTAAATTAGCTAAGCCTCCGATCTGTTAGTGAGTAAGGGTTGTAAAACTTGGCTGCAGAGGCAAAGCTGAGGAAGGTAATTTGACTGTAGGAAGGAAACCGAGAAATAGTCAATTCCTCCCTGTCTCTGTAGGATTTGTTTAGTTCCTATTGTGTTCCATACAATGCTTTGTCCAATAGGACTTGTTAAAGGGTTTAAATTTTAATTAGTTTTTAAATTATTCTTTACTATAGTACGACACACGGCTAAAGTAAGTTGACAGCGTGGGAAAATAGTGTTGAGGAACCAATCAGGATGGCTTGATTTGGAATTGAAGGCGTGATTTAACATACAGGACTAACCTCATTGGCTCCCTCGCATTATTTTCCCGCGCTGTAAACTGATTTTAATCGTGTGTCGTACTATATTTTTAAATGATTAATTTTGACATAAGACAAAATTCAATTTCAAACATATAATGTACCTAATTCATGTATTTATATAAGTGTCCAATAAGAGTTTTAAATTCTTATTTAACTTCCTTTCAAATAGAGTGAATCATTCCTTTTTGAAGTAAAACATAAAAAGCAGATCATTTAAAACTTGTTTACGCTTTATTACATTAGCAGTTACTCAAATGTTAAGCACTACTCGTTAGTCATTTTTTCTTTATTTTTCAAAAGAAATGTGCTAAAACCTATTAAGAAACCAACTAAGTATTAAGCTAGTGCTAATAATAGTGTGCTATGCCACTTTAAATGGCTTAGTTTTGTTTAGCCAACAGGATAGTTATGCGCATTTCCTTTAAGAAATACAGAAAAAATGAGTTATGAATAGTCCTTGATTGTTGAATATCTGCTCAAGTTATAAACCATAACCTGGGACCTTTAAGCAAGACTTGAATTGTTAAGCACGGAAACACGGATTCCAAAGAAAGTTTGCCCGACATGCGGACCAACACCCCAGAATTTTTAATACTTCCTATCGAGCAACAGGAGTAATCAAAATCACATTTCGGTACACATTTGTCAACGGAGTCCTTAAGAAGAGTGTAAAACAGTTTAACTCTACTATCAGTGGCGTAGCCGGGGGGGGGGCTGAGGGGGCTCCAGCCCCCAACCATAAAACCCGCAATAAATATGTGAAAAAATAAAACCTATAAAATATATAAAAATAATAAATTATATAACATATATTTTTCAACAGTAAACTAATAATATAAATATATAAAAAAATATACAATGAAATTGAAAGAAATAAAAATAATTTAAAACATTGAACAATATACAATATATATATATATATATATATATATATATATATATATATATATATATATATAATATATATATATATATATATATATATATATATATATATTATATATATATATATATATATATATATATATATATATATATATATATATATATTTACATATTCAATTTTTAACATTCAGCCCCTCCCGAAATTAAATCCTGGCTACGCCACTGTCTACTATCAATTGATAATGACTTGTCATTTACAAATGACCAGTGTAAAGATCCAAAGATATTATAAAGTTTGTCATAGTCAGCATTTTTATAATCGTAGACGGTATCATGTTCTTGAGAGAATTCGTAATCTAAGTTTAGTTCGCGGTTATTAGTGTAAACTTAGTTTTAAAGTTTACAGCTAGTAACATTGACATTATTTAAACTAGATACAATAGAGTCTAAATATTTTGGAACGCAGCAGCGTTCCGCCCCGCCAAGTCAAGAAGAAAAGCAAAAATACCCGTAGTATAATAATTAAACTACGGGGGGGGGGGTATAATATTTAAACTAACTTAATTATTTAGTATATAAATATTTTATTTTTCCAGACCATGCTATAGTTGATACTATAGTTTAGGCTGCTTTCAGTCAAGCATTATAAAATAATTTTTCATACTCCATTAGAGGAACATTTTATAAGTAACTCATGTAATAATTTGAAAAAACGTAGTTATGATTTTTACTTTCATAATTTTTATTTTACATTCATAACTTTTACGTAACTCGTGTAATAATTTAAATAACTTATTCATATAATTTAATAAAAATTGAACTTATTCTGATAATAAGATGAAACCTACTACATTTGTTGATAATATATTTGACAACGTATTACCAGCTCCCGTCGATCATTCATCGTGTCAAATTTCAAGTCCATGAGAAAATTTGACTACTCACGATGAGAACGAAATTTCGATAAATACTAAATTTCACTCATTTTAAAAACTGAAAGTATATACTTACGTATTTTTCGACGCTGAATTCAAATATACCAACCATTTTATCCTTGTATGTATAGTTGTCGAGAAAAACGTTATTACTTATTTTACTACGTACATCACGTGTGTATTTTGACAGAACTAACCTTTTGAGATGCGGTTTTTTGCGTTTCATATTAATTTTTACCCTCTGAATCGACGCCAATGATCTGATCATTATTTCGTATTTTTTTTGAATTTTTGAAATTTTTGCTTAGTTATTAATGACATAAATAATTGTTTTTCTGATAGCACATCTCGACCTCAAGATTGTTTTTGTACTAAGTTTTAAGTCTCTACTATAAACACTCTGGGTGCTACGATGATAACATGCACACACACCTTAACTTGTAAATATGTAAAAATAAAAATTAATGTTATACACCAATTTTCCGCATGTTTTACAAAACTATAACTATTCACTCTTTCAAAATTGGTTTTGCGCACTTATGAATGCTCAGTTATTGCTAACCTTTGAAAAGATTCAGCGCATTATCTTAAATAGTAATAATAAAATCCAAGCAAAAAAAGAAAAAAGTTATCCTACTTCCCTGACTGTAAATTTGCCTTAGAAAAGAATACACTAAAATCTTAACAAGAAAGCATCTATGGTTTAGTGTACTTATACTCTTGAAGGCGCACAGTGCCAAAATATTCTAAAACAGAGTTAACGGCTAAAATTTTAAAGTTAGAGTTAAACGGCTTAACTCACGACACACGGATAAAATCATTTGACAGCACGGGAAAAAATGTTGAGGAACCAATATAGTTGGCCATCTATGGTTTTAACATCTAGGACTAACCTCATTGGCTCCCTCGCATTATTTTCCTCCGCAGTCAATTGATTTTAACCGTGTGTCGTATTATAGTGATTAATTTTTATGTGTCAATAATAGTCTATGTTTCCTTATATAAAAGTGCTAGATCAAAATAGATCCAGAGCATAGGTCCGTAAGCCATGTGAATTTCCTTTAAAATCAGTTTTTACTCCCTCAAAAGTACATTTCTTGGTCAAGTCTTTGGTTTACACTTCATATCATTATTTTAAACTTTATTCATACAACAATTTCTAAAATAAAGCTACTAAGATACTAAGATTAACTCTACAAACGGGAATCCGAACGCTCAAGCAAAACATGTAGCGGAAACGAGCATATGGACGATTTAATTCATTCAGCTGCATCTTATCTTATCAGTACCCTTTAATCTATTTTATTTTACTGTTGTATTTTTATTTTATTTTAAAATTTTCTAAATTTCACCACACGATTTTAAGCTAAAGCTACTTTTAATGACTTTTATCGGCAAAAGGTACCCCATACATTAAAAATGTATGGGGGATAACCCAATATTTTACAATAACCTTCATTTAGGTGGAAAGCAAGATTATTGCAGCAATAGCAGGATCGAGTTGAAGCATATAAAGCAGCTTGATTATGGAAATCATGGTTATACAAAACTATGGTATTCGTACTTATTTAACGCCAATTAATTTTTTTTTTTGCGTGTTTATATTGAAAAGCCCCCAAAAATTATTAATTAGTTGTTATGCTACTTATTAATCATGCTTAATAATGCTGCTCTCGGTATCAAGAACAGACCTTAAACATTAGCAATATAAAAGCAAAATTAACGTAATTTTAATGATAAAAATTCCCTAAATTGGATTTGTTAAGCAAAGAAGCACGCAGTTAAAGGAAATACGTCCGAATGGTAGTTATAAACTAATATAGTGTGAATGTAAACATAAATAATTATAGTTGGTACCATGATTTAAAAGTTGAAATCTTTGTAACGACTCTGAATCGGTTTCCATTTAAGTTAGAGTCCTGAAAACTAACAACGGCGCGTTGATGTTCGCCTTATTGTAGGGGTTTCTGGTCATTACCGCGGTTTTCGTCTTTTAGGTCACATTGCCTTTAGACCTTCGAATTTGAACAATGCTTCTTTAGAACTCCAGGCAAGTATCTAACCGTTTGCGCCAAACATTAGAGCAGAAAGTAAATAACATTATTCCCTGATTTTACTTTCCGCTGTTATTTCTATAAACAGGCTGTAATACGACTCTTTCCTCCCTAAAAATAAGGGCGGAAAAACATTTTTTTCTTTCTTCTAGAGGAAAATTATTTACTTCCCGTGCTAATCAGTTTTTATTGATGGTTTGCCATAATGATGATTTTAATGTATTTACTTGTTGATCATAATCAGCTCTGATATTAAGTAGTATGATACTACATAATATATTGCCTTATGTCGTTGTTAGAAGAATCCATTTGAGTTATTGACAGTACAATTATTTACTTAAGACGTTATCTCTAGTTTAGAAATTCTATAAAAACAAAATCTCAAAAAAAAAAAAATAAATAAACACCACAAATACATTAATTTCATTTTATTAAGTAAGTATTGTAAATTGACTTATACTTTGACCCGTGTATCTTGGCACTTTATGTCTGTAATTGTTAAGTTGTAGTTCCTAATAAATAAAATAACTTCTAATTCAATAGGGGATTGATTTTGTTGTAGCTTTCATTCTAATTAATAATTATGAATTGACATTCCATTTAAGTATAAGGTGAAGTCACTATTTATGCCTGTTAATATGTAACCTATATTAAATTATAAGAAGTTTAAATAAATTTAGTAAAGACTATAAACATATTTGTATATAGTAACAGTGGTAAACTAGTTTGAATTTGTAGCTAACAATGAACTAATGTTGGGATATCAGTATAATGTAAATGTAAATAAATGTATGTATAAATGTAAATGTAAATAAATAAATAAAATATTAATGTTATTAACTGATTAATTAGGATTAACTAGCAAAAAGTGCTCATAATATTTTACGCCATGAAAGAATTCAAATTGTTTAAGTTCGTTCTTCAAGTTTTACTTTTTCAAGCATTATTAAACTATTCTTATGCTATGGCAAACACTATGGAATTAAGGAGACCTGAAAAATCGTTAGCAGTGCCTGATTTTTCACAGGTATTCCAGTATTCTTTTTCGGAGTTCAATTGCGTTCAGGTACATTTTATTGACTGTTTCTCACTTTTAATTTTACTCTTACTCTCCTATTATTTACCTACAGTCGGAGGAATGTATTGTGTTTGTCCTAACAATCTGAAAAGTAAAAAAAGGTTTTAGTGAGCCAACAAGTTAAGGACGGAAACACCTAACATGGTAAATTTCACTTCTGTTTTCAGTTCTAATTCCACGATAGATTTTAGAGACGTTACCTCTGGGGACCTAATTCACCAAATGCTTCTACCTTACAAAATTTGCAGGAACTTGGTGACATCATTAATTTTACTAACTTCTCCACTGCGGTGAATATGCGGTGGCAACAATAAAGAACCCTTCTTACTTACTACGCTACATGTCTCGAATTTCAGCGGGACTTGTCTATTTCCCCTCCCTTTTTACCAACCACTGATTCACCTAAATCCAACCAACCGGTAGATTCTTAGTTGAATTAAAATACAAGCCTGGTTGATTCTGATTTTTTAAATTGAGCAAAGATAATACCTAGAAGATAAGAGAATCATAATAGCTAAAAAAATTAACATTTTTTTGTTTTAACAACTAGTTTCGCAGTCATCCACATCACGCAACAAGATTTGCCCTATTTCCCTTTTCTCTTCCTTCTTTCCTTCTTAGGTCAATAAAATGACGTAAGCCTCTAAAAGTTGTTGAATTGAATTGAAATTTAATTCGTGCATTTTAAACACAAAGAGGAAGGTAAATTTTGTTATCAGCATTAGTTGGAATTTTATTGTTTGACATATACAAATTTGTGTAAACAAATCGCGAATTTGAAAATTTGCAAATATCGTAGCAGTTTGTTACTTCTACAAAACTATAAATAATAGTAACTAATAAGGCACAACATTTACAGAGCTAATTTCTTTATTTTTATAACAGATTCTTAAAAATAATTATATACACTTCAGGAGCATCTCAGTCTTTTATCCTTGCTGGATTTTTTACCTCGGTTATTCGTCGGGAACTAAAAATATTATTTTCTTCGGTTACAACGCGGAGTTAAAATGTTTAATCCCCTCTTCTAGGTCTTGGGATTTATTAATTTATTGGTTGCTTAAAAGGAGCTCATTTTAGTTCCTATATAGTTGCAAGAATGACTCTTATCTCTAGATAGAATAAAATCTGAAGAATAGTTATTTATGCAACAAGGGATAAAGGAAAACTTTATCAAAACGCTGAAAGAGGAAACTTCATTAGCTCACGAGGCCAGTAGGCCGAGGGAGATAAACTAGTTAGCTCCCAAGGCTTGCCGAGGGAGTTAACTAACATTTTGGCTCCCGAGGCTTGACGAGGGAGATAATACGAGAGCTGAAAACTTTCATCCCTTGCTGCATATTAAATTTTATCTACGGCTAGAGAACTAATACTAACAACTATTGATATATTCTTCAGCTCCTTAATTGTTATTGTGTTAGTTTAGTTTATTCTTACCATGTCAATTACTCTGATGAAGAGAGAATAAAGCCACTATCTTCACATTATTTTATTGTAAGCTGTCAATAGAATAATGTGTAATACTATATTTGTAATTTAAACATTAGCGTGTGTATATTGTATATTCTACCCGTTGTACCAACATTACACCGAAAAAAATCTTTAAACTTGTCTAACAATTCCTAAAATTTTACTAAAAAATTCTGTCAAGTTGGCAACACTTTCACTTTTCCTCCCTAGGGAGTAGAAGTACATTTACAGTGTGAGATAACAAGACTGTAAGTAGAACTTACAATACAAGGAGTAAATAATAGTTCATTTTTGTCTAATGAAAGTAATTTTTATTATTTGATTTTTAACGTTTTATGGATATTTTACATGATTATAGTTAAGTACAGATGAATCTGAGTTCAGTTCAGAGCTGGAGAACGACCTGTTCAGGCGATCATCAGGCCCACCAATAGTAAACACGTTACTGGATGATAGTTACTGTTTTGGCTTGGTATTCGTAACTTCCACCTTATCATCTTTAGTTCAGCTCAGACCAAGATACTTCCCCAGGATAATAATCATAATTCCTCCTCAAATAAATGTACCTGCACATATTTACATAAATGTAATTATTTATTATCATTAATTATTTGATGTTTTTGAGTTTATTTGTTTATTTACAGTATAAATAGTAGTGCAGTACATAAATATGAAAAGTTTGTAAGACTGTGTATATGTTTTAATCAGTTTAAAGCTTGCCAAATATAAAACCTAATAATAACTATAATAATCCTGAGTTATTGTCTTATCTTAACTTGCGAATTCCCTCACACTCTACTCGCTCACCCTTTATTTTTCACATTGACAATAAGTTTACAGGTACTAATTATAGTATGAATTCTCCACTTGTACGTCTGCAAAAGTCAGCCAATAGATATTTAAGCAAAACTTATATTTTTCATTGCTCCATGAAATCGTTAAAATCTTTAGCACTATAATAATAAATTTTTAAAATTATTAATTTAAAAAAGATGGTTAGAAACTTTTTATTTTTTACTCAATTGTTTTTATAACTTTTAAATTTGTTTTTATTTTTAAGTTTATTTTATTTTTTACTTTATTATAAACACTACATCATATTTCTTATAAAATAAGATAATGATAATTTCTTCAAACTATTTTTTAATTTTTTTTTAACTTTTATATTGTAATTAATAATTAATCTTTGTTGATTTAATTTTATTACTTCACTTTTAAGACTGTGATATTAAATATATTTGTATGTTTGCACTAATATGTATAAACAATCTCAAACACTATTCCTATTTTTTTTTGTTTTTGACTGTACACATATACATATTTTAAATGTCTTTTTATTTGTTTTCTCTCTGAATATAGTGCATTATTATATTAAAATTACCAAATGGTTCCTAACATAGTTAAGCTTTTCTTTAAAAAATAATTTTTTGTTACTTCTTCTTTTTATATTTGTTTTTTATAATGATTATATGTAAAAGGGTCGTGTGATCCGTTAATTTCAAATAAATAAATAAAAATAAAAAAAATAAATATCTCCGATGGAACAAATTCTATTGGTATATCTATTGGTAACCTAACCCTTTGAAATTAGGGTTCGAAAGTGTTTTTAGTTACCTGGGTATGGTTACCAAAACACATTTTGGCGATCTATCTAAGCCATGCCTAAACCACTGGGTTTAGGCATGGCTTAGATGGATCAATTTTCAATAATAATTTAAACAACTTTTTATTGGAATAACTTTAGTTCTTAGCAAAGTTTCAAATATAAATTACGCTTATGAGGTTGTTTCGATGATAGAATGGATCGATTCCGCTTGGACTGATTCCAAAAATTAGTTTATTTCTCTATAAATCAAAGTTAATTAAACATGGTTTTTAATAATGTTAGAAATGCGTTAGAACAGAATGTTAGAAATGTTAGAAATGAATTCAATGTTAGAAACAGTTGAATTAAATTTTTAGAAAGAACTTTTGTTTCTCTTATGTATTTATCATTTTTTAAAGTTCATAAAATTTCCAATAAAGCGAGCGTTTATTCATCAAAATTGGATAACTAAAACCTATGGCTAACTATAACTAAAAGTTATAGCATTCGCCAAATGACTTAAAAAAGCATAATGCATAGATAATTGAAATTCGCTTACTTTGTAAACATTAACAATTTTTTTGTTGGTTTTGTCAATGCCATGACTTTGGTTATAGTTATCCAATTTCGATGAATTAACACTCGATTTATTGCCCATTTATCAGCCTCAAAAAATAAAAAATGGAATTAATCTATAATGTTTCACTTAATTTTAAAAATAAACGTCATATAAGTTGAATCATATAGACATCACATATAAACCCGAAGCTTGGATTTTATTCCAAATTTCGGCCCTTTGCCAAAAATACACAGCCAGTTGTCATGATGACACGCAAAAATATATTTATTAAGTTTAATTGACCTTATGAGTCACTATAAATATTATACAAAAGTAAATACATTTTCAAGTACTAATAGAAATAAATAGTACTTCAAAGAACCTAAATTTCATAAAATAGCTAGTTAAATCATATAATTTTACAATATTTGATGGTTTAACTGGTTGCATTAGTTATATTTCATGAATAAACAGATTTCATGGTTTAAATGTTAGTGTAAGAGATGGACTACACTTACATCTCGGTTGTAGTTTTTAGAATTGTATATCCTTAGATGAGTTTACTCAATTTCTCACTCAATACATTTCTGTATTGTGGGATAAGTTTAAACATTTTATTCAGGCGGATACTTGCTTGGATAATTGAAACTGAAAAAAAAATAATAAAAATTTTTGTTCCAGGACGAGTCCCATAGAAACGTCTAGGAACAAAAGTCTCGTACATACCCCCTCCATGACCCTAATCTCATAAGCTCATTTTTTCGTATGTACTCGTTTGTATAAGGCGCGGTCGAATATCTAGAACGTTGGATCACCAACAAACTTTTTTTATATTTTTTTTTCAAAAGTTTCAGTAATTAGCCGGATTTGTGATAAATGAAGCCTATTTCCGTAATCTGCACGCTCTTTTGGTTAATCTCAAAGAGTGTTTACATTCACTCAACGATTTATTTTTAATCTAACTTGGCACATACATAACTACTGTTAGACGTCAATATTTTGTGTTTGTTAACATTGACGTCTAACAGTAGTTATGTATGTACCAAGTTAGATTAAAAATAAATCGTTGAGTGAATGTAAACACTCTTTGATATTAACCAAAAGAGCGTACAGATTACGGAAATAGGCTTCATTTATCACAAATCCGGCTAATTACTGAAAATTTTGAAAAAAAAATTATAAAAAAAGTTTGTTGGTGATCCAACGTTCTAGATATTCGACCGCGCCTTATTATTATTGAAATTAAGTCTAATTGACTCGATTTTTTTTAAATTGAGCTAGGCTATTATCAATTTCGATTTGGTATAACTCGATTCGAGTAGGTTTGCATAATCCTAAATAGACTCGAGTCGTTTATTATTGGACTAGTTTAGTCCTGTAATAAACATTGAACAGGAGCAAACCATAAACCAGAGGTTCTTTACAATGCCGGGAATCCCCATCCTAAACATCTCTAATCTCTCAAAAAAAAAAATAAATAAAATAAAAACAGTAATTGTTTTATTAATTCATTAAATGATTAACTAAATGTTATGAAATAAAAATTTTAACTGAGTTATCTTTTCAGGCAGAGGACGAAGCGATGAAAGGAGGAGAGGGGCTTGTACTTACGGTCAATGAAACAACCTGGCAAGCTTATCAAACCGAAATAGGAAGCCCTAGATTCAACCGAGTCAAAAATTTCACCTCTCCATGGCCATTTTATGTAAGTTTTTACTTTATTTGATGCCCGAGTTAACTGCTTGGACTACTGACTGGTCACTGTCACCTCCGAAAACATCTCCATACCATTGGTATCTTTAAAGATAACCCAGTGTGTAGGCTTTGTGAATCGGAAACCGAAACTGCATCTCACGTACTTCTGAGATGTGAAGCCCTAGCCTTTCAAAGGTTCACCAACTTTGGTAGCAGCATTCTCTCTAAGTTTGACTCTACCAATGAATCACTGGTCAAAAAGATCCTAGACCTAGTCCGGGGAAAAGGATTATTCTGACCTGGACCAATTGAGGGGATTGTACAATAGACTTCCGCAGTGCAAATGGGGTCTATCCCCGACTCCAACCCCAATCTTTAATAATAATAATAATAATAATAATAATAATAATAATAATAACTGCTTGGACAACATAGCAGTGACCATTTTATTTGCCCACAGTCTTTCATAATTTTACTGTAAGTTGTTATTTAACTGGGGTAATATGAAATTGTCCCTATTAATTGAAACCTGGGGGCTCTGAATAAAGAAAGTAATCACCCGTATCCCTGTATTACCGTCTTTGATATTGGCACCTATATTTGTAATATTTGGCGAAAGAAATGTCATATTAGAATTATTTATCTTACTGTAATTTATGTTGTAGAATATAAGACACCCAAATTTTTATGGAAGACATTTATACATTGCAACGTTCAACTGGAGCTATTACAGTCAGATAGGACCTTTAAATAACCAATGTCAACCTGGTATGTACTTACATGAGCTTTTTTATGTTTAGTTAAATATCGAGAAGAGAGAATAGAACCAATATTTATTATATTTAAGTATAAAAATCAGTAAGTATATTAAGTATTATATCATTCCTCGATATAATATTAATCGTATTTGTCGATGGCATAAACCTGGCGTACTTTTTTGTGAATTTTCAAAAAAATACGTAAATGAGGTCATCGGCATGGAATTAATATCACCTGGTCTTCTGTTTATAAAAGAGAATTTTGTAGAAAGGCGTCACACCAAAATTGAGCTACCACAAAACAATTTCCCTTTAAATTGAAATTTTAAATTGTTTTAAAGAAGGTAATGATAAAGAAATTATTTGAAGGTATATTACACTTTTTCTCATTTATATCGTAGGTATATAGAAAAAGTGTTGTTTGCGAAAATAATCTGAAACCGGGATATCACCTGAATTATCAGTTTCAAGTGTTTTAAGGCCCCCTGAATAGTTTTTACACGGTCACCTGTTTGTATTCGCGATTCAAAGTCCGTAGCAGCGCCACCGTCGCTGATAAGAAATTGACAACGAAAGGGTGATCGTTGTTAAAGTCCTTATGGGAGTTTTTTTGGTTTTTCTTATTTTTGACGATAATTTCTTTAAATTTTTTATCAAAGTGTTTTAATTTAATTAATTTTAGGGCGTATGAACTCAGTCGAATCACTGTTTCGTTAAAAAATAGGGTTTTAATGGGTTGTCACGAGTATTTAAATTAAGTGATAAGATGGTGCAAATGAAAATATAGTGTTTTATTTTAATATTGTTAATTAATGTTACTTTTAAATAATTTTAGTTTACACAAATACACAAAATTACCTTTTAATTGCATTAAATTGTTTAAATTAGTAATTACAGGTATTTAAATTAACTGATAACAAGCCGATTTTCACCATAATGGT
Organism: Microvelia longipes; assembly: GCA_018340805.1. NCBI lineage: Eukaryota > Metazoa > Arthropoda > Insecta > Hemiptera > Veliidae > Microvelia > Microvelia longipes. The sequence continues at coordinate 12,833,926 of JACMZG010000008.1, read as the reverse complement.
GTTTTAATTTATCAATCAATTTTATTTACACACTAAAATAATAAATAACTCAAAAAATTCATGTTTTTGTAAAATTTTTGTTTAAATTATCCGTTTAGGTTTTATTATTTCTGGGTTAAATCGGACAAATCCAAGTCTGTAGTGATAAGAGCCTGATTATACATATATTTGAAATCCTGGAATAATAGAAGTATTTATCTATGAAATATTGGCCATTTTTTTACCACCGATGATCTTTCTATTAGTTTTTACCTCATTTATCACAAATTAACGAAGAATAAAGGAATAAAAGAATAATTTTCAACGGCTCCCATGCTAATCCTATGATACAAAAAATTTGATCACCCTTTCGTTTTCCCGCCATTGGTATTGCCAACCTTACAACTATCTCTTTGAATCGCGAATATGTGTGTGCCTGTTGTCAACGTATCTCCTAGTGTATTTATGCTGTAGTGTTGTAACTTGGTCTAAAAATCAAGCTTCAGTTGTATTATCCAAAATTTTTTTTTAATTAACCAGCAATAATGACAGAACAAATTTTCAAAATTCATAAGACGAGGACATATGTTTTTTGTTATGATGAAATTTATCATGCTTATATATTAAACCAACATACGTGTCATGTTTCATCTCATTATCAGTATTAGTTCAATATTTATCTAGTGACTTAGATACGTTTTTTAAAAACTTGAAAAAATTGAGGAATAATTTTTTTGGACAATTGAAATTGGATGGACAATTTTATCCAAATTATTCAATACACTGAGTAAACTACTTTTCGTTTCAATACGGCAAGTATATCTTCACTTTTTGTTGGATCATAAAATGTAATCAGCATCGTGTGAGATCAGTGCCTAAATAAAATAACACGACAGCTAAAATAAAACAAGTATTTACTATCTGATGACGAGCAAAGCGAGTCGGAAATGGTTTGGGTGATTTCATCAAATGTTGTGAGGAAAAGTTCCAAGGAACTCCGTTCCCGATCATTATCTATATAGATAATGATCTATATAGATTGCCATGTATAGATATATTGCCATGTATAGATCTATCTATATTGCTATATAGATACGTTCGGTATGACGTATATACGTCATACCGAACATTTTCTATTTTGGTAATTTGTAAACTATAAAAACATGTTATACAAAAAATCTATTATTTTATACATAATTGATATCTTCTTATGTAATTTACATCTTCTTATTTTTCTATACGTATTTTCTTTATCTTCTGACTAGAGAAATACGGAGCTCTCGCTCTAGCTCTTTTCAATAGCTACTGACAGCTCTCATCACCAAATTATATTAAAGATAAATATTCAGAAATTGAGTTTAAGAATATAAAATTATATATATACATTGTAAACTATAACTCATTGTATGTGATGAAAATTTATATATTATTATTATTTATTTATGTATGAATACCTAACTTAAGATAAAACATTTTATTATTCAGATTATATTTTAGTAAATTAATGTTCTAAAGCTACAAGCTATTTAATTTTAGCGAATTTCCTTTGGGAAAAAATTCGCTAATGGGATAGGCGTCATGGCGGAATTCGAACCTCGGACCACGACACAAATCCGTTTCAGAGGTCCCTAATGACGAAAAAAAAATTTTCGCGAGACTTTATATATATATATATATATAATATATATATATATATATATATATATATATATATATATATATATATATTATATATATATATATATATATATATATGTATTTCTAGACACTTTCTTGTAAACACTCTATCTTTCGAACGGATTAATATTTTTAACCAAACTTAGTACAAAAATCAACCTTCGGGAGGACACGAACCCTATTGAAAACCAGGTTTTTGTGACGTCATTAACCCGGTTTGCTGAGTCAGCGAAATTTTTAAAAAATCAGCAAAATTCAGGGTTAATATTTTTTGCCGCGAAAAAGGTCAATATTTATGTTTTTTGAGACGCTGAATCGAATGAAACCGGTCCGAAGTCGATACGACCACTCTAAGTGACCTAAAACTTGAAAAAACCATTGTAAATTACCAAAAACCAAAATTTAGGTCGATAAAAAATAAATTTCGAGTAGAGTGTCGTTTTCAATGTAATTTTGGGCAATGAATCGAATGAAACCGGTCCGAAGACGATACGACCACTTTAAGTTACCAAAAATTTGAAAAAACCAAAAAAATTATAGAAAACCAACATTACGGTCGTTGAAAATTAAATTTCGAGTAGGGTGTCGTTTTCAATGTTTTTTGGGCCTCTGAGTTGAATGGCAGTGGTCCGGAGGCAATACGACCACTCAAACTCAGGGTACCTGGGTTCACATCCTGGAAGGGTCGATAATTTTTTATCGTTTTTTTTTTTACTAAATATAAGTTTACAACTAGAAAATAATTCTGGCGCGGTGGTCCGCATGTCGGGCGAACTTCCTTTGGATGCGAGCTCTCAAACCCAGAGTACCTGGGTTCAAATCCTAGTAGGGACAATAATTTTTTATCGTTTTTTTACCTAATATAAGTTTACAACTAAAAATAATTCTGGCGCGGTGTCCGCATGTCGGGCGAATTTCCTTTGGATGCGTGTTTCCGTGCTTTTTACATTATATAAGTTTACAACTACTAAATAAATAATTCCGGCGCGGTGGTCCGCTGTCGGGCGAATTTCATTTAGAATGCGTGTTTCCGTGCTAAACAACCCATTTCTTGCTTATGCAAAAACCATGCCCATTGCGTGGTTCCGGTTCATGCTTTAGAACCTAAGCAGTTACTCAATTGTCAAGCACTGCTCGTAACTCATTTTGTCTGTATTTTCCAAAGGAAATGCGCATAATTATCCAGTTGGTTGTACAAAACTATGCCTCTAAAATTAGAAGTACGCACTATTATTTGCACTAGTTTAAAGATTAGTTACTTATCTTTAAGCTTAGTCAGTTATCTTTAAAGGTTTTAGCGCATTTCCTTTGGAAAATACAGACAAAATGAGTTACGAGCAGTGCTTGACAATTGAGTAACTGCTTAGGTTCTAAAGCATGAACCGGAACCACGCAATGGGCATGGTTTTTGCATAAGCAAGAAATGGGTTGTTTAGCACGGAAACACGCATTCTAAATGAAATTCGCCCGACAGCGGACCACCGCGCCGGAATTATTTATTTAGTAGTTGTAAACTTATATAATGTAAAAAGCACGGAAACACGCATCCAAAGGAAATTCGCCCGACATGCGGACCACCGCGCCAGAATTATTTAAATCTTTATATTTTATTTTTAATAGTTCATTTAAATGTATATAGTATTTTATAATTGTTTTCTTGTATTTTTGATGCTAATAGAATGGGTAGATGGAGTTGAAATGTTGTTTATACATAAATTATCTGAAGTACTGAATTTCTCTTATTCAATTAAACTACCAAAAGATGGCGAGAAATGGGGCTATCTTTTTGACAACGGTTCATGGTCAGAAGGAGGTAGGTTGGAATTAATTATTATAAGTAAACTTTATCAGTTTGAATTGTGTGATAAAACCACACTCACTTTGGTAATGCATTACACCAAGGAGTACAGTAATATTCTACTAATACTATACATCTTGATTATAATTTACAGAAAGAGGTATTAATGGATTGTAAAAAATTTAACTAGTAAAAAGGTTTATAAAAGAAGACAGAAGTCCAAATATAGTTTTTTTTTTTTTTTGGCATTGGTTGACTAGAACCATACAGCCATGTTTATGTATAATGTGTTATGTTTATATTTTTATATTAGATTTGCATAGGAATATAAAGATATGTTTATAAACTGTAATTGACTTGGAAGCTAGTAGTGTTGTGTAGTTATAAGGTTGTGTTATCTCTCGTGTTATGTGTAATTGTTTTAATAATATTAGTCTGTTCTGTGAATAATGTGTACAGTGCATTATTATATGTTCAAGATCTTCTATTTCGTTGCAGTGTTGACACAATGGATTATTTTCTATTTTGATTTTCGTTAAATATTGCTTGCAGATTCCATGATTAGATCTTAGCCTGGTAATTGTAGTAGTAAAGTTTCTATTGTTAGTTGGAAGTGATTTAAACCCAAGGTGTATTGTTTACATTTTGTTGTATTTTCTTGTAGAAACTACCAGCATGTTGGGTGACATATCAAGTCTGCCACCTCGATGAAGATTTCTTTTTAATTTGCATGTTAAGGTCTTGACTGGGGGTTTTGTACTTGGAGCCGTGTAAAATTGCTGACTCAACATCTTTGCTACTCTGTTTTGCTTTTTTATCGACGATTTCATTAGGTATATGCCTGCATGACCTTTATGCCATACTAGTACTATTGTTTTGTTTTGTTTTTTTATTTTATAACTTAAATTTATTATTTCACAGGTTAAATAGTTTTAATTGATTGAAAATTTTGTTTTTAACTGCTTCTATCACACTTTGATTATCAGTGAAAACAACAAATTTTTTAAGATTTGATATGTATATATATTTTATTGCTTCTACAATTGCAATTTGTTCTGTAGTGTAAGAGGAGACATATTGATTAAGTTTTATTCCATGTAATATATTTTGTGAATAATCAAACATAGCACAACCTGAATTATTATCTGTTTTTGAACCGTCAGTAAATATATACTGATATTTTGGCCACTGAGAGTGAACAGCATCCCAAAACATACTATTTCTGACAGAGGGTTGATATTTACTGAGATCTTCCATATGATGGGTTCGGATTTTAGATAATATGGCATTGTATTCTGTTTGTTTATATGGAATACGTTTGTGAATATAAATATCATTTCTAATTGAAGCAGTTTCAGTGAAGCTTTCAACTAAAGGTGGAGTTTTTTTATGCTGCCAGTAGGGAAAAGTGAGAACAGAAGAAGTTAAGATTGAGATTTTTTTTGATACCTGAGTGTTGTAAGAATAATTTTTAACGACGAATCTGTCAGATAGAATTTGTCTGCGTATGAAGAGTGGGGGCTCGTTAGATTCACTGTGCAGACAAGGAAGAGGAGTAGAAGGGAGACTGCCTAAGCAGATACGTAGACACATATTTGTCCAAATATAGTTGAAAATATAAAATATTGTTTACCCTGATGACGACCAGGATTCTTGGTTGAAAGCTCGGTAGTTGTTTTTCAACTATATTTGGACTGCTGTCTTCTTTTATAAACCTTTTCACTCATTATAATTAACTTGTATAGTTTAATATAATTAGTATACAATTAAATTAATTTATCGTAAATTTAGTATACGCAATATAATTATGCGAGAGGCAGTTAAGAATATAACAAGCAAAATCCTATACTAAATCTGGTTATAATTTTTTTCAAATTAAAAATGGTTGCCATCTTAAGACATCGGCTTTGATTTTTCTTCAAATCTAAATAATTCTTTGTCTCGTAGAACTTGTTGTCTGTTTCAAATCCAAGCCTGACAATCTTTTATAATTTAATGAGACCCGGCTCATTAAATTATAAAAGGGTGTTTTTACCAATGTTATAAAAAATACGTACCGTATATATGTATAAAAAGTTTCCAGTGTCCCTTTAGGGGGATGAAATATTTCTATAAATAAATAAGTTTCTATGGTATGAAAATCATAAATACACTAACTTCATGTCTGAAAATAATTGTCCTGTCATTTTAAAGTAATTACAGAGATGCATGGATAATATCCTAGATAACTCCTTTATAGTAGTATAACAGGATACTATAGCCATCAATACTAATACGTAATTCGTGAGCTAGTATACATATTAAATTCAAGGTGCTACTAATGTTTTAATTTTTACACGTTGTCCATTTTAGTGATGAAATACGTGAGTGACAGAGAAGCTGATATAGCGTTTGCTAGTATTTGGATGAGTGCAGATCTGTATGAAGCTCATATCGACATTTCAGCGTCTTGGGAAGCCGCTTGTATCAGGTATGTTTCAACAATAATGAGCACGGCGATACACAATGCATTAGCCTTTTCAACACAGCCAAATCTCGATTAGGAGCCTGTCTATGTTAAATTTTTCGATATTCAAATATTTGCAATTACGATAGATCTTTACGGACCACTCATAACAATAACCATCTACATTTTAGTATCAAAGGATTTTATTAAACACGATGCAGAACTTTAATCGATGGTAATTTGAGGACATGAATTATTTAGAACGTTTGACCATTAAGTTGAATTGTTCTTTCTCTAAGTAAGTAAACAAAATTATCTAAAAAGTTGGCAACTGAAGTTGCGAAAGGAATTATTTTCTCTTTGTTATTAAGTATATTTAAACATTGCTAGTTTGGAATTTATGGGGCATTACCAAAAGTAAGTTAAGACTAGTAAAACTAGTCTAAGCTTGTATAAACAATTAACAATTTAGTATTCACTCATTTCCGTTTTTAAGAAATGCATTGTATATAATTGTTTTTTGGAAGATCATTGTTAGCAGTTTAACTATAATAAACTGCGTAGGCTTCCGCGGTTATTGTCATAAAGATGCAGGTCTTCCAGTGGTGACCGGGTCAATGTAGATGAAGAATACGACGTTTCGCTTCCTCTGTGGGAGGCATCTTCAGGGATGTAGGACATCATGGATAGAAACACAATGCTCTACAAAACAGAACAGTATAGTTCAGTGTTGTAGAGCATTGTGTTTCTATCCATGATGTCCTACCCTACATCCCTGAAAAAGCTTCCCACAGAGGAAGCGAAGCGTCGGATTCTTCATCTACATTGACGCAGTCACCACCGGAAGACCTAGATCTTCAGTTTAACTATACATATATCGATATTGTAATGTTTATTAGGTTTCTGGTTCCTCGGCCAATTCGTATCAGAGCTGATTGGCAGGGAATATTTGCTCCTTTTAAACCACAAACATGGATACTAATATTGATTTTAGTATTTATCTTCTCACTGGCTGTTAATATAATATCTAGAATAACAAAAGAGCATAACTATAACGTTAGACGTAAGTAACTTTGAAATCCTACTTTACAGATAAGTATAATTAAGGAAAGATATAACTATCAAAACGTAGCAACAGTCGACCTATTTGGATTTCTGTTAAGGCTAAGTCACAGCAGCAGAGAAAAAAGTAGGATTGAGTCATGGGTTTGCCCCATAATGGTTTTATAGCTTTCAATACAGGCCAGCTCTCAGGATTTAACTGTTTTTGGATCAAGTTAAAAGTTTAATCCCATTAACTGCTATGTATGATTAATACATGCACTTAGTCTACTTCAGTTAACAGCATTAGTTCTGGTTTTATTGTTTGACATATAAAAAAAAAAACTTTATCTTATATGTCAAACTTTTTCGTATTGGAGCCTCGTCCAATACGATTGGAAATTAGCTAATATTAAAATTACTAATAACGACGAACTACTTTACGACAATAAACATTTGGATGGCAAGCAGTCATAGTAAAACGCGGGAGCCGAGTAGCAGCCCCATTTCTGGACGCATTTGAAAAAGACCTCTTTTGTTTTTACTTTTAGCCAATTTTTTTTGAAATTATATTTAATTCTATAGACCTTAACTGCTATATGCTACAACATAATACAAAAAAATAAGGGGTCATATGATTTTCAATTGAGGCTGTCAATAATATATAAAGGATAGTATTAGCTTGTTTAACCTCATCTCAATAGTAAAACAAATAATAATATACATCATTAACTATTTATTGTTAATAGTTTACATTAACAGTTCAATAATAAAACAATAAATTCATAAATTATGTACGAACATTGTATAATTGCGGCCTCGCAGAATCGGACACAGGTCTTGGACGATAGCTTCTGAAATACGACATAATAATGTGGGCGGTCAAGACATGCAAATGATTTTGTAACTAACACTTGACTCGTTATTTGAAATATTTCTAATATTGTCTCATTAGTTATATGGTGTTGTAATAAGCTACGCTACGACTGCAAAACTCGTGGGACAGTCAATGTTAACAACCTGTTAACAACTATTTGGTGATAGAATTCAAACCTCATTTATCTTTAATTTATATTTCTGACAATTAAATTTATGTTACATTATAATTATCAAATTTAAAAAAAATGTTCATTAAGTTAACTCCTCAAGACTCATTTCTAGAGCATAAGATTAAGACAATGAAATGGATCTATTTACCATTGCAAACAAAGGTAATTAAGGGGAAAATGATGACTTTCATGAAATATTTAATATACGAATATAAAAGAAATAATCGACCCTTTAACAAGCAGCTGATATAATGATATGATGATCATAGTCTTTGGTCTGAAACCAGATTGAGAAATAGATTAAAAAGTTTTAAAAATGTCATTTTAAAGCTGATTGAGCTAATTCACATTCATGACTTAGCTCAAGCAACACAATTGACATGAATTTGATATTTAAGCTACAATTTGCTTCCATTCTTCCTAAAAGGAAAGGAAGCATTGCAAAAAACATAAGAAGTTTAGTTTGTCTTAGCAGTGTCAAGTTAATTTACATTATGGATAAATGTATGAAAAAATAATCGCTTTAATAATTTTAGGAATTTAGAGAATATTTATGCTCTAAGTGTAATTTAGGTTACAGAAGTTTTTGCGACAGTCTTTTACATACAACTTCAGGATTAGTTGGACTTCTGCCAAATTCTACTAAAGCATTAGGAATACTTAGACCAACCTGGACAAGGTAATAAATGCATGTACATGCAAATTTAAATATTCTGTAATTTGTGCTTTTTTGTAAATGTATTTATTAATGTATGTGTTCTTTAAACGTATTTATATTCTTAGATTAATAACTTTTTCTAAGAGCAAAACAAATCGAATGCACTAAATATTACCAAACTGATACAAGAATGTAAGGAGAATTTCTAATAGAGTCAATCCATTACAAGTGTCCCAGACTTGGATGCTCAAAAAAAATAGATTTTGATAATTATTTTGCTACTGATACCTATATCTATGGTGAGTAAAAAATGACCAATATAATTTTTTTATGGTCACCCGTTCTTTTTTATGGTCACTTTTATGGTCCTCCGACCCTAAAATTTAGTGATTTTTGACCTTCAGATAAGCAGCCGATACTCCGTTCTCGCTTGTACTACAGGAAAAATATGAACAGATCTGTTTAAAGCAAGCTTTGAGCTAAATTTGGCCCTTTGACACTTTTACTCTATGACCGCTCCTTGGGGGGGGGGGGGGGGGGCAATGGGGGCTCCAAATTTTAGGGTTTCTTAAAAATAGATTAAAATTTTAACATTTTTTTATAATATGAAGAAATCTGAATTAAAAGCTCCCAATTTTTTTAGGAGTTACTTACTTTAAGACAAGCAATCAACAAAATTTTTAAAGCTTTGATGTAATTCGTTTATGAGCTATGAATTTTTGAAAAATATGGATTTATTAAATTTTGGTCATTTTTGACCTTCAATATCACTCTTTGACATGTATACTTTTTAACAAAAATCATATCACAAAGACCCCTTACCAGTGTCCACAACAACCACAAAAAAATATTCTTGTGTATTTGCCCACAAGCAAAATTATAGCTAAATCATGTATGTGTGATTTTCCAAATATCAAATAATATAATTTTTTTTAAAATGTGAAGAAATTTAAATTAAGTGCTATTAAATTTTTTAGCAGTTGCTTAGATTAAGACAAACATCCAACTAAATTTTTAAAGCTTTGATGTAATTCGTTTATGAGCTATGATTTTTTGAAAAATGACCAAAATTAAAAATCCATATTTTTCAAAAATTCATAGCTCATAAACGAATTACATCAAAGCTTTAAAAATTTAGTTGGATGTTTGTCTTAATCTAAGCAACTGCTAAAAATTTAATAGCACTTAATTTAAATTTCTTCACATTATAAAAAAATATATATTATTTGATATTTGGAAAATCACACATACATGATTTAGCTATAACTTTGCTTGTGGGCAAATACACAAGAATGTTTTTAGTGGTTTATGTGGACACTGGTAAGGAGTCTTTGTGATATGATTTTTGTTAAAAATACATGTCCAAGGGAGATATTGAAGGTCAAAAATGACCAAAATTAAAAAATATGGATTTTCAAAATTCATAGCTCATAAACGAATTACATCAAAGCTTTAAAAATTTTTTTGTTGATTGCTTGTCTTAAAGTAAGTAACTCCTAAAAAAATTGGGAGCTCTTAATTCGATTTCTTCATATATTAAAAAAATGTTAAAATTTTAATCTATTTTTAAGAAACCCTAAAATTTGGAGCCCCCATTGCCCCCCCCCCCCCCCCAAGGAGCGGTCATAGAGTAAAAGTGTCAAATGGCCAAATTTAGCTCAAAGCTTGCTTTAAACAGATCTGTTCATATCTTTCCTGTAGTACAAGCGAGAACGGAGTATCGGCTGCTTATCTGAAGGTCAAAAATCACTAAATTTTAGGGTCGGAGGACCATAAAAGTGACCATAAAAAAAGAACGGGTGACCATAAAAATTTATATTGGTCATTTTTTACTCACCATAGATATGGGTATCAATAGCAAAATAATGATCAAAATTTTTTTTTTAGCACCTTTTTTTATTTTTTTTGGGACACTTGATATGGATTGACCCAATAGCAAAGATGACCGAATAGAAATTAAATCATAAATTTTATTTTAAAGATTTAATTTTACCAATAAATATTATTTTAACATTACTTACCAACATAATAAATCATCATCTCGATCTGTAATCTGAATAAAGATTAATTTATGTCAAACATAAATTAATTAACGCAATGGATACGTATAATATTTCTATAACATTAATAATTTATTTGCTAAACCTTTGGATTGAGAAAAAGAAGTACCATTGGTTAGGATTTCAGGTTGTGTTAGGTATTGGATTGGTTCCTTGTCCGACTTAAATGTTTATCATTAAAATACATTTTTGTCAACATATGATTTTTGCTGGTAATATTATTGAGATTTTTTTTTTATAAATCATTAGCATCAGGCCTATGTTTTTCCAATACTTTTGTTTTTGTCCATTGGACAAATAAATAAAAAATACACTTTCGTTATTCTCAGTCTTAAGATGAGCCAATAATATTATTGTCACACAAATACATTTATTTATAAACGTAACGTTTTACAAATTGATAAAATTGACGCACAAGTATGTCTATATTTTAGTTTGGCATTCCTAAGTATACTAGTTACAAATATATTTTCAAGTAGTCTCGTGTCACATCTAACCAGACCAAAGTATACTTCTAAAGTAGAGACAGTGGAGGATCTTGTAAAACAAAAATATACCATATTATCGTCAAGGAAGCTGGACATCAAGAATGTTTTTGATCTCGAGGTAAATAGACGCTCCGCTTTTTAACCTTTAAAATAACATTTTTATTTAAGAATTTTAACAGATATGCATAATTTTTTCTAACTTAGTTTTAGTACATATTTACAGTTATAAAACTTCATGTACCTAGGTAGATACTTGTGTACCTAGTGTACTAGTACCTATAGTGGAGCGAGCCAATAAATGATTTTCAACTATATTTACAATTTTCTTACATTTTATATTTTAATTTATAACAATTTATGATAGTTCGAAAACGGTTTAAGTTGTTCTTTTATAAAAAATAACTCAACTTGCTTGATGAAAAAAATTAATTATGTTAATTTAATTAAAAACGAATTAAATTATATGGTATTTACCCCATCTCTCTGTTTTTAATCCAAACAAACCAAACAAAATTAGAGTGTACTTTGACGCCTCTGCCGTGGTGCAAGGAGTGAACCTCAACAATAGCTTGTTAGTGGGGCCTGATATTTTTAATCCAATTATAGGGATCCTGATTAATTTTCGCATAGGTAAAATATCATATTATATTAAATGATATAACCCTTAAACCTGGTGAACAAGAAAAACAAAATAAAGTCTACTTAACTAGCAGAATTTTCAGTTTTCACTTCTTTTGCCGATAACTAAAGAATAGCTTTGAACTTTTAATTATACCTTTCTCTTTAAAAGGTTGTTTGGGGCTTATCTGCAAAGCCTTCCGAATTTTTAAACTTGGGAAATATCACTCAGGTATTATAGAAGGTTTAAATCTTGCAGATACATTTTAAGCAAAATTTTGAGGTTACAGCATGATCTCGACAACCTGTTTAAAATTTTACAACTTGAAAAAATCAAGAATCATGAAAGCATCATAAATTACAAACACTATTATAGTTCATAAGGTATTAATTTCATAGGAGACTTGCTTCTTGAGAAATATTTAACATCTGTGATTTACAGCTAATTAATTTTGTGAAATTACAATACATCTCGCCAGATGTTAGTAATAAAATACCACAATTTGTTTAAATCATGTGTGGAATGTTTTATAAAATTTGCTGAAGTCACTGTCTCCTACCAAGTATGGTTTAGAGTTATATCATAAAGATCATTCTCTTAAAAATTAATTAGTTTTAAGTCCTTGTATTATTATATGTTTACCTTATAACTAACTCGAAGAAGATTTGTATAATAGTCGTTTCTACTTTCAAATTAAGCCATAATTTAAAAATATTAAAAATGAGCTGTATATTTTACTACAGAAAAGTTATAATTTTTTTCCAGCAATGTGCTCCCTTTAAGGCACATAGCGAAATATATGCTATTTATAAATTAAACTTTGGTAAAAAACTTTAAGAAACCTGCTGACCTTATTTATCGGGAGCTTCACCCCATGTCTCCTATGAGCATCCCTCATAGAATGTTTACTCTTTCAGAAACCTCATGGATCGCTTAATTGTTAATACAATTTGTAACTCCTAATAACTCGCGTACTATACTTCACGGTCATCAATACGCTAATACCTTGCTATTAAAGTGTATTTCGTTTTTAGGATAATTATCACATCGAGTTATCAAAACATGTATCAATAATAGATATAAACACTGACTACAGTATGTTGCTGGAGAATCAGGAGAAAGTAGCTATATTTTCCTCTGACGTCGGAGGTGTTATAGACGTCAGCCCTTTATTTCCTGAGGACTTTTTGGAACACTTTGAAATTACTTCTAAATGTATCAATAGGGCCAACATTGGTTTGGTTTTACACCACCATTCACCGTATAAAAGGCTAATAGATCACTATATCATGATATATGTCGAATCAGGGTTGTTCACCAAGTCTGTTTACACAGTTACTGAAAAAATGTCTGAATCGAGACCAAGCATGTACAATGTTTTTGAATTAACTGAAAAACAGCCTTACCATGCCGTCCCTATTTCTGTTGCAAACATGCAGGGTGCTTTCTTTTTTTTAATGATAAGTCATTTATTTTCAATATTTGTGTTTATTGCTGAACATATTAGTCGTATGCAAAGAAAGAAATTTATTAAAATCCACTCACTGGAAGAAAACTTTAAGTATCCTGCTGATTTTAAGCATCATTTATTTCATATTTTTGAATGAAATATTTTCAAAACTATACCTTCGCGTTTTCCTAAACAAATTAAAATGGTAATAATAAAACAAAATAAAAGTGAACTTAGCACGTACAGTCGAATAAACACTAGCATTTCTTCATAGAACAAAGTTGTCTTCTTAATTATCTCACCAGTTATTACCGGGAAAATACAACAGCTACTGGTAATCGAGAGACTGGAAGCCGGCTTTGTTGTCAAGTTATGTTTTGAGAAAAGATTTTGTTGTTTCAATAAAATAATAAGTTTATTATTGATAAAATACAACAGATTTGAATGCAGCTGCGAACAGAAATTCGATTTCGCTGCGTGTTTTACACGTGTGTTAGAATTTAACCAAAAATTTTGGTAGCCATCTTCCGCAGCAGATTTATTTTTGTAATTTTTGATGGAATTTTACATAGGTCTTGTTATATAAAATCAAGTGTTATCAAAAGTTTTTTTTTACTTTTCCTTATTTATACCGAAGGTGTATAGAAAAAGTATAGTGATTGCAAAAAAGTCTGAAACCGGTTCGTTTGAATACGACAAGTATATCCAAATTTTTGTTTGATCATAAGTTAAGCAACATCGAGTGTGGTCAGTGCCTAGATGGGTGACTGCTGGAAATAAAACAGATGTATTTACTATCTCGGACTTACGACGCGACTTCAAAGAAGTGTTGCAGTATAAATATGGCGAATTTTATAATCTGAGGACGAGCGAAGCGCGTCTGAATTAGGGAGAATGAGCGTAGCGAATCTAATGTGATGGTTAAACGTTCTGTGGTACCCCATACTTGATTTTTTTGCGAAAAACAATTCTAAAACATGGAGAAACACAAAATAATTGTGAAACAACTATTTTATGTCAAATTCAGATACTATTTAGAAACCAACTCATATCTATGCTCTAATGTCATTTGTAAAAATTGTTTAAAATAATTTTTTATATTAAAGTCTTAGGTAAAAGTAAATTAGGTAAAGTTCGGTAACATAGGTAAAAATAAATATTTTACAGTCTTCTGTATTAGGTTATAATAAAGATCATTATATTTCTTGGCTTTTATTAATTTTGAAGTAGGTAATTAAGTGTATCATTATTTAATTTTGTAAGGTATACCAATAGAATAATACATAAATGTGTGAGTATATGTACAATGGATGTGCAATGTGCATGTATGTATCAATGAATGCATTTTGAGAATAAAAACATCCATATATCATTTTGATACTACCGAGTTTTGCAAAACATGAATAGTTGATACAATATAATTGTGCGAGAGACACCAAGGAAATGTAACAAGCAAAATGCAATGCTACATCTAGGGACTGTTCCATCATTCGACATTCGTCATACTTGATGGCTCGACATAATGTCATGTCCCACTCTGTTTCGTTACGTCTAACTCATCAGGGCGCCGACAGAGCCAGAACTCACTCTGACCTTCAATCAATTCCGAAGAATATAATGTGAAGCACTTACCAAAGACGGGCGGTGCTCTCTTACTGCCATCATGCATGGCAAGCAAAACATATATCATTTTGATACTACCGAGTTTTGCAAAACATGAATAGTTGACACAATATAATTGTGCGAGAGACACCAAGGAAATGTAACAAGCAAAATGCAATGCTACATCTGGGAACTGTTCCATCATTCGACATTTGTCATACTTGATGGCTCGATATAATGTCATGTCGGCGCCCTGATGAGTTAGACGTAACGAAACAGAGTGGGACATGTCATTATGTCGAGCCATCAAGTATGACGAATGTCGAATGATGGAACAGTTCCCAGATGTAGCATTGCATTTTGCTTGTTACATTTCCTTGGTGTCTCTCGCACAATTATATTGTGTCATAAACACGCATGTTATTCGGGTTATAACACTTAACCTTTAAACATATATCATGAGTAATGTTCTATTTTTTAATGACTCTATTATTTAGCATTGTCTTAATTTTTTAGACAATTATTGTTTCTTTAGGTAACATATTTTTCGATTCCGTTAGTGGTATAATTCCGTAAAATTCTGTAATTTATATTTTGAGCTTATGTTTTGACTAACTTTTAAATTGGTACGTACAATATTTCATATTGAGAAACAATGCAATAAACAAAGTTCAATACATGAGGTCAAACAGTAACTAGATTTCCACTAACAACTTTCATCATGTATACTACTAGTGTAAATCTTTTTCGTCATTTTTCATCTAAAGAAATTCTATATCGTTTGTCTTTGTCGAAAAAAAAATTGGTAATACTAGAATGATTACATCACAGTAATTTCAAGTTTAAAAGGCCAGAAGTAACGTCGCGAGACGAATGACTCCCGGGGCCTTGAACGGTACCAGGCTTCTGACTTCAGCAAGGCGTGGGGTTAGACTAACTGGCAACGCCTCAAAATTAACATTTATTTTAAAAAGTAATAAAAAAAGTACCCTGTTGTTTCCACCTACATCATTTTACAGGTATCTTGGTGTTTTAACTGGTAGACTATTTTCTTTTAACACATTAAGAGATTACAAAAAAAGAAATAAAAAGAAGAATCGGTATGGCTTGGGGAGCATATAACAAATATAGAAAGCTCTTTAGATCTGAAGTCGATATATGTGAAAAAAAGAAATTATGGGAAAGTGTTGTTAAACCTGTCTTGATTTATGGATGTGAGACCTGGTCTCTAACAAATAAAGATTTGGACACTCTTAGAAGAACTGTTAGAAGAATGGAAAGGAGTATGATGAAGATAAAGAGAAGCGAAAGAAAAACAAACAAATGGATAAGGGAAAAGACTGGAATGGATGATATTGGGAAAGTAGTGACAGAGAGAAAGTGGAACTGGGCTGGGCATCTAGTGAGGACTAAAGATGAAAGATGGAGCAGAAAAATATTAGATTGGTGTCCAAGAAATTTTATTAGAAAGAGAGGAAGACCACCTACCAGATGGGACAAAGAGATGAGGCAGTGTTGTGATGGAGTGTACTGGAAGCGTATGGCTTTAAATAGGAAAGACTGGAAATGGATGAGAATGTGTATGTGCAAGCTTGGTTGTGTAAAGAATAGATTACACTTAACTTTAAATATGAATAGATATGTGTATATATGTGTGTGTGTATGGGTATATATATATGTGTATATATATGTATATATATGTATATATATGTGTATATATGTGTATGTATATATGTATGTATGTATATGTATGTATGTGTGTGTGTATGCATATATATATGTATATGTATGTGTGTGTATGTGTGTATGTAGATATATATATATATAAATAAATAAAATGAATAAAAATAATTATTAATAAATTTTTAGAATATCTTCATTTAAAAAAAATAAAAAAAATAATAAAAAAATAAATAAATAAGTAAAAATAAATAAATAATTAAAATATAAATAAAATTAAAAAAAAAAAAAAATAAAATAAAAATATAATAAAAAAAAATTAAAAAAAAAAAATAATAATAATAATAATAATTTGATTGTAAAATCAATTCAAACGTATTTAAATAATCAAAAGCTTTATCTAAAGTTATAAAAGCATAGAACTCGCATGTCCACAGCTGCAAAGGCTGATTTATGTTTGTAAAATATAATAAATTATAGCAATGAATGTTATGATAAACATAATAAATGGATTACTTACTTACTTACTTACTTACATTAAGAGATTTAATGGTGAAGTGCCTTTAATGTTAAAGCTCATTTCATGCCCACGTCTGTCTTTTTTGTTCTTTAATAATATTCAGTGTCAGAAGTCAGAATATTAATAAGATTTATATTTAATAAGCAATATTACTTGATATTAATTAAAATCGTTTTTCTTTCTTATCTAAATTCTGAGCTTATAAAATTATAAACTTTGTAATAAGCTCAAAAGGAAATATTAGGTTTATACCATTCGGTGTGAGTGTAACTTCTTTTATGGTTATTATTTTCTAAAATAAAGCTTCTGCCAAACATTTCATAGCGTGAAAAAGGGGAAAAATCTTTTCCCCTATATACGCAGCGCGAATATACGCAACGCAAAAAAAATATAAAACTTCATTGGGACCTTTATTTTTATTTTATTCGTTTTACTAAACATAAAATATAATGTAAAAGTTGTTTTTCAAATTTGTACCTGTAAACAACTTGTCATTGTTCAGTCTGTCAATCACTGGACGAAGTTGTTTTACCAACCATTCAACGACTCTGTTGATTATATTTTTCCGAAAGCCGATTTTGTCAATAAATTATGTTAAGTGGAGAGACATACATGATTGTTGTTGTTAATTTTCATTGTTTGTTTCGTATTATTTTACATGAAATATCTGACGACATTAACCGTCATTTATGACAGCGAAAATTTCAAAACTTCATAAAACTCAGAAAATTATTGGATCGATTTAAAATAAAGCACGGACATTGTCCTAATTAATACCAACAAAGGTGATATTTTGATCTCATTATCTGCATTAGTTTATTTTTTTAAAAAAATCGAAAAATAATTTAATTTACTTGAAATTTGGCGTGAGTGTATTTCTTTGTACACTAAGTTATCATAATAGCTGGGAGCTAAGATGATAACAGACACACACACACACATATAGACAGACAACTTTATGAATATCACTCAGGAGGTCATAAAAACATCGGAAACTGATAATTCAGTTGATATTCCGGCTTTGGAGTTTTTACAAACAATATACCTTTCCTACAGGTACAAATGAGGAAAAGTAATAGTTATTTACGTACCAAGGGAGAAAACATAGTCATTACGCCCTAGCGTTTATGTTGGTTCCAAAGGCGTTAGCCGTGGGAACCATAATGTTTAAACCCCGAGGCGAAGCCGAGGGGTTTATAAATTTGGTTCCTGAGGCTTTAGCCGAGGGAACCATGCAATTTAATCCCGAGGCGAAGCCGAGGGAGTTAAATATAGCGGGGTGTAATGACTAATTTCTCCCGTGGTACGTACAAGGCTTTTCCCCTAGAAGGGAGAAAATAAACAGAAAATCAACAAAATAATGGTAATTTTATTATTAATATATTGAAAAACATAACATCAATATGTTTGGAAATGAAATATAAATTAAAAATGGCATTTTAATGGCATTAAATTAGATCTTACAATACTTGCTTCATGTGAAAGATCATTTTACGTTGAAACATTATCATCCGAAAGAAACAAATCGTCAAAGTCTACAATGTTTGAATCGTCTTTCTCAAAATTCATTTTTGTAAAATAATGAAAAAGATATAATATATTTAACGGTACCCGTTATAAACTACAACTGAATATAATATGGAATTCACGAAAAGTAATTGTTTTAATTAACTGATAAAAAAGGGAAACAAATCTAAATTGCAAATAAAAGAGAATATAAAACAGCTGTTATTGCAAAGTCATGGAGGTAAACAGAGTAGCCAACTTAATTTTCGTTAAAATCCAGGCAACACTGATACATTTTAAATAACAACAAAACAAATTAATTTTCAATATGGCGGCTCTGAAAGTCTTCAGTATTTAAGACTATTTCTTTGATTATGTTCATAAATAAACTTTTTTTTTTGTATAATAAGCCGAAAATAACGTGTAGCTACGTATAACAAATAATTAATTGAAAGAAAAAAATTAAAAATCGCTAAATGAATAATAGTAAATTGATAAAAACAAAGTGCGTTTTGTTGGAATTGAACCATGAGATTTTAGTTGATAGCCGAGTGTGCTATCAAAGGGCTAAATAAGCCGGGAAACATGAAAGTTCATGTTTCCCTGGAGGGAAACATGAACTTTCATGTTTCCCTCCTTTTTAGCATAGGGTGTAATGATGTACTTTTCGCTTAAAAAAATAGGGAGAAAAGTTCACTTTTTCTTCCTTCTGGGGGAAAAAAATATTTAAATTATATCAACTTATATGATAATAAGTGCAGCTTATGAGTACATTATTGCTCGGTCACTCAGTGCTTAGCATACTGATCACCAATGTTTAACTTACTCTAATGACAGCAAAATTTGCAAAAAGTCACAAAACTTTCAGCCTCAAATTCTGGAATCAAGTGTACTACTTCTTAGGTAATAAACTTAATAAGTATTACTTGCTTAAGATAGATTTAGGTGGCTTTCTTTATTGTTAGTCAAGTTTTAGAATAAAATTAATAACTCAAAACCAGTGCCTAATTGAACATGTCAATAAGCTTAATCGTTAATAGTACTTCATTGTCTTAGGTTTGATCATTTCTTTTAAATTAAAGAAAATTATTTTATTTACTTCTGGGTTTAAATTTTGTTCACACTTTCTAGGAGTGTGAACTAACTAAGTAGCAGAATATAGCATAGCCAAAGTAATTTTGGTTAAAAGGGGAATTAAAACAAAGATCACCCAAGACTTAAGTATGTTTAACTGACCCCGTGACTCCTCCACTCCGCAGACTTATTCAGCCCTCTTAAATTGTGCTTCGGGTTATGGAAAGGTGGGGTGGATTTTTGACACTGATCAAGACTGTATATAGCCCACAAACACACACTCACACTAATTTATATATATATATAATATATATATATATATATATATATATATATATTTTTTGTATGTTGTGAGGGTGCGTGTATGTTGTACGATATATTCTTCCTAGACGCTTCTATGGGACACGATAACTTTCATTCGTTTTAAGTTCAAATAAAACTTAATAAAATCGACCTCATTAATGGCCTTAGCCATATTGTTTATCGCCATTAACCTCGATATTGGCTCAGCAAAATTTTAAAAAAATAACAATGTACCACTACGTATAGTGAACGAAGTTAAAAATTTATTTTTAGCAATATTATCGATTGACATTTATAACAAATAATACAAATTTGCTTATTTCAAGGCAGTATGCCACTTATGTGAACTATAAATATGAGAAACTGATATTTATACTAGTGGCTGCGAAGCGTCGAAGAGGAAATTTTAACTCAAAGTTGAAGCTTTTGTATTGACATTAGAATGATTTTTCCACGAGTAAAAATACCTTATTTTTGACTTAAAAATACTAATCATTCATTCCTTGACACTCGTTTTGAGGTATTTACTGTCATTAATATTGCTAGATTTATGGAAAAGATTAACACTACGCTTTAAAACTCGTTCCTATAAAATCACAGCTTTCTGTGATCTTATAAATGTGAGGTAAATATAAAAATTATATTTATATTATTAAGTAACTTAGTAAACTGTATAGTGATAATCAGTGATGTATATAACGAATATTATAAAATTTTAAAATCATCAGTTAAAAATTCTATAAGGGATACGAATTTAGGACCACATAACACACGAACCTGATGATGGTATAAGTACCTGCTCCCGAAACGTCGTGAACTGTTAATAGCAATGACAATGGAATACGACTAACTAATTACTCATGATTTTTCATCGCCGCAAACTATTATGTCTATATATATATATATATATATATATATATATATATATATATATATATATATATATATTATAAATGAAAATCATATCAGAAACCCGATTGGGGGGGGGGGTTTATAATATCTGATTATTATCTATTATTCTTAAGCGTATTGAAACAATGATTCAAGGGCACTCTGTTGTAAGTAATTTTAGTTATGAGTAATGATTATTTGCGTTCTTGTACCGTTATTTGAATTTATGATGCACCATATGGTAGCAAAATTAATCTTTTATCACACCCACCAAGCTTACACCTAATAGATGTTCGTTGTTTAAGATTAAATCAATATAACCACAATCGTTTATCAAAATATTGAAACATATTTTTAGCCTTAGTTTTTAAGATTATTTAAGAAAGATTTTGTAGCCATTATTTAAGACTCTTCCATTAGAGGAAGAATAATTTTTTTTTAGTTTTACACAAAATCTGTAAAACACATTTAATTGCTTGGTTGGTGTACTGATGACTTATAAAACCCTAGTTTATTAGATACAACGAATAAGGTTTAGGCAAAGGTATACCTTAAGCCTCCCTTTAAGTACCTTTGCGACCCAGTGATCTGACAACGCCCTAATGATCGGTGTCTCCTAGAATAAGGGGGGAAGGGAGCATTGGAGGGGAGCATTCATAAAAAATACAAAAAAGTTTTTGGTTGATCAAGCTTTTTATTCCATTAAGGACTTCGTGTGATTTTATGTGTTATATGTTTTATTTTTAAGTTTTCGTTAGTTTTTATACTCTGTAATTGTTTAATAATTTGTTTTAAGCTATTGTAATTTTGACTTGTTAAATCTTTATTTATAAGCAATTTTAATTAATAAAGAATAATATAATAATAATAATTGTAATAGTATCAAATGACACGGCATATTTTAATTAATTGTCATCCATTGGTCCCGAAAACTGATCTCTTTGTATGATATTTTTTGTGAGTACGTTCGTGTGAACATACACGAACTATATACAAAACGAAATATATACAATTAGCCGATTCGAAACAGACGTATATGAACTATACGTTTGTAAAATTAGACTTTTCAAGAAAACACATATTTTTTGGATTATAATGATTTAGATTCTAAAAAAGTACTCTACCAAATTTATGGCTATAGCTTAGTTCTTGTTATATTTATGAAAAGCGAAACATGAAAAATGTTTATGAATATATAAATATCCTCATATATATATCCTCATTATATATATCCTCATTAAATATTATTTTTTTTATTCATCAGAAAATATGGTGCAGTCTTAAAGCTAGGTTTAATTTCTTATATAACACTTCATTTGGTTGATTTGCAAGCTAAAACGGTTTAATACATTCATAAACACAATATTGAGTCAGCCAAAATTCACTTTACCTCTAATAGCCTAATTAGAATGAAGTTAAAACGGTTTGATACATTCATAAACACAATAATGAGTCAGCCAAAATTCACTTTACCTCTAATAGCCTAATTAGAATGAAGTTAAAACGGTTTGATACATTCATAAACACAATAATGAGTCAGCCAAATTCACTTAACCTCTAAGTCCTTTATTACCTCTACTTTACCCTTAATGGTCTGAAATTATATACTTATATACTATTATGCATGATTAATTCACGAATGAAAGTTCATTTCATTATTTATAATTGGAGAAAAAATCGGGTACGGGGTACCTCGGGAATTATTGCGGCTTAATGGCGTCATAAAAAAATATTTTCCGAATAGAACAATTACAGCGGTAATTGTTACAAAGTAACAAATATGATGAAAATACAAAGTTTTCATTCTCTTGCACAAATGCACTAGGAGCTACGATGATAACAGTCACACACACATAGACAGACAACTTTGATAAAACCACTCAGGAGGCCTTTAAAACACTTGAAACGGATAATTCCGGTTTCATCCCGGTGTCGGATTTTTTTGCAAACACAATAATTTTCCTATATACTTACGGAATAAATGAGGAAAAGTAAAAAGGTTTAAGGGGCAAGCCTATTACATCGTCCTCTTTTTATAGTGGCAATTCAGAGTTTCCTTTAAGTTACAATTTTTTTGGATATTAAATTTCGGGGGCGTTGGTTTCATATTCATGGTCAGATCTGTTATCCAACAAGATATTAATCTTCTGAAGTTCTCTTAGAATATTATATTACTGTTATTTATTATACAACAGATTGATTTAAATTAAACACAATCACTTTATTATTTTTTGGTAATGTTAGATCATAAATATCGTAGTAATGATAAAATAAATAATAAAAAGATTCAAGGACAAATCAGATTTTGGTTTGTGAGGTCATTATCAAATTTGAACAATAAGTGAAAGGAGCTGCAATGATTCTTATACAGATGAAGCTGACGTCTTCTCCAACAGTAACTAAACACATAATTGATCGATTTAATTATCATTTATACCGTAGGTAAAATGAGTACCTTAGGTAGAAAGTAACTACAGCTAAAGCCCTAATTTGAGGAACATAACAACAAATATAAAATAATAATAATAGATGAATAATAAATAAGTAATAATAAATTAAAGAAATATAAACGTATTAATAAATAATGTAGTAAGTGAAATTTAACATGAAGTTCTATACCAAATTATAATATTGCCAAGTCATTTAGATAAAATATTCATGTATATAATGTATGTATATGTAATACGTTATTGTTTCTTTAATAAATGGTTTCATTCATTCACTATACCGTGGGTATATAGGAAAAATATTGTTTTTGGAAAAAAATCTAAAACCGAGAATGACACCGGAATTATCCGTTTTAGGTCATTAAAACCTCGTGAGTAATTATCTCTAAGTTGTCTATCTGTATGTGTGTGTGTCTGTTATCATCGTACTTTCCAGATAATTTATGCTAGAGAGTTGAAACTTTGTACAAAAATGAGTCTATAAGTGTAGTTTCATAGTTTCAGTGTCGCGCACAAGCCTTGAGCTTATACGAAACAAATGGTCAATATATATTATTTCATTTATATATATATTTTGTAATTTAATCATTGTGAAAAAGTATTTAGATACAAACAAACAATTTATTATTATTCTTATTAGTTGTGCGTTCGGTAAATAAATATTTAAACGCATCGATGACTCAGCAAACATTTCGAAAAATTATAATATGCTGACAAATTTTGCAAAAAATTTGATTTTTGGCATGCATGTAGCCCATGTATAAGACACACATGTGTGCTAAGTTTTACCTCATTATCAGCATTAGTTCAAGTTTTATTAAATGAATTGTGAACGTTTATGTAAAAAATTGGAGTATAATGAAATTGAGTTAAAATTCGGTGCAAGTGAATACCTTTTACGTAATAAATAAGTACACTTAGTTTCATTTAAATACGACGAGTATATCTACGATTTTTGTTAGATTATAAAAGTTAAGCAGCATCTAACGTGTCAGTGCCTGGATGGATTATCGCTGAGTATGAAACGGATGTATTTGCTATCTGAGGATGAGTGGATAGCTCACCCTCAGATGAGCATCTCCGTCCTAGATGAAACGGAGTGGGGAGGATGAGCGTAGCGAATTCGATGAAATGAGGAAAAGTTCTGAGGTACCCGTACCCGTTTTTTATGAAGTTCATTATTGGCAAAAGTATAAAATATGTTAAACTAAATCAATGTACTTCAACCTTAAATTATTTTATTTAGTTATACTCTATTCTCATGCCATACTAGTAACATCTTTATCATCAACTAAAAACTGCAGTTCTTTTACGCAATAATTAATTGTAAAATAAATTATAATTGCAAGATAGTTGTAATTTTTCATTGGTTATAAAAACAAAAATAATAGACAATTTAGTTATTTGTGCTTTTAAAAACATGTTTTGAAAATTTTTGATTATTGGAAACGTTTTCTGAATTATTACTGGGACTTCAAACATATTTTATAATCAATAGGGTTCGCGACATTAACAAGGTTGCTTTTTAACCCAAGTTTTACTTTGATCTGATCTGAGAAAGCGTTAGAAAGTATATATATATATATATATATATATATATATATATATATATATATATATATATATATATATATATATATATATATATATTTATAAATATAACTCAACAATTTACATGAATTCTTGAGTAGTGCTCTGTTTTTATGAAATCAACCCCTACCGTTGACCCTTTCTGACCCTTCATATGCTCATTTTTTCTTTGAAAATTTGCGAAAATTAGATTTGAGGGAAACCAAGGATAAATTGTTACTGCAATCTTATTACTTAAAGTTCAGAATAATAATATTTGACAAGAATACTTGTTATTAATTATCTATTGTAACGTCTTCATATTTCTAACTTATAAAGCAAGTTTCATCTTCGTCCCACTAAATCTCGTTCGCCTACATGACAGAATTTCTATTATTTTATAATAAAAATGTTTTGACCTATATTTTCATTCCGTTTTATGAATCTATTATGGTCTCAACTCCTTGGAAAATATTAAATATTTAACATTCCAATGTCATATCCTATAGATTCGTAATTTTACAAAACTTATCAATACCAAAAATATCACATACTCAATTAATAGGTAAAATCGTCCTGAAATTCAATTGTTTCGTGTCCTTCGTTCGAAACCATTTTAAATATAAAATAATATAATAAATCAACCAACGAACGGAATAATCGATCGATAATTACATATTTTATAATAACAAGATATTAATTAAGAAAGCAAATATAACTCAGTAGGTGTTTGTCTCATTGTTCAAAGTGTTAATTAAAACTAAATTATGCTTATAAATAAATTTTAGATCTTTAGCAGTTTCATTTGTTTTCGTACAGGCAACTAGTGTAAAAACTAGAATTTGACAACTTTATTCTTCTTGGCACCTCTTTAACTTATCAATGTTATTTTTGTAATCGACCAACAACGTACGCCAATTTTAATTTAAGAGTAAAAAACAAAAAATCGGGTACCGAGTGGCTCGAAACTTTTTCTTTCCCCCTTGCTCATCCATCCTACTTCGGACTCGATTCGCTCGTCCTCAGAATATACAAGTAGTTAAATTTATACTGACGTCTTTGATCTCGCTTTGCTCGTCCTCAGAATATACAAGTAGTTAAATTTATACTGCAACACGTCTTTGATCTCGCTTTGCTCGTCCTCAGAATATACAAGTAGTTAAATTTATACTGCAACACGTCTTTGATCTCGCTTTGCTCGTCCTCAGAATATACAAGTAGTTAAATTTATACTGCAACACGTCTTTGATCTCGCTTTGCTCGTCCTCAGAATATACAAGTAGTTAAATTTATACTGCAACACGTCTTTGATCTCGCTTTGCTCGTCCTCCACTGCAACACGTCTTTGATCTCGCTTTGCTCGTTCTCAGATAGTAAATTTTTATTTTATTTATTTTTTTTAAATAACCTTTATTATTTATATTTTACATACATAATATTAGTACATTATTAATTGATAGGTAAGCCCTCCACTAAAGATCAATAAAAATATTCATCTTGTGCCGTGCAGGGTCGATACTTCCGTTTCATTCCCAGCGATCGTCCATCCAGGCATTGACCACGTTCATTGCATAGACAACACAGGTTACGTCCTTTTATGATCGAAAAAAATATGGATATATATACTAGTCAAATTTAAACGAAACTTGGTGTACTTATTTATTGCGCAAAAGTACACTTGTGCTAAATTTCAAGTCAAATAGATTATTGGCCAATTTTTGTACAATTTTTTTAAAATACGTACATAAGTAAGTCATTCAAGAGAAAAAATTAACTAATGCTGGTAATGAAATGAACTTGGCACATATGTTGCTCTTATTCATGGCTACATGCGTGCTAAATCTTAAATAAATCGCAACATTTTTCCACGTTATATGATTTTTTGAAATTTTTGCTTTGTCATTATTGCAGGGTAATGACGTCATACAAATATTTTATGGATAGCACAACTACACTTATAGACTGATTTTTGTACAAAGTTTCAACTCTCTAGAAAAAATAAATTGGGAACTGCGATGATAACAGCACAAACACACACACATACAGTAAAACAACTTTGTGAAAACTACTTTGGTAGCCTTAAAAACACCTAAAACAGATACTTTAGAAAATATCCCGGTTTCGGATTTTTTTACAAACACTATAATTTTCCTGTATACCTTCGGTATAAATGAGA
The DNA here is from genome assembly GCA_018340805.1 of Microvelia longipes. NCBI lineage: Eukaryota > Metazoa > Arthropoda > Insecta > Hemiptera > Veliidae > Microvelia > Microvelia longipes. The sequence goes on along the minus strand of JACMZG010000008.1, from coordinate 12,806,893 downwards.
AAAAGTAAAATATTACTACTACATGCATGATTGTTGTCTAGTAGGCTTTGTGTGGACGTTATCCAAGAACCCTAGACGAACATTTTGATTCCTCGGTAGTAGTCTGCCCAATAATTTTACCGTTGGAGTCTCGTTTATGTTTAAAATATGACCTAAATATAGTTTTATTTTCCTTAAATTTTATTAAAAATGCGTTAAAAGATCGTTTTTAGCAGATTACTTTTTTTAAGTTTTAAATCTTTAGTGTAAAATGCGCGTGTACATGTGGTTAAGTGTATAGACAGACAGACATAAAAATATTTTACTTAGACCTAAACAAGAAATGATCACTTAAGATAAGTTAGTTTTTAAATTCAGAGTTGTTGGGCGAATGCAATACTTTCCTATAAAGTTACGGTTTTACAGGCAAGGAAAAATAAAAATGTATGGTTATCTCTAGCCAAATATTTTTGAATTTACCTATAATTTAAAAAATGTTACAGTTAATACTTACCGTGTGAAAAGTCCTTGAACTTTTAAATCAAATATTAATTGATCATGAATGTTGTTTTAATTTCCATTACTTGTTCTATTTTTAAGCTTAATATGTAAATACACAACAATTCGTTCTGGATGTTTCACTGGTACACCGGTATGAAGTGCGCTCCGTTATATGCATTTCCGCAATTTGTCCACCGACTGGATACTAATCCATCATTACACTGTAATGTATATAATAATAATGAACTGAATCACTAATTGCTATATACATAATATATTAATGCAGTTTTTTTCAAATATTTAATTAAATTAAATGCTTAAAAATCTATTAACAAATGTCGCCTTCATATTATGTTAGTTGGTCTACGGATAGTGACAATATCAAAAGACTAACATAAGATCATTGGTGAAAAAGAGTGTACATAAGATGGAACGGTAAAATACTTTATCTCCAGACAGTGTGTAATGTGACGTTTATTGACAAGTTGTTAGGTAGTAAATAAAAAAATAAAATGCCCGTTTTAGGGCCTTTCGGCCCATCAGGGTATTCACCCTGCGGGAACAACCTCAGGTGGGTTGCATCTACTATATTTCTAAGAGTTAATTAAAGTTGGCAAAATCTTTTTAATACAAATACTATTCTAAAATCTTAGAGCGCCCGGGCTGCGAACCCCGGACCTCCGGTGCCGAAATCGAACGCCTTTACGATCACGGCCACGGAGGCAGATTTAGGTAGTAACGAAGTTCTTTTTAAAAAGTTACTCTTTACTCTCTTGGGAGAAAAATAACTTAAAGGAAGCAAGACAAAGGTAATCCAAAAGGGTTTACTGAAATTTATCAATGGAATCCACTAGATATCATATAAAGTATTTTACTGGTAGATCATAATGTAAATGTTGTTAAAACTTAGTTTAAGGCTAGTAGGCTAAAACTGTATCAAATATGCCCAAACGTACTAGCTTCTATTATCTACTTAGTAAACTTCAGACGACTTAAGTGCGTAACTTAAGTCGTCTAACATACTCGTTTATATGAAATTTAGTACGTTCACACACACTTTAGATCCGCGTATCGTATAGAGTACGATCTCTCAATACGGTAATTTAAGCTGTATGAACCATGCGGGAGGGCATCCGAATCGCATACGCTGTAACTAGGGAGATGGAATCTAAATGGATCCCCCGATACGCTGTCTTTTTGTGTGTGTATTTAAGAGATTGTCTTTAAGAGACGATCGTATTTAACGGATAACCTTCTCGTCGAACTTATATTTCACTTTATTTCACTTCTATAAAACCGTTTTTGATCAAATAACTTTTGGAATATTATTTTTTTTAGTGTAACTTTATTATTATGCAAGAAATCACAATTTAATTAAATATATTTTTTGTTTTAAACTTCCTTATAACCAAAAGTGAAGCTTCACTATACAAGACGCCATGTTTTGGTGGGATCAGTTATCACTCGATCGACTAAACAAATACGCTGCAAGAACCGTGAAGTTAGTTGACCGTATTGTATACGTATTCTATACGATCCACGGATCTAGAGTGTGTGTGAACGTACTAATTGAGTCTTACACGGCCACCGAGCTTATACCATAAGAGGAAGAAGTAGTTATTTGTGGTTTTTTTATTTTAATTTTTTCATGGTGTATTAATTTCATCTTGTACTGTAAGGCACTGATAATGGCCTCATGCTAGGTTGAAAGGCTTTGCCAATAAAATATTTTTGTGGAGAGACTCTTTTTTCTTTCACCCAGACTCGTTTAGTTTACTAGAAACTTACTTGTTCAGCTTAAAGAGGAAGGACTAATCATGTAGCTTGGAGATCCCTATAAATTCTATCGTTTCCACTTTTGATTTTTAACATGGGTAATGACGTTAACAGTTAACTATCATGTGTTATATAAAAACAGTCCATGCTCCAACCCTTAAGATTGCATCTTAATTTTTTTTAAAAAGATTAAGGTTAAATTAATGTAATTTAAAAATCACCGAATAAATTATTGATAGATCTGTCTCCGGAGCCGTGATCGTAAAATCATTTCTATACCAAAGATCCGGTATCCGCAACTGGCCTATGCACTAATTCTTTGATTATAGGATTTGTAATAAGAATTTTTGCTTACTTTAATTATTATTTAAGGATTCTGTAAGTATTGCTTAGAGAATATTAGATGCGTTTCATCTAAGATGACCCCACCCCCCAGGATGAACCTGATGGAGACCTTTAAACGTGAATTAACATATATTTGTTTATTACTCCTAGTAATAAAATTGTTCCTCGAGCAAATCAAGTGAAATACAATTCAAGTTAATTATTCACAATGGTAATACAAAAACTTGAATTTGATAACTTAGGTTAAAGTTAACTTTATGACTAACCTTTAACAAAGAGGATCTTGCAATCTTAACTTAACAATAATTTACTCCATAATTTGCATAAAAACATTTACAAATGTCTTAATCATAGCACCAATCGTTTTTAATTCTCTAGATATGATTATATTTGATTTATTATCGTAAACACCAATGTCATTAATATCCTGGATATTTTATAGATTCATGATCATAGAGATCGTGACATCGTGCCTATTAAAAGGTCACTAAAAGTTACAATTATTGTCGATGAAGATAAACCCAGGTTACTTTCACCGGTCAAGTGTCTAGCCAGAAATAGTGACGTCATTTTTATTGTTTGCAGTACGATAACCTTGCTTAATGTTACTTAATAATTTATTAATCGACGAAAGTATGAAGATTTACGTAACATTCTTTTTTAATTATTTAAATTTAAATTAAATAATTTTTAACACAATTATATTAGTTCTTGTTGATTTATTTAATGAATAAAGCGTCTGCGTTGAGACTTACGTTTTCAACACAAACGTGAATCTTGATCTAGAATTGAACGCTTTGGCACTAACAAGAGTGAGGTTGTGTTAGCACTAACAAGTAGAAAGTTTTTGAATTTTAAATCAACTTTGTTTACATGTAGGGAATAATATCGTATCAGAAGCTTAATTGTAACTAGCCACGCCAAATCACGACTTAAAGCTATTGGATCTTAAATTTATTTGGAATCGAAATATTTTATCTAACGTGAAAACGTTTTTTAATTTGAGGGATTAACTTGTGATTCAAATTATCAACATTGGCGCGTTTAGACAAATAACGGGTCAAAATGATCAGTTCATAAACAACTTTGAAGATTACTGTAAAGTTGAAACCGGTCAGTTATTTTATTTTATTGTTAATCTATAAATTATCATAATCATGTTTACGTGTACCACAAAATCTACGTAATACCAAACAACTAATCAAACTAATAATGAAAAGTAACCAGTTTAACCCCGGGCTGCTCAGATATAGAGAGAAAGATTTTCCTGTTTTTCCATTGAGCGCAATGTTCCTCCTCAAAAGCTTGAATATTGAATAAATTAATTATCTTCATAGCCAGTCGTTTTTCAAAACAAAAGACTCACCAAAATTCTGGTCCAATTTAGGAATATTACAATAGGAACTGGTCTCTCCAAATCTTTTAAATTGCGAAAAGGCCTTCAGTGAATTCAGTTTCAAGTAATTGCAGCTTCTTTTATGAGCCAGAATTTATATTCTTACCTTTCCCAAAATATTTTGTGTAATTTCCATAAGTGCCAATTCTAGTTGCTAAACATAAATATATAAACAGAGTTCGTATTCAATTGTAAGTTAAACAATTTGCCATTACTAATTTCATAACTTTATTAACAACTATTGTTATGAACATAATATGTCTCCTATTATTTAGCTCGTTATTTTTTCTATCTACAGTTCTATACAGTAGACAAGTATGACTTTATGAGATTTGATAAACTTCATGCGCTAAAATATTTACTAAATTTTAGAAATACTGTACTGAAAGTCTTATTGAAATAATGTACTGAAAATATACTTTAGTACTTACACAAGTAATCTAAGAAAGGTATAACAATGACTTTTATAACAACGTGTTCGTCATAAACTGAGTTCTTATGGATCTAGTATCCATCAGTGTAGAGCTAAATTCAGCCAGGTGAATTCTTTTGGAATGCATGTTGCCGTGCATAACAATCTTTCCTTGTTTAAGGTACCGGTTTATGTTTACAACTTAAACAGTCACTCGGTCATTATTTCTGTATTTTTAAAATAAATGCACATAAATACCCTGTTGGTTATACGAAACTTTGCTTCCATAATTGCCAGTGCACACCATTATTTGCACTATTTTAAAGCTCAGTTCCTGTTTATCGTTAAAGATTTTAGCGCATTTTTCGTGATAAGGGACCTTTAAAACGGATATTTGTAGTCCGAGGTTCAAATTCCGCCATAACGCCTATCCCATTAACCAATTTTTCCAACAGAAATTCTGTAAAAAGCTACATTTTAATCTGACATACCGTACACTGTCAGAATTTACAAAGTTTGTTACACGGTAAAATAGCACTTTTAAGATAATTACTACCTGAAGTATTTTGGTGGCTCGCTGTATATGAATACTTCACTTATCTAGACGAACACAAGTATGAGACCACGAGTGTTATTTTGAAACATAAATTCATGACTTGAGTACTATTGCATAAACTGTATTTTTAAACCATAAATAATAACTGTGAATAAATTTAATAAATCTTAAGATTGAATCAATAGACGCGGTATCCGTTTAATAAGCACGAGTTTTATGATGTCATAAAGACGAGAGAACGGCTGTACCGGCTTTAGATGGAAGGATCACAAGATAAGGCAAGTTTATGATCGATTTATCGTTAATCTTTTTTTTCTCGTTTAGCCATCATCTTACTTAATTTATCTATCGTATATTGATTACGAAAATCCAATTGATAGAATCAAAGCATGGAACATTAGTAGCAGGTAGAGCTTAAATTGAATCTAATAGACCACAGAGTTGCTTTATAGCTCTATTATTGACGAACGCAAGTGAGTTCTTATATTTCAGAACATTGAGACGGCGCGTATGTTTGTATATATATTTGTGTGTTTGTACGTGTCGCGATAACGCCATAAAAATAGACCATTGTTGAGTATTGTGCGTCTTTTCGTTTAGTTTCGTAGCTATATACGTTTTTCTGTAGTTACAGTGTCAGTAGAATCATGAATACTCTTCATTGTACCGCCTCGGGGGTTTCTCCCACTCTTACTGTTGTACGATCTAATTTTTAGTCTCTGATAGAAACTCATAATGTTCGCGCTATATACAGTCCATTTTCGTTTTATATCGATTATAGTTATTAATTAATTCGTTTTTTATTTGCGTTTATCCACTATTTTACATACCAGCGCCTACATGTTTTGGTTCCTTCGACCGGATTTCATATTATTCGTTTTGTTGGTGTGTAAAAGTGGTTTGTTTTTTTAATGAATATTTCGTATTTTCGTCAATACAAGGTAAACGTTGTAATAATTAATTTCGTATTTATTCCTATTCAATTACGTTGTTTTTATTTAATGGATTAATTATTAGTTGTTTTTTTCAAAAATATATATTAATGTGCAAGGAATTTTTATTTTGTGTTTGTTTATGGAATTTATCAATAACTTAACTTTATGTTAAAGTATTTGTATTGTGAAATAATAATAATTGTAAATTGGCAAAGTTTATGTCAAATTTATAGTGGTTTACGTTTCTTCATGTTACAACGTGAAATAATCGCTTGTTTTGGCGCGGAGTTACAAGATCTCGCTCTTTTCGTATTCGTTTCTCGCCAAGCTTACCGAGGTGGTTCGCGTCGTCACGTGGCTGCGCGCGGTTACCCAGCTTCAACCTAACCTATCGTTCCGTCGGTACCGGCACTTCGCTAACGAGGATTCGCATCCCTTCTACATCAAACACTCTGGTGAGACGTTCCAATCCTTTTCTTATCTCATTCGTTCTTTATCGCTTACTATCCACTCCACATCCTTCAATAACGTTTATCTTATCTTATCTTTTATTAAACTTTTTATAAGTAATTCATTTTATAAAGCTTTTACTGTTTTTAACTTAATTTTAAATTAGATAAGAAGAGCATAAATTATTTTAAAATTTTTTTTTCTATATTTTGTTGATGTTAGGATATATTGACAATTCTTTTCATTGTAATTTGTTTTTTGATGATTTTTAAGTTCATTAATAGTCCGTTAAAATTTTTTCTACATTATTTTTTTCATCTTAAATATTTTATTTTAGTCTTAGTTTGAATCGAATTTTAATTCTAAGGTATTATTGATATTTGTTTTACTATTTTTTTTATGTTGTTTTAGCTTGCGATTTCGTTTGTTTATTTATTATTTATTTATTTCGCTTTGATCTATTGTTCTGCGTATTTTTTCGATTTTATTTTCACATGGGTCCTAAAAGGAGTTCAAAGTGTAACAGCACAGGTGCGGGAAGTAATAGCAACTCTATTGTAAGCAATGCTACAGTTTTGAAAATCTACAGGTTCGACTTAACAGGATTAATATATGTGATTTTAATGCGATGGGGAGTTCATAATTTACGAAGCCGTTTGACTATTCTAACGTTGTTGGGATAGTTACGAGAAATTACAGATTTTTTGATGAGTCGAAGATGCTCTCAAATTTCGAGGAAACATATTGAACTTAGCAGCAAATTTCAGTTCTTTAATTGATCAGTTTACTCCGACTGAGGAAGTTGATTGTAACTAACACAGATTTTTATAAGCAAACTTAGTCTTTGGGTTTACTGTTTTAAAATTGTTCCCTTTGATGGGGATTTTGAAAATGTTTACCTTCCACATATTTATCGTTGGTGCATAATGACAGAATTTAGATAAATTCCAAATTTCTTTATCTTAGGTCCTTCTTACTTAAGAGCCTGCTCAGTTAATTGCAAAATTGACAACTCTGCGGATTTATTTGATGTTGGTGGGGATTATTACAAGCGGTATCAAATCAAAGAATGATTACATGAAACATGTTAGCTTTTCGATATTGCTAAGGCTGAAAAGCAATCGTATGCCTCTTTAAGAGTTATACTTGAAGGTCTTGCTAAACTATTAACGCGTTGCAAGCATTAGGTCAGCCTACTGATCAGTGGATGTCTTGGTTATACATTAATTACAAACTTAGATTACGTTACCGTAAAGGAATGGGAGAATTCGTTAACTCGATATACCTACACTTAAAGCTTTCAAGAATTTTGGAAATAAGGTTCAAGTTTAGAAGCATGGAATTTAATCGACCGTCCAAACCTAAAACTTCCTATCTTAAGCTGATAACAGGCATCGTCTTCAATGTCTAAACGTCATCGTCTTTTAATCAGCGTAGGTCAACACTACATTTACGTTTTCGGGTGACCAACGCAAACGTTATTGTCAAAAATGCTCATCGAAAGAGCATTCCATATTTGCGTGCAGAGAGTTTAAAGATCTTTCGCTTTCGGATAAGCAAAGATTAGTTAAAGATCATAAACTTTGCGAAAATTGTCTTCTTCAGGGACATGACGTCAGGGAAATGCCGGTTTTTCGTCATGCCGGTATTGTAAAAATCGACATAAACTCTCTTTTGTGTTCTGGTCAGTCTTCTGGTCAAAATATGAGTTCTGGAAATAACGCTACGTACACTTCATCTAGCAATCAAACTAATTTGGCGGCAACTTCATCTCAAGTTTCACATTCTTCTACGTCATTATGTTCTAAAATTGTTGTTTTATCGACAGCGCTAGTTGACATTATCGATCGAACTGGGAGAGCTATTCCAGCGAGAGCTCTCCTAGATACTGGATCTCAGTCGAACTACATAACTGAATCCCTAGCTCATCTTTAGGTCTTAAACGAAATAAGATCAACATAGATGTTTCGGCATCAATTCGACTTCTACTAATATTGCGACTTCATTTCACGGAACCATGAAATCTCGTGTCTCCGATATACTACGTCTTTAAACTTATTAGTCATTCCACGTATTACTCAGGATATTCCACAGGTTCCTATAGACATTTCGAAACTGAATATTCCGCCTTCTTTTGCTAGCAGATCCTGACTTTGACCGTCCTGGTAAGATTGATTTATTAGTTGGAGCTGATGTATTTTTTCAACATACTCTTATCTGGGCAAATTCGACTTCAAGATGAAAACTACTGTACTTCAGAGCACTCTTTAGGTTGGATTGTTCTGGTACTTCGCCGTTAACCGGGTACAATCTTTCGTTTCTACCTGTCATCTTATACTTTAGAGGAAAATCGTTTGGATGTCCTGATGGAGCGTTTCTGGCAGATTGAGGACGCTCAGTTAGCTACTTACAGTCTCACGCTGAGGAAGAGAATGTGAGAAGCATTTCGAAGATACTGTCACTCGCGATGACAGCGGTCAGTTCGTTGTAGTTTGCCATTTAAAGACTCTCTTAAGCGATTAGGGTCAACTCGCGAAGTTGCTCTTAAGAGATTTAATTACAATATGAAAAACTGGATAATATCCTGTAATTAAGGAACGTTACTACACCTTTATGAAAGAGTATTGAATTGAATATTGCGTAAGGTTCCCATGAACTACCTTTTCGATGACTCTAAAATATGTTCAATCCCTCATCATGCGGTGCACAAAGAGGCGATCGTCGACTAAGTTGAGGGTAGTATTTGACGCGTCGACTAAAAGTTCTACTGGGACTTTCTCTGAACGACTGTTAAGGTTGGACCGGTAGTCCAACAAGATTTATTTTCGATTGTGGTCAGATTTCGCAAGCATAAAATCGCCGTTTCCGCAGACTCGCTAAGATGTACGAATGTTTAAGTTAAATCCAAATCAGTTCGTTACATCGTATTTTCTGGTTTGATGACAGTAAGGATGATATAGTAGAATATCAACTTACCACACTACGTACGGGGACCGCCCCGGCGTCATTTCTTGCTACTCGTTGTCTGAACAAACTTGCAGATATGAGAGAGAGCGCTATCCTGCAGCTGCTGCGCTTTAGAAAAGGATTTTTACGTTGATAATATGCTTTCAGGTTTTGCATCTACAGAAGAAGCCTTCGCTGTAAAAGAAGAACTAAATAATATGTTAGCTACTGCAGGTTTAGATCTTCGCAAATGGGCTTCTAACTCGTTTTCGTTTATTAATTCTATTCCGTTAGAGCATCAGGAGGTTAGTGAATCTCTAGATTTTGATGCTGAAGAAAGTATAAAAACTTTAGGACTAGTTTGGTTAGTCCAGCAAGACTGTTTTGGTTATATGTCTCAATTGATAGTGATAAAAGCGTGACAAAGCGTCAAGCTTTGAGTGAGTTTGTAACTTTTTGACCCGCTAGGTCTCGTTGCACCTATTCTTATTCGTGCTAAAATATTCATGCAACGCACTGGGAGTTGAAAATTTCGTGGGATGAGGTACTTCCTGGAATTAATCTCATCGTGGGATCAATTCAGATCTGATATTTCTAACCTTATCTTATCAAATCTTCCGTAAATTATTCCGGGTCACGATGTATCGCACCTTGAACTACATGGGTTTTGTGACGCTTGAAGTGGCGTATGGGCAGTGTTACCTTCGGAGCTATTAATATGGGGGAAACTTAGATTAGTTTGTTCCAATCCAGAGTTGCACATTGAAATCCTACGATTCCACGACTAGAGCTTTGTGGAGCTGTGTTGCTGGTAGAGTTGTGGGAAAAGGTTGGTTGCTGCTCTAGGATTAACGTCACGGGATATCTATGACGGATTCGACAATCGTATTTGGTTGGTTGAATTCTAATGTCGCTGAAATTTTGTAGCAAACAGAGTTTTGAAAATTCTGAAATTACAGATGTAAGACTGGCATCACATTAGATCGGACAAAATCCTGCCGTTGCATTTTCGAGAGGTGTACATACGTTGACTTTGTTCTTCTTCGCTATGGTGAATGGACCTGGTTGGTATTCTTGCCTCCAGCCATTGGCCCACAGGTCTGCTTGTTCACTGTTGAACTGCGAAGTTAGACGTTTCGTTAGTTACGTCTCCAAAGGTTTTGAAGATTTTCAGACCTAAATAGAGTTTTGCGTTTACTATTGTTTGGGTTACGTTTCAAATAATTCGTTAACTAGTAAAATTCCCTATTAATTACTGAACCGCTTAATTCGACGATGCGAGTTTGAAGCTGCATGCATACGTCATTGGATAGGAGTTATTAAACGAATGTTTTAAGCAGAAATTGCTGCTTTTTCAGAGAAACCTCTCAAATCTAGAGCAAACTATTATCACTGAATCCGTTCCTTGATGAAATTTAATTTGATCAGGGTGGGCGGACGTTTAACTTCCACTTAAGCTATAATAAAACATCCGTGGATTTTACCGTCTAATCATTTTTTACTGTATGATTTAGTAAGGAGCACTTCGACTGCTACACGGCGGTCCTCAATCTGCTTGAGCGTTAGAAGAAGTTCTGGCCGCTGCGAGGAGAGATCAGGTGCGAAGAATAGTTCATAAGTGCGTTTAGTGCACTCGTGTATCCTCCAGATTCGACACACGCGTGGAACTTCTCGACCTTTCTTAGAACTGGTGTCGACTTCTGTGGACCTATGTTTGTTCGTGAAACGAGACGTCGGAAGGCGCCTTATTTAAAATTTACGTTGCGGTTTTCATTTGTTTTAGCACAAAGCTGTGCATTTAGGTTGGTAAGTGATCTTACACACAGCGTTTTTAGCTGCTCTTAGACGATTTATAGGTCGTAGGGGTAAGCCGTCTCACGTTATTGATAATGCTAAGAATTTTATTGGCGCTCGAAATGGCTACATGAGCTATATCAGATGTTTATCTCCTGAACATCAGAGGAGTCTTCGTGGCGAAGTTAATTGGATATTTTTTCCACGAGCCCTAATGTATGGAGGCTTATGGGAGGCTTCGTTTAATTCTAAATTTATTTTAACGTGTGTTTACGTGTGGATTGGTAATGCATCTCTGACTATCGAAGAATTTATACTGTGTTAATTCAGCAGAAGCTGTCTTAATTCCCGTTCTCTTATTCCTTCTCTTCGATCCTACTGACCTCAGTTCCTACACCAGGTCACTTCTTAATTGGAGAGGAGTTACTGCGTTACCTGAACCTGTTTACTGCCTTTAAACTGAAACCTTTCTCGGTGGGCAACTTTTGCAAAGATTAACACAGCAGTTTGGAAGCGTTGGTCTGCTGAGTATCTACTAAGTCTTCAACAACGTTCTAAGTGGCGATCCACTTCACCAAATTTGAAGATTGGCAATAGTGCTTTTAAGGAGATAACTCTTCTCTAAAATGGAGTTAGGTCGCATAACTGAACTGCATCCAGGAGAAGATTCTAGTCGTGTTGTCTCTGTTTTTACCAATGGTGGATCATGAAAGGGCTATCTCTAAATTTGCCCTTCCAATCGAAGTGTAGTGATTTATTGTAATAATCAAGTGGTTTTTTGTTTAATAATTTTATTTTAGTTTACTACTTTTTTTTCAATTTGCTTTGATTCTTAATTTCTAATTCTGAAGGTTAATTTGGCTAAATATAAAGTTAAAATTTTCATTAGTGTTTAAATCTAACTAATAAAGTGATTTTACCTATTTTAATTAACTTTATTTTACTTACCTTAATTGGAGTTTACGATGTTTCAATTTTTCGTACTAAGTGTGTTTTCTATTTTTTCATTCTGTGTTTGTTTTTGTTTTAATTAATGTTAGTATTATTTTTTGTAAGGAGAAACTTCCAAGGTGGCGGTATGTGAGTATTGTGCGTCTTTTCGTTTAGTTTCGTAGATATTACGTTTTCTGTAGTTCACAGTGTCAGTAGAATCTGAATACCTCTTCATTGTACCGCCTCGAGGGTTTCTCCCACTTACTGTTGTACGATCTAATTTTTAGTCTCTGATAGAAACTCATAATGTTCGCTACATATCAGTCCATTTTCGTTTTATCGAATTTTAGTTATTAATTCAATTTGTTTTTTATTTGCGTTTATCCACTAATTTTACCATACCAGCGCCTACACCAATTTTGATAAAGTTCCTATACATGTAAAAATTAACTATGCGATATTATATTTTAAATGGCAGGCCAATATTGCGGAGCGTGAATAGGTGAATACATCGTGTTGTATATATCTTTCGCCTTTAGTCTTAGAGTAGAAGAAAGGTTTTAGTCAAATTAAAAAAATTAATTTAGTGGCAATGTTAACTAAATTATAGTTGTTATATGGATAATGGGCGTTGTAGCTCTTGTGTAACGGATGTTTCTTTCTATAAGATTCCCAGCGGCGAGCGGGTTTTCTTTTTTCTTCCCTCATTTTTGGTTTATATTTTTAAGCTGCGAGCCCTTCGATTTACTGTGGTAATTTTTACCGTATCTAGGGTGAGCGGTTTTCTATTTTATTAAATTCAGCATTATGCGAGCCGCGGAGCGGGGGTCTATATTAAATTTTTTTTTGATGTATTCTTTTGAGTGTTCTTGATGGAACGATTTGTTTTCATTGTGTTTAATTATTGTTTATTACTTTTAGGATTTGGATTCAACGAGGAAGAGATACGTTCCGCTGTAGACTTATTTCGTCCTTTTTTTTGCGCAATTCATTTGAGCGTTTCTGTGAGGATGAGTTAGTGTCGGTAACTCAGCATTTATTTTGATTAATGTAGGTGTATTTGATATCGCCCCCTTGTTTTACGGTGTGTTAAGTTTATGGTATGTTGTGTGTGGGGATATTATATAATATATTTATTTCTATATTATATTTTTTTTTATATTTTTTTTATTATTTTTTTTTTTTGTGGTGTGTTGGATGGGTTTGTGCTATTGTGGGTAGGTGATGTATATTTTTTTGTCCTTTAGGCTACCCGTATTTTTGT
>JACMZG010000008.1:12610280-12792606 GCA_018340805.1 Microvelia longipes | reverse complement strand
ATGATGAATTTATCACTACTAAATTTTTTTTTTTTTTTTTTTTTTTTCGTTTTCAGGAGGTATTACAAGAATAAAGACTTGCTTGGCTGGAAACTGATAAATTGATTCCAGTTCGATAATTTCCTTGTGGTGTTTTTTTTTTTGAGAAGTTTCTTTTACATAATGACAAAGTCTATCCTTTTTTCACCAACAGTGTTGAGCAAGATATAAATAAGGAATAAGTAGATAGTTTAATCTTACTGAGTGACCATAGAGATAAGGAGAAATAATCACAGTTCATTACGCCTACGTGTTATGTTGGTTCAAAGCCGTTAGCCGTGGGAACCATAATTTTAAACCGATGCGAACCGATGGGTTACAGTACAACTTTGGTTCCTGAGGCTTTAGCCGAGGGAACCAGATAGCAATTATTAGAATGCCAGCTGAGTTGTACGATAGCCGAGGAGTTAAATTAAGCGGTTGTGTTAGAAGACTAACCTATTTCTCTCCGTGGTACGTTTACATTTGGGCTTTTCCCCTAGAAGGGAGAAATAAAACAGAAAATCAACAAAATATTTGGTAATTTTTATTATTTTTAATATTTATTTCTCATAGTATAAAAACTCATAAACTATCATTATGATGTTTTGGAAATCGAAGAATAGGTATTATAATTAAAAATGGCATTTTATTGGCGATTAAATTAGATTCTTACAATACTTTAATGAGTGTCGCATCTTCAATGTGAAAAGATACATTACTATTACTTGAAACATTATCATTCTAAGCACAGAAAAGAAATAAATCGTGTGTCTCAAATGAACGCTCTACAAGTTTAGAGATCGTCTTTTCTCACAAATTCATTTTTGTATAAAAATAATGAAAAAGAATAATACTAATTTAACGGTACCCGTTATACAGCTAAAAACACTGAATTATAATATGGAATTCACGAAAAGTAAATTGTTTTAAGTTAAGACCTGATAAAAAAGCGGAATCAAATCTAAATTGCAATAAAAATGAATATTAAACACAGCTGTTTTTGCATAGGTCATTGGAAGGTTAACAGAGTAGCCCAACTAATTTCGTTAAAATCCCAACACCTGATATGTGAGCATTTTAAATAACAACAAAACAATTAATTTTCACAATATGGCGCTCTGATAAGTCTTCAGTATTTAAGACTATTTCTTGATTGATGTTCATAATATAAACTTTTTTTTGTATACATAAGCCGAAAATAACGTGTAGCTACGGGTATAACATAGATAATTAAATTGAAAGAAAAAAATTGAAAATCGCTAAAGAAATAATAGTAATGATAAAATACAAAGTGCGTTTTGTTGGAAATTGACCATGAATTTAGTTGAGGACGCCGATGTGTGCTATCAAACTGGCTAAGTAAAGCCGAGGAAAAGCATGAAAGTTCATGATTTACCTGAAGGGAACGTGAACTTTCATGTTTCACTCCTTTTTAGCATATGGGGCGTGTAATGATGTACTTTTTTCTTCGCTTAAAAAAATAGGAGAAAAGTTTCCACTTTCTCTCATTCCTGGGCGGATAAAAATAATATTATGAAATTATAGTCAAACTTTCTTATTGCATAATAAGTGCAGCTTTTATGGAGTAACGTTATTGCTCGGTCACTCCAGGCTGCTGGTAGCAATTAGCTGATGCACCCAAATGTTTAACTTACTCTAATGACAGCAAAATTTGCAAAAAGTCACAAATTTTCCAGCCTCAAATCTGGATAAGTGTCTTATTTTTTTTTTCTAGTTCTAATAAACCTAATACACTATTCACCGTATGCTTTAAGATAGATGTTATGTGGCTGCGCTTTCTTTATGTGTTAGTCACGTTTTAGAAATAAAATTAATAAGCTCAAAATCCAATGCCTAATTGAACAGTGGGTCAACTAAAAGCTTAATCTGTTAATAGTATACTCTCTCATTGTCTTAGGTTTCTGATCATTCTCTTTTAAATTACAAGAAAACTTATTTTTATTTACTTCTTGGGTTTAAATTTTGTTCACACTTTCTACGGAGTGTTGAACTAACTAATAGCAGATAACTAGCATATGCCAAAGTAATTTTGTAAAAAGGGGAATTAAAAACAAAGATCACCCAAGACTCTAAGTATGTTTAACTGACCCCGGTGACTCTCATCAACTCCGCAGACTTCTTCAGACCTCGTTAAATTGTGCTTGGTGTATGTGACGAGAGCTCGTAGGGTAGGAGAGTTGATATTATTGCCTGACACTAAATAAGAGAGAGCCATATCTCGAATTCATTGGCGATAAATATAACTTAGCTTTGATTGTATAACACATATTCCTCTCACATGTCACCTCTCACCTAATTATATATACCTAACATATTTATAATTGTATTCACATAACATTATTAAAATTACAAATCACAAAATTAATTGATCATATTGCAAATTAAATTTGGATTATGTAATGACTCTCTATTGTTATGAGTTTGAATATGCGTCTTGTATTGTCTTATTAGAAGTACAGAGTATGTTATGTATTTTGGATAAGAAGTTATCTTCCTCAGTTTCGTCCTCTTTTTTGTAGGACATATATCAATTAAACTCTCTCATTTAATCGATTTAGCTCAGTACCTTTCAAAGTTCATTATCAAACTTAAACAACAAAAAATGCAGACCGTTTTTAATCAAATTACTAATGGATGTAGCCAATGAGTTCTACAGAGGTATTTGTTATCTCTTGTGAGCATATCGCTAAACCACTCGATATTGGGCTCAGCAATATATGTTAAAATAAAAGAGTAGACAGAGTCAATGATACCACTACGTAATATTGAATTGTAAACTTTTACCGTCCATAAAAGTTAAAAATTTATTTTTAGGGCAATAATGTAATCTTGTGTGTATTGATTCATCATTATTCATACAAATAAATACTAAATTTGTCTTCGCTTTATTCTGGCAAGATGAAGACAGTTATGACCACCTTAAAAAACATAATCCAATTTGAGAAACCTGTACATCTATTAATACTATAAGTAGTGAGACTTGATTGCTGAGATGCTGTCTGCGATGAAGAAGGAAATTTAAACTCACTCGCAATAACTAGTTGAAGCTTTTCGAGAGTATTGACTTATCGTAATGATTCTTCCACGAGTAATATAATAAAAAACCATTAATTTTTATTTGACTTAAAAATTTCATAGTAGACTAAAGTACTTGTTTGTTACTTCATCGATACAACTTTGACGGAGCCATCATTGGTCCGCACCGATTATGAGAGGCTATAATGTTACTGTCATTAATATTCGCTCGATCTCTTATGGTGAAACATTGCATTAACACTACGCTTTTAAAACACCTCCTGTTTTATCCTCAATAAAATCACGAGTCTATTATTAAACACGTGTTCTGATCGTGGATTGAGGTAATCGTAGCAGAGTGTTACACTATAGAGAGAAAAATTTAAATATTTTATCTTTAATATCTCTTTATTTGTAACGATAAATAATAACTTGTATACAGGTGATAGAGCAAGTGCACTTGTATATAAGAGCTATATTTATATAAGAGGATTTAAAATATATAAAAAGTTACATTACATGTTTAAAGAATTCCTATGATAGGGATGAGTATTCTTACATAGAGTTAAGGAGACCCAATAAACACATCGAACCTTGAATGATGGTCATAGTACCTGCTCCCGAAACGATTCGTCAGAACTGTATAATATACTCAATCAGTCAGAGGTTCCTGTAAGACAAAGATGTATGGAATAAACACGAAAACCTTGAACTAAATACTATCAGTTCAATTAGTTACATTTTTAAAGGTATATTTTTTTATTCATCACTGAACAAAAAAATCTATTTAATTGATTTTATAAGTATAATTTATATTTATTATTATAAAAAATTATGTATTTATATAATTTAGTTAATTTAGTTTATTTTTAAAACAATTGTTTGAGATTGTAACCAAATTGTTTATTTATGTGTTATGTATTTATAGTGTTTATTCACATAGTAATAAGTTTAAATATTTAATATTATATTTAAATGATTTAACAATTGAAAAATCATATATTTCATGAACAAACCCGATTGGGGGGGGTTTCATTATATCTGAATTATTATCTATTATTCTTAAGCTTATATTTGAACATCAATATGATCTAAATGGGCAATAAATCATCGACAATACCAAACGTCAAGTCTTCTGAGCGTTGATAAATTAGTAAACGTTTTATCCAGAGCTTATTGAAGCATAAATAGGTGACAAGTATTCTTTATATCGACTGTTCTTATAATACCGTTATTTCTCTAACTACAAACGCTCAATGAATTTCTTCTAAATCAGATTTTCAACCATAATTGCATGTATAGCGCTCAAAACATTAACTAATTTTAATCGTCAACTCCCTTTCTATCTCTATAGATACTTACCAATCTCACTATACTCACTGTAACGTTATGTTTAACAGAGTACACTGCAATATATTATAATCCTTCTATAACAATCGTTATCAAAATATTGAAACAATATTTTTAGCTTCACTATCCAGTATTTTTCATTATTTAAGAAATGATTTTTGTATGCATTATAATCGTAAGACTAAGCTCTTTTCCTCAAAACATTTAAGAGTGGTAAGTAATTACTTACTTTTTACAGTTTTAACAGCTCACAAGAGTGTAAATCTAATTTCAATAGACTTGGTTGGAATGATATCTGATGACCTAACCTAGTACATTAAACATCACCAACGAATAAAGGTTCTAGGTTCACCAAAAAGTTATACACCACTTTTTTCAAGACCTAAACCTCTATAAAGTACACGTCAAATCTTTTGCGTAGACCCACAGTGAATACTCAGACAACTTTATAATCAGTCCAACTATACATGAATCGCGTCATATGCTTCTTATCTGAAATAAAGTTAAGTCAGTGAAAACGTAGCGAGAACGATTTGTGCGAGGAGAGGTCATGCATTACACTTATATCAAAACAATACACAAAATACAAAGCGTTTCTATTCTCGTTTATGTACATTTCAAAATGCTTTTAATACTTCATCAAAGGAACTTCGGTGTGATTTTCAAATCTTCTGTGTTCATATGATTCATTCATAACTTTACTATACAGTGCATAGTCTCTATAATTAATATTTTATCTATCTCTAATGCTATACATAGCAATTTAAATAATAATTGTTATTTATCATTAGTGGCTCGTATTGGTCATAAAATATTTTATTTGACTTGTATATAATATCTGTTATTTATAAGGCAACTTTAATTTTATAACAGAATTAAATAATAATTTCGTTAATAAGATTCAAAAAAGTATGACATGATTGCATATTATTAATTAAATTTGTACACCATTTAATCGACTAAGTACATTCTGCGTTCCACACATGATCTATCTGAGTCCTACTAAAATAAATCTTAACCTGATCAGGAATAACTGATCTCTTTTGTAATGAATATTTTGTGTAGCAGCTTACTTTCCTGTGAACATACAGCTAACTAATGATACAAAAGATAATAAAATAAATTTAAGCACGATTCGAAACAGACTGTCAAAAGAAATATACGTTTGTAGAAAATTAGACTTTTCCAAGAAACACTATATATTTTTGTGAGATTTATATCGACTTATTAATGATTCTAAGAATAGTACTCTAGCGTTAGGATCGTTCTCAAAGATTTATGGAGCTACAATTTTAGTTATAATAATATTTATAGATACAACCAATGTAAAAATCGTTATATGTATTATTACAATACCTCAATATATATTATATAGTTCCTGCATAACTATGAGTATCCATCATTAAGTATTATTAATTTTTTATTACATAACAGCATAGAGAGCTATGAGTGGATAGAAAATGTCTATGAGGCTAGGTTAATGTTTCATGTTATTATAGATCAGTGATATTTGCAAGCTAGATATTATGTCTTAATACATTACAAAATAAAACCATATAATATTCGAGTCAGCTAAATGATAACAAAATTACCGTACAACTATAGCTCCTAATTTAAGACAAATGAAGTTAAAAAGCGTATTCGACTCTTATCAATTAAAAACAGACACATTTATATGGAAAGAACACGACCAAAATACCATCTTTACTCTAATGTAGCCATAATAAATGAACTTAATATACGTAGATTTAACACTTAACATTCATTTGATCCTAAACCTACATTCAAATAAGAGATCAGTTCCAAATTCACTTCACAACTATGAGGCATTCTATATTTACCCCACAAGAAACAGTATTTTAAGCCTTCTTTTTTCCAATTTAACCTTAAATTCTGCGATAATAGAAATTGTGATTATACTATATAATCAATTTTATTACTATCTATGGCATGATTGAGAGCCACATACAGATGATAATTCTAATCATTTACATATATTAATACTTGAGAAGAGGAGAGATACAAAATGCGATAGGATTAAAACATAATTAAAAGGAATCTCTGATTTATAAAAAATTAAAGAGAGCTCGATTAGAACGGACGTCATTTAATTAGAGAAAGTATCATCACAGATAAGAGTACTACCAAGTACGATGAGTAATATGTATATAAAAAGTATATACAAATTATGTAATGTAATAAATAGGTTACTAAAGCTTTTGTTATTTAGCAGCAAAGGGTATGCACTAGAGCTACAATTGATAAAAGTTTCACAACATTTCATAATACCGACACGAACAACTTTGATACACCTAACCACTCAGGCGATGACCTCCTTTAAAACACTTGAATACGGCACTAATATCCGCTGTGATGGCCTGTTGAGTCGGAATTTGGTTTGATAATTTTGCAGACACACAAATATCCTATTACTAACTTACGGAAATCAAAATGGAGGAAAATTATATATAAGGTTAAAGGGGCGAAGCAGACTTACATCCTCTTTTCACCATTGGGCAATTCAGAGTTTTTCGCGCATTTGAGAGGTTAACAATTTTGTTGATGGATATTTAAATTTCGGGGGCGTTGGTTTCATATTCATGGTCAGATCTGTTATCCAACAGATATTAATCTTCTGAAGTTTCTCTTAGAATATTATATTACTGTTATTTATTATACAACAGATTGATTTAAATTAAACACAATCACTTTATTATTTTTTGGTAATGTTAGATCATAAATATCGTAGTAATGATAAAATAAATAATAAAAAGATTCAAGGACAAATCAGATTTTGGTTTGTGAGGTCATTATCAAATTTGAACAATAAGTGAAAGGAGCTGCAATGATTCTTATACAGATGAAGCTGACGTCTTCTCCAACAGTAACTAAACACATAATTGATCGATTTAATTATCATTTATACCGTAGGTATAAATGAGTACCTTAGGTAGAAAGTAACTACAGCTAAAGCCCTAATTTGAGGAACATAACAACAAATATAAAATAATAATAATAGATGAATAATAAATAAGTAATAATAAATTAAAGAAATATAAACGTATTAATAAATAATGTAGTAAGTGAAATTTAACATGAAGTTCTATACCAAATTATAATATTGCCAAGTCATTTAGATAAAATATTCATGTATATAATGTATGTATATGTAATACGTTATTGTTTCTTTAATAAATGGTTTCATTCATTCACTATACCGTGGGTATATAGGAAAAATATTGTTTTTGGAAAAAAATCTAAAACCGAGAATGACACCGGAATTATCCGTTTTAGGTCATTAAAACCTCGTGAGTAATTATCTCTAAGTTGTCTATCTGTATGTGTGTGTGTCTGTTATCATCGTACTTTCCAGATAATTTATGCTAGAGAGTTGAAACTTTGTACAAAAATGAGTCTATAAGTGTAGTTTCATAGTTTCAGTGTCGCGCACAAGCCTTGAGCTTATACGAAACAAATGGTCAATATATATTATTTCATTTATATATATATTTTTGTAATTTAATCATTGTGAAAAAGTATTTAGATACAAACAAACAATTTATTATTATTCTTATTAGTTGTGTGCGTTCGGTAAATAAATATTTAAACGCATCGATGACTCAGCAAACATTTCGAAAAATTATAATATGCTGACAAATTTTGCAAAAAATTTGATTTTTGGCATGCATGTAGCCCATGTATAAAGACACACATGTGTGCTAAGTTTTACCTCATTATCAGCATTAGTTCAAGTTTATTAAATGAATTGTGAACGTTTATGTAAAAATTGGAGTATAATGAAATTGAGTTAAAATTCGGTGCAAGTGAATACCTTTACGTAATAAATAAGTACACTTAGTTTCATTTAAATACGACGAGTATATCTACGATTTTTGTTAGATTATAAAAGTTAAGCAGCATCTAACGTGTCAGTGCCTGGATGGATTATCGCTGAGTATGAAACGGATGTATTTGCTATCTGAGGATGAGTGGATAGCTCACCCTCAGATGAGCATCTCCGTCCTAGATGAAACGGAGTGGGGAGGATGAGCGTAGCGAATTCGATGAAATGAGGAAAAGTTCTGAGGTACCCGTACCCGTTTTTTATGAAGTTCATTATTGGCAAAAGTATAAAAATATGTTAAAACTAAATCAATGTACTTCAACCTTAAATTATTTTATTTAGTTATACTCTATTCTCATGCCATACTAGTAACATCTTTATCATCAACTAAAAACTGCAGTTCTTTTACGCAATAATTAATTGTAAAATAAATTATAATTGCAAGATAGTTGTAATTTTTCATTGGTTATAAAAACAAAAATAATAGACAATTTAGTTATTTGTGCTTTTAAAAACATGTTTTGAAAATTTTTGATTATTGGAAACGTTTTTCTGAATTATTACTGGGACTTCAAACATATTTTATAATCAATAGGGTTCGCGACATTAACAAGGTTGCTTTTTAACCCAAGTTTTACTTTGATCTGATCTGAGAAAGCGTTAGAAAGTATATATATATATATATATATATATATATATTATATATATATATATATATATATATATATATATATATATATATATATATATATATATTTATAATATACTCAACAATTTACATGAATTCTTGAGTAGTGCTCTGTTTTTATGAAATCAACCCCTACCGTTGACCCTTTCTGACCCTTCATATGCTCATTTTTTTCTTTGAAAATTTGCGAAAATTAGATTTGAGGGAAACCAAGGATAAATTGTTACTGCAATCTTATTACTTAAAGTTCAGAATAATAATATTTGACAAGAATACTTGTTATTAATTATCTATTGTAACGTCTTCATATTTCTAACTTATAAAGCAAGTTTCATCTTCGTCCCACTAAATCTCGTTCGCCTACATGACAGAATTTCTATTATTTTATAATAAAAATGTTATTGACCTATATTTTCATTCCGTTTTATGAATCTATTATGGTCTCAACTCCTTGGAAAATATTAAATTATTTAACATTCCAATGTCATATCCTATAGATTCGTAATTTTACAAAACTTATCAATACCAAAAATATCACATACTCAATTAATAGGTAAAATCGTCCTGAAATTCAATTGTTTCGTGTCCTTCGTTCGAAACCATTTTAAATATAAAATAATATAATAAATCAACCAACGAACGGAATAATCGATCGATAATTACATATTTTATAATAACAAGATATTAATTAAGAAAGCAAATATAACTCAGTAGGTGTTTGTCTCATTGTTCAAAGTGTTAATTAAAACTAAATTATGCTTATAAATAAATTTTAGATCTTTAGCAGTTTCATTTGTTTTCGTACAGGCAACTAGTGTAAAAACTAGAATTTGACAACTTTATTCTTCTTGGCACCTCTTTAACTTATCAATGTTATTTTTGTAATCGACCAACAACGTACGCCAATTTTAATTTTAAGAGTAAAAAACAAAAAATCGGGTACCGAGTGGCTCGAAACTTTTTCTTTCCCCCTTGCTCATCCATCCTACTTCGGACTCGATTCGCTCGTCCTCAGAATATACAAGTAGTTAAATTTATACTGCAACACGTCTTTGATCTCGCTTTGCTCGTCCTCAGAATATACAAGTAGTTAAATTTATACTGCAACACGTCTTTCGCTTTGAGAATATACAAGTAGTTAAATTTATACTGCAACACGTCTTTGATCTCGCTTTGCTCGTCCTCAGAATATACAAGTAGTTAAATTTATACTGCAACACGTCTTTGATCTCGCTTTGCTCGTCCTCAGAATATACAAGTAGTTAAATTTATACTGCAACATCTCGCTTTGCTCGTCGGCTGCAAAATCTCGCTTTAGATAGTAAATTTTTATTTTATTTATTTTTTTTAAATAACCTTTATTATTTATATTTTACATACATAATATTAGTACATTATTAATTGATAGGTAAGCCCTCCACTAAAGATCAATAAAAATATTCATCTTGTGCCGTGCAGGGTCGATACTTCCGTTTCATTCCCAGCGATCGTCCATCCAGGCATTGACCACGTTCATTGCATAGACAACACAGGTTACGTCCTTTTATGATCGAAAAAAATATGGATATATATACTAGTCAAATTTAAACGAAACTTGGTGTACTTATTTATTGCGCAAAAGTACACTTGTGCTAAATTTCAAGTCAAATAGATTATTGGCCAATTTTTGTACAATTTTTTTAAAATACGTACATAAGTAAGTCATTCAAGAAAAAATTAACTAATGCTGGTAATGAAATGAACTTGGCACATATGTTGCTCTTATTCATGGCTACATGCGTGCTAAATCTTAAATAAATCGCAACATTTTTCCACGTTATATGATTTTTTGAAATTTTTGCTTTGTCATTATTGCAGGGTAATGACGTCATACAAATATTTTATGGATAGCACAACTACACTTATAGACTGATTTTTGTACAAAGTTTCAACTCTCTAGAAAAAATAAATTGGGAACTGCGATGATAACAGCACAAACACACACACATACAGTAAAACAACTTTGTGAAAACTACTTTGGTAGCCTTAAAAACACCTAAAACAGATACTTTAGAAAATATCCCGGTTTCGGATTTTTTTACAAACACTATAATTTTCCTGTATACCTTCGGTATAAATGAGAAAAAGTAAAATATTACTACTACATGCATGATTGTTGTCTAGTAGGCTTTGTGTGGACGTTATCCAAGAACCCTAGACGAACATTTTGATTCCTCGGTAGTAGTCTGCCCAATAATTTTACCGTTGGAGTCTCGTTTATGTTTAAAATATGACCTAAATATAGTTTTATTTTCCTTAAATTTTATTAAAAATGCGTTAAAAGATCGTTTTTAGCAGATTACTTTTTTTAAGTTTTAAATCTTTAGTGTAAAATGCGCGTGTACATGTGGTTAAGTGTATAGACAGACAGACATAAAATATTTTACTTAGACCTAAACAAGAAATGATCACTTAAGATAAGTTAGTTTTTAAATTCAGAGTTGTTGGGCGAATGCAATACTTTCCTATAAAGTTACGGTTTTACAGGCAAGGAAAAATAAAAATGTATGGTTATCTCTAGCCAAATATTTTTGAATTTACCTATAATTTAAAAAATGTTACAGTTAATACTTACCGTGTGAAAAGTCCTTGAACTTTTAAATCAAATATTAATTGATCATGAATGTTGTTTTAATTTCCATTACTTGTTCTATTTTTAAGCTTAATATGTAAATACACAACAATTCGTTCTGGATGTTTCACTGGTACACCGGTATGAAGTGCGCTCCGTTATATGCATTTCCGCAATTTGTCCACCGACTGGATCTAATCCATCATTACACTGTAATGTATATAATAATAATGAACTGAATCACTAATTGCTATATACATAATATATTAATGCAGTTTTTTTCAAATATTTAATTAAATTAAATGCTTAAAAATCTATTAACAAATGTCGCCTTCATATTATGTTAGTTGGTCTACGGATAGTGACAATATCAAAAGACTAACATAAGATCATTGGTGAAAAAGAGTGTACATAAGATGGAAAAATACTTTATCTCCAGACAGTGTGTAATGTGACGTTTATTGACAAGTTGTTAGGTAGTAAATAAAATAAAATAAAATGCCCGTTTTAGGGCCTTTCGGCCCATCAGGGTATTCACCCTGCGGGAACAACCTCAGGTGGGTTGCATCTACTATATTCTAAGAGTTAATTAAAGTTGGCAAAATCTTTTTAATACAAATACTATTCATAAAATCTTAGAGCGCCCGGGCTGCGAACCCCGGACCTCCGGTGCCGAAATCGAACGCCTTTACGATCACGGCCACGGAGGCAGATTTAGGTAGTAACGAAGTTCTTTTTAAAAAGTTACTCTTTACTCTCTTGGGAGAAAAAATAACTTAAAGGAAGCAAGACAAAGGTAATCCAAAAGGGTTTACTGAAATTTATCAATGGAATCCACTAGATATCATATAAAGTATTTTACTGGTAGATCATAATGTAAATGTTGTTAAAACTTAGTTTAAGGCTAGTAGGCTAAAACTGTATCAAATATGCCCAAACGTACTAGCTTCTATTATCTACTTAGTAAACTTCAGACGACTTAAGTGCGTAACTTAAGTCGTCTAACATACTCGTTTATATGAAATTTAGTACGTTCACACACACTTTAGATCCGCGTATCGTATAGAGTACGATCTCTCAATACGGTAATTTAAGCTGTATGAACCATGCGGAGGGCATCCGATCGCATACGCTGTAACTAGGGAGATGGAATCTAAATGGATCCCCCGATACGCTGTCTTTTTGTGTGTGTATTTAAGAGATTGTCTTTTAAGAGACGATCGTATTTAACGGATAACCTTCTCGTCGAACTTATATTTCACTTTATTTCACTTCTATAAAACCGTTTTTGATCAAATAACTTTTGGAATATTATTTTTTTTAGTGTAACTTTATTATTATGCAAAGAAATCACAATTTAATTAAATAATTTTTTGTTTTAAACTTCCTTATAACCAAAAGTGAAGCTTCACTATCAAGACGCCATGTTTTGGTGGGATCAGTTATCACTCGATCGACTAAACAATACGCTGCAAGAACCGTGAAGTTAGTTGACCGTATTGTATACGTATTCTATACGATCCACGGATCTAGAGTGTGTGTGAACGTACTAATTGAGTCTTACACGGCTCACCGAGCTTATACCATCTAAGAGGAAGAAGTAGTTATTTGTGGTTTTTTAATTTTATTTTTCTCATGGTGTATTAATTTCATCTTTACTGTAAGGCACTGATAATGGCCTCATGCTAGGTTGAAAGCGCTTTGCCAATAAAATATTTTTGTGGAGAGACTTTTTTTCTTTCACCCAGACTCGTTTAGTTACTAGAAACTTACTTGTTCAGCTTAAAGAGGAAGGACTAATCATGTAGCTTGGAGATCCCTATAAATTCTATCGTTTCCACTTTTGATTTTTAACATGGGTAATGACGTTAACAGTTAACTATCATGTGTTATATAAAAACAGTCCATGCTCCAACCCTTAAGATTGCATCTTAATTTTTTTAAAAAGATTAAGGTTAAATTAATGTAATTTAAAAATCACCGAATAAATTATTGATAGATCTGTCTCCGGAGCCGTGATCGTAAAATCATTTCTATACCAAAGATCCGGTATCCGCAACTGGCCTATGCACTAATTCTTTGATTATAGGATTTGTAATAAGAATTTTTGCTTACTTTAATTATTATTTAAGGATTCTGTAAGTATTGCTTAGAGAATATTAGATGCGTTTCATCTAAGATGACCCCACCCCCCAGGATGAACACCCTGATGGAGACCTTTAAACGTGAATTAACATATATTTGTTTATTACTCCTAGTAATAAAATTGTTCCTCGAGCAAATCAAGTGAAATACAATTCAAGTTAATTATTCACAATGGTAATACAAAAACTTGAATTTGATAACTTAGGTTAAAGTTAACTTTATGACTAACCTTTAACAAAGAGGATCTTGCAATCTTAACTTAACAATAATTTACTCCATAATTTGCATAAAAACATTTACAAATGTCTTAATCATAGCACCAATCGTTTTTAATTCTCTAGATATGATATATTTGATTTATTATCGTAAACACCAATGTCATTAATATCCTGGATATTTTATAGATTCATGATCATAGAGATCGTGACATCGTGCCTATTAAAAGGTCACTAAAAGTTACAATTATTGTCGATGAAGATAAACCCAGGTTACTTTCACCGGTCAAGTGTCTAGCCAGAAATAGTGACGTCATTTTTATTGTTTGCAGTACGATAACCTTGCTTAATGTTACTTAATAATTTATTAATCGACGAAAGTATGAAAGATTTACGTAACATTCTTTTAAATTATTTAAATTTAAGAATTAAATAATTTTTAAACACAATTATATTAGTTCCTTGTTGATTTATTTAAATGATAAAGCGTCTGCGTTGAGACTTACGTTTTCAACACAAACGTGAATCTTGATCTAGAATTGAACGCTTTGGCACTAACAAGAGTGAGGTTGTGTTAGCACTTAACAAGTAGAAAGTTTTTGAATTTTAAATCAACTTTGTTTACATGTAGGGAATAATATCGTATCAGAAGCTTAATTGTAACTAGCCACGCCAAATCACGACTTAAAGCTATTGGATCTTAAATTTATTTGGAATCGAAATATTTTATCTAACGTGAAAACGTTTTTTAATTTGAAGGGATTAACTTGTGATTCAAAATTATCAACATTGGCGCGTTTAGACAAAATAACCGGGTCAAAATGATCAGTTCATAAACAACTTTGAAGATTACTGTATAAAAGTTGAAACCGGTCAGTTATTTTATTTTATTGTTAATCTATAAATTATCATAATCATGTTTAACGTGTACCACAAAATCTACGTAAAATACCAAACAACTAATCAAACTAATAATGAAAAAGTAACCAGTTTAACCCCGGGCTGCTCAGATATAGAGAGAAAGATTTTCCTGTTTTTCCATTGAGCGCAATGTTCCTCCTCAAAAGCTTGAATATTGAATAAATTAATTATCTTCATAGCCAGTCGTTTTTCAAAACAAAAAGACTCACCAAAATTCTGGTCCAATTTAGGAATTATACAATAGGAACTGGCTCTCTCCAAATCTTTTAAAATTGCGAAAAGGCCTTCAGTGAATTCAGTTTCAAGTAATTGCAGCTTCTTTTATGAGCCAGAATTTATATCTTACCTTTCCCAAAATATTTTGTGTAATTTCCATAAGTGCCAATTCTAGTTGCTAACATAAATATATAAACAGAGTTCGTATTCAATTGTAAGTTAAACAATTTGCCATTACTAATTTCATAACTTTATTAACAACTATTGTTATGAACATAATATGTCTCCTATTATTTAGCTCGTTATTTTTTCTATCTACAGTTCTATACAGTAGACAAGTATGACTTTATGAGATTTGATAAACTTCATGCGGCTAAAATATTTACTAAATTTTAGAAATACTGTACTGAAAGTCTTATTGAAAATAATGTACTGAAAAATATACTTTTAGTACTTACACAAGTAATCTAAGAAAGGTATAACAATGACTTTTATAACAACGTGTTCGTCATAAACTGAGTTCTTATGGATCTAGTATCCATCAGTGTAGAGCTAAAATTCAGCCAGGTGAATTTCTTTTGGAATGCATGTTGCCGTGCATAACAATCTATTCCTTGTTTAAGGTACCGGTTTATGCTTTACAACTTAAACAGTCACTCGGTCATTATTTCTGTATTTTTAAAATAAATGCACATAAATACCCTGTTGGTTATACGAAACTTTGCTTCCATAATTGCCAGTGCACACCATTATTTGCACTATTTTAAAGCTCAGTTCCTGTTTATCGTTAAAGATTTTAGCGCATTTTTCGTGATAAGGGACCTTTAAAACGGATATTTGTAGTCCGAGGTTCAAATTCCGCCATAACGCCTATCCCATTAACCAATTTTTCCAACAGAAATTCTGTAAAAAGCTACATTTTAATCTGACATACCGTACACTGTCAGAATTTACAAAGTTTGTTACACGGTAAAATAGCACTTTTAAGATAATTACTACCTGAAGTATTTTGGTGGCTCGCTGTATATGAATACTTCACTTATCTAGACGAACACAAGTATGAGACCACGAGTGTTATTTTGAAACATAAATTCATGACTTGAGTACTATTGCATAAACTGTATTTTTAAACCATAAATAATAACTGTGAATAAATTTAATAAATCTTAAGATTGAATCAATAGACGCGGTATCCGTTTAATAAGCACGAGTTTATGATGTCATAAAGACGAGAGAACGGCTGTACCGGCTTTAGATGGAAGGATCACAAGATAAGGCAAGTTTATGATCGATTTATCGTTAATCTTTTTTTTCTCGTTTAGCCATCATCTTACTTAATTTATCTATCGTATATTGATTACGAAAATCACAATTGATAGAATCAAAGCATGGAACATTAGTACGCAGGTAGAGCTTAAAATTGAATCTAATAGACCAACCAGAGTTGCTTGTATAGCTCTATTATTGAACGAACGCAAGTGAGTTCTTATATTTCAGAACATTGAGACGGCGCGTATGTTTGTATATATATTTGTGTGTTTGTACGTGTCGCGATAACCGCCATAAAAATAGACCAATTGTTGAGTATTGTGCGTCTTTTCGTTTAGTTTCGTAGCTATATACGTTTCTGTAGTTCACAGTGTCAGTAGAATCATGAATCCTCTTCATTGTACCGCTCGAAGGGTTTTCTCCCACTTACTGTTGTACGATCTAATTTTAGTCTCTGATAGAAACTCATAATGTTCGCTACATATACAGTCCATTTTCGTTTTATATCGAATTATAGTTATTAATTCAATTCGTTTTTTATTTGCGTTTATCCACTAATTTTACCATACCAGCGCCTACATGTTTTGGTTCCTTCGACCGGATTCATATTATTCGTTTTTGTTGGTGTGTAAAAAGTGGTTTGTTTATTTTAATGAAT
Organism: Microvelia longipes; assembly: GCA_018340805.1. Taxonomy (NCBI): domain Eukaryota; kingdom Metazoa; phylum Arthropoda; class Insecta; order Hemiptera; family Veliidae; genus Microvelia; species Microvelia longipes. Next base: position 12,775,632 of record JACMZG010000008.1, on the reverse strand, counting down.
ATTTCGTATTTTCGTCAATGATACAAGGTAAACGTTGTAATCATAATTAATTTCGTATTTATTCCTATTCAATTACGTATGTTTATTTAATGGATTAATTAAATAGTTGTTTCATCAATTTATAATATAATAAATGTGCAAGGAAATTTTATTAATTTGTGTTTCGTTTTATGGATAATTTATCAAATAACTTAAACTTTATGTTAACACGTATTGTATTGTGAAATTAATAATAATTGTAAATTGGCAAAGTTTATGTCCAAATTTACTAGTGGTTTTACGTATTCTTCATGTTACAACGTGAAAAATAATCGCTTGTTTTGGCGCGAAGTTACAAGATCTCCGCTCTTTTCGTATTCGTTTCTCGCCAAGCTTACCGAGGTTGGCTTCGCGTCGTCACGTGGCTGCCGCGCAGGTCTACCCAGCTCTCAACCTAACCTATCGTTCCGTCGGTACCGGCACTTCGCTACAGAGGATTCGGCATCCCTTCTACATCAAACACTCTGGTGAGACGTTCCAATCCTTTATCTTATCTCATTCGTTCCTTTATCGCTTACTATCCACTCCACATCCTGTCAATAACGTTTATACCCTTATCTTATCTTTATTAAAACTTTTTATAAAAGTAATTCATTTTATAAAAGCTTTTATACTGTTTTTAAAACTTAATTTTAAATTAGATAAAGAAGAGCATAAAATTATTTTAAAATCTTTTTTTTTCTAAAATATATTTTGTTGATGTTAGGAATATTTGACAATTCTTTTTCATTGATAATTTGTTTTTTGATGATTTTTAAGTTCATTATAGTCCGTTAAAATTATTTTTCTACATTAATATTTTTCATATCTTAAATATTTTATTTATTAGTCTTAGTTTGAAATACGATTTTAATTCTAAGGTTATTATTGCATATTTTTTATTTTATGTTGTTTTAGCTTGCGATTTCGTTTGTAATATTTACATTTATATTATTTCGTTTGAATCTATTGTCTCGCGTATTTTTCGATTTTATTTTACAACATGGGTCCTAAAAGGAGTTCAAAGGGTAACAGCACAGGTGCGGGAAGTAATAGCAACTCTATTGTAAGCAATGCTACAGTTTTGAAAAATCTACAGGTTCGACTTAACAGGATTAAAATATATGTTGATAATTTTAATGCCGATGAGGGAATTCATAATTTACGAAGCCGTTTGACTATTCTACAACGTTGTTGGGATAGTTACGAAGAAATTACAGATTTTGATGAGATCGAAGATGCCTCTCAAAATTTCGAGGAAACCTATTGCAACTTAGCAGCAAATATTCAGTCTTTAATTGATCAGTTTACTCCCGAGACTGAGGAAGTTGATTGTAAACCTAACACAGATTCTTCTAATAAGCAACTTAGTTCTTTGCGTTTACCTGTTTTAAAAATTGTTCCTTTCGATGGGGATTTTGAAAAATGGGTTACCTTCAACGACACATATTTATCGTTGGTGCATAATGACAAGAATTTAGATAAAATTCAAAAATTTCTTTATCTTAGGTCCTTCTTACTTAAAGAGCCTGCTCAGTTAATCGCAAACTTGACAACCTCTGCGGATAATTATGATGTTGCGTGGGGATTACTTACAAAGCGGTATCAAAATCAAAGAATGATTACCATGAAACATGTTAGCTCATTATTCGATATTGCTAAGGCTGAAAAGCAATCGTATGCCTCTTTAAGAGTATACTTGAAGGTCTTGCTAAACATATAAACGCGTTGCAAGCATTAGGTCAGCCTACTGATCAGTGGGATGTCTTGGTTATACATTTAATTACAACTAAATTAGATTACGTTACGTTAAAGGAATGGGAGAATTCGTTAACATCCGATATACCTACACTTAAAGCTTTACAAGAATTTTTGGAACATAAGGTTCAAGTCTTAGAAGCAATGGAATTTAATCGACCGTCCAAACCTAAAACTTCCTATCATTCAACTGATAACAGGCACTCGTCTTCAATGTCTAAAACGTCATCGTCTTTTAATCAGCGTAGGTCAACACTACATTCTACTTTTTCGGGTGACCAACGCAAACGTTATTGTCAAAAATGCTCATCGAAAGAGCATTCCATATTTGCGTGCAGAGAGTTTAAAGATCTTTCGCTTTCGGATAAGCAAAGATTAGTTAAAGATCATAAACTTTGCGAAAATTGTCTTCTTCAGGGCCATGACGTCAGAAATGCCGGTTTTCGTCATGCCGGTATTGTAAAAATCGACATAACTCTCTTTTGTGTTCTGGTCAGTCTTCTGGTCAAAATATGAGTTCTGGAAATAACGCTACGTACACTTCATCTAGCAATCAAACTAATTTGGCGGCAACTTCATCTCAAGTTTCACATTCTTCTACGTCATTATGTTCTAAAATTGTTGTTTTATCGACAGCGCTAGTTGATATTATCGATCGAACTGGGAGAGCTATTCCAGCGAGAGCTCTCCTAGATACTGGATCTCAGTCGAACTACATAACTGAATCCCTAGCTCAATCTTTAGGTCTTAAACGAAATAAGATCAACATAGATGTTTCCGGCATCAATTCGACTTCTACTAATATTGCGACTTCAATTCACGGAACCATGAAATCTCGTGTCTCCGATTATACTACGTCTTTAAACTTATTAGTCATTCCACGTATTACTCAGGATATTCCACAGGTTCCCATAGACATTTCGAAACTGAATATTCCGCCTTCTTTGCTGCTAGCAGATCCTGACTTTGACCGTCCTGGTAAGATTGATTTATTAGTTGGAGCTGATGTATTTTCAACATACTCTTATCTGGGCAAATTCGACTTCAAGATGAAACTACTGTACTTCAGAGCACTCCTTTAGGTTGGATTGTATCTGGTACTTCCGCCGTTAACCGGGTACAATCTTTCGTTTCTACCTGTCATCTTAATACTTTAGAGGAAAATCGTTTGGATGTCCTGATGGAGCGTTTCTGGCAGATTGAGGACGCTCAGTTAGCTACTTACAGTCTCACGCCTGAGGAAAGAGAATGTGAGAAGCATTTCGAAGATACTGTCACTCGCGATGACAGCGGTCAGTTCGTTGTAAGTTTGCCATTTAAAGACTCTCTTAAGCGATTAGGGTCAACTCGCGAAGTTGCTCTTAAGAGATTAATTACAATATGAAAAAACTGGATAAATATCCTGTAATTAAGGAACGTTACTACACCTTTATGAAAGAGTACATTGAATTGAATCATATGCGTAAGGTTCCCAATGAACTACTTTTCGATGACTCTAAAATAATGTATCACATCCCTCATCATGCGGTGCACAAAGAGGCGAGCTCGTCGACTAAGTTGAGGGTAGTATTTGACGCGTCGACTAAAAGTTCTACTGGACTTTCTCTGAACGACTGTTTAAAGGTTGGACCGGTAGTCCAACAAGATTTTTTTCGATTGTGGTCAGATTTCGTAAGCATAAAATCGCCGTTTCCGCAGACATCGCTAAGATGTACCGAATGTTTAAGTTAAATCCAAATCAGTTCGACTTACATCGTATTTTCTGGTTTGATGACAGTAAGGATGATATAGTAGAATATCAACTTACCACACTAACGTACGGGACCGCCCCGGCGTCATTTCTTGCTACTCGTTGTCTGAACAAACTTGCAGATATTGAGAGAGAGCGCTATCCTGCAGCTGCTGCGCTCTTAGAAAAGGATTTTTACGTTGATAATATGCTTTCAGGTTTTGCATCGACAGAAGAAGCCTTCGCTGTAAAAGAGGAACTAAATAATCTGTTAGCTACTGCAGGTTTAGATCTTCGCAAATGGGCTTCTAACTCCGTTTCGTTTATTAATTCTATTCCGTTAGAGCATCAGGAGGTTAGTGAATCTCTAGATTTTGATGCTGAAGAAAGTATAAAAACTTTAGGACTAGTTTGGTTAGTCCAGCAAGACTGTTTTGGTTATAATGTCTCAATTGATAGTGATAAAAGCGTGACAAAGCGTCAAGCTTTGAGTGAGATTTGTAAACTTTTTGACCCGCTAGGTCTCGTTGCACCTATTCTTATTCGTGCTAAAATATTCATGCAACGCACCTGGGAGTTGAAAATTTCGTGGGATGAGGTACTTCCTGAGGAATTAATCTCATCGTGGGATCAATTCAGATCTGATATTTCTAACCTTAACTCTTATCAAATCTCTCGTAAAATTATTCCGGGTCACGATGTATCGCACCTTGAACTACATGGGTTTTGTGACGCCTCTGAAGTGGCGTATGGCGCATGTATACCTTCGAGCTACTTACAATAATGCGAAACTTCAATTAGATTAGTTTGTTCCAAATCCAGAGTTGCACCATTGAAATCCACTACGATTCCACGACTAGAGCTTTGTGGAGCTGTGTTGCTGGTAGAGTTGTGGGAAAAGGTGGTTGCTGCTCTAGATATTAACGTCACGGGATATCTATGGACGGATTCGACAATCGTATTAGGTTGGTTGAATTCTAATAGTCGGCTGAAAACTTTTGTAGCAAACAGAGTTTTGAAAATTCTAGAAATTACAGATGCTAAGAACTGGCATCACATTAGATCGGAGCAAAATCCTGCCGATTGCATTTCGAGAGGTGCTACATACGTTGACTTAATTTCTTCTTCGCTATGGTGGAATGGACCTGGTTGGCTATCCTTGCCTCCAGACCATTGGCCACGAGGTCTTGACTTGTCAACTGTTGAACTGCCAGAAGTTAAGACAGTTTCGTTAGTTACGTCTACCAAAAGTAATTATTTTGACAGATTTTCAGACCTAAATAAGATTTTGCGTATTACTATTGTTTGGTTACGTTTCAAACATAATTCGTTAACTAGTAAATTCCCTATTAAACTTACTGAACCGCTTAAATTCGACGATGCCGAGTTTGAAGCTGCATTACGTCATTGGATAGGAGTTATTCAAAACGAATGTTTTAAAGCAGAAATTGCTGCTCTTGCTCAGAGAAAACCTCTCAAATCTAAGAGCAAACTATTATCACTGAATCCGTTCCTTGATGAATTTAATTTGATCAGGGTGGGCGGACGTTTAACTCATTCCAACTTAAGCTATAATCAAAAACATCCGTGGATTTTACCGTCTAATCATTATTTTACTGATATGATTATTAGTAAGGAGCACCTTCGACTGCTACACGCCGGTCCTCAATCACTGCTTGCAGCCGTTAGAAAGAAGTTCTGGCCGCTGCGAGGAAGAGATCAGGTGCGAAGAATAGTTCATAAGTGCGTTAAGTGCACTCGTGTAAATCCTCCAGATTCGACACAACGCGTGGAACCTTCTCGACCCTTTCTTAGAACTGGTGTCGACTTCTGTGGACCTATGTTTGTTCGTGAAACGAGACGTCGGAAGGCGCCTTATTTTAAAATTTACGTTGCGGTTTTCATTTGTTTTAGCACAAAAGCTGTGCATTTAGAGTTGGTAAGTGATCTTACCACACAAGCGTTTTTAGCTGCTCTTAGACGATTTATAGGTCGTAGGGGTAAGCCGTCTCACGTTTATTCTGATAATGCTAAGAATTTTATTGGCGCTCGAAATGAGCTACATGAGCTATATCAGATGTTTAACTCTCCTGAACATCAGAGGAGTCTTCGTGGCGAAGTTAATTGGATATTTATTCCTCCACGAGCCCCTAATTATGGAGGCTTATGGGAGGCTTCGATTAAATCTCTAAAATTTCATTTTAAACGTGTGTTTACGTGTGGATTGGTAATGCATCTCTGACTATCGAAGAATTTAATACTGTGTTAATTCAGGCAGAAGCCTGTCTTAATTCCCGTCCTCTTATTCCTTCCTCTTCCGATCCTACTGACCTCAGTTCCCTAACACCAGGTCACTTCTTAATTGGAGAGGAGTTAACTGCGTTACCTGAACCTGATTTACTGCCTCTTAAACTGAACACATTATCTCGGTGGCAACTTTTGCAAAGATTAACACAGCAGTTCTGGAAGCGTTGGTCTGCTGAGTATCTACTAAGTCTTCAACAACGTTCTAAGTGGCGATCCACTTCACCAAATTTGAAGATTGGCACAATAGTGCTTTTAAAGGAAGATAACCTACCTCCTCTAAAATGGAAGTTAGGTCGCATAACTGAACTGCATCCAGGAGAAGATAATCTAGTCCGTGTTGTCTCTGTTTTTACCAATGGTGGAGTCATGAAAAGGGCTATCTCTAAAATTTGCCCCCTTCCAATCGAAGTGTAGTGATATATTGTAAATAATCAAGTGGTTTTTTGTTTAATAATTTTATTTTATTTACTACAATTTTTTTTCAATTGCAATTTGATTCTTAATTCTAATTCTGAAGGTTAAATTTGGCTAAATATAAAGTTTAAAATTTTCATTAGTGTTTAAATCTAACTAAATAAAGTGATTTACCTAATTTAAATTAACTTAATTTTACTTACTTTAATTGGAAGTTTACGATGTTTCAATTTTTCGTACTAAGTGATTGTTTTCTATTTTCTTCATAAAGTTCTGTGTTTGTTTTATGTTTTAATTATAATGTTTAGTATTATTTTTTGTAAGGAGAAACCTTCCAAGGTGGGCGGTATGTTGAGTATTGTGCGTCTTTTCGTTTAGTTTCGTAGCTATATACGTTTTCTGTAGTTCACAGTGTCAGTAGAATCATGAATACCTCTTCATTGTACCGCCTCGAAGGGTTTCTCCCACTCTTACTGTTGTACGATCTAATTTTTAGTCTCTGATAGAAACTCATAATGTTCGCTACATATACAGTCCATTTTCGTTTTATATCGAATTATAGTTATTAATTCAATTCGTTTTTTATTTGCGTTTATCCACTAATTTTACCATACCAGCGCCTACACCAATTTTGATAAAAGTTCCTATACATGTAAAATTAACTATGCATATTAATATTTTAAAATGGCGGCCAATATTGCGGACAGAATGAAAAAAAGAGTGAAAACATCGTGTTGTATAACTACTCTTTACAGCCTTTACAGCTCTTAAAGAGTAGAAAAAGAAAATACATGTTTCATAGTCAAAATTAAAAAAAAATTAAAATTGGTGGCAAAAATAGTAAACTAAAAAAATAATAGTTGTATATAAATCGAGTAATACGACGTTGTAAAGCTCTTGAATAGTTAAAGAAAAATGCTTATACTAATATTATAAGCAATCAAAGCGAGCGAAGCGAGTCCTTTTTAGAGAATTTATAATTTTAAATATACGCAAACTAGCGAGCCTTCGTTACTGTGTAAAATTTTAAAGACACGTAATCTAGCGAGTGAAGCGAGCCTTTTTTACTATGTATTATTAAAAATATAAGCAATATAGCGAGCACAGCGGAGCGAAGGGAGTCTATCATTAAATATTTTTATTTGATGTATTCTTTTGACGTGAGTTCTTGATGCAACGCATTACTAGTTCTTCATTGTTTTAACACTTAATTAGTTTAATACAATTTTAGGATTTGGACTCAAACGAGGAAAGAAAATAACGATTCCAGCATGTAGACTATATTTCGCTCCCTATTTTTTGACAGCAATTCACTTTGAGCGAATTTCCAATGAAAAATGAGGAAATGAGGTTAGTGTCGTAAACAAATCACGCATTTATTTATAATAATCGTGGTTTGTATTTGAATAATCCGACCTAAGTATATACATACGTGAATGTGTATATTTATATGCGTATGTATGTGTGTGTGGAGATATAAAATAAATAAATAATAAATAAATAAATAAATAAATAAATAAATAAATAAATAAAAAATATATAATATATATATATATATTATATATATATATAATATATATATATATTTATATATTTTGTGCGTGTGTATGTGTGAAAGAGTTTGTGCAGCTATATGTATGGTAGGTGAATAGAAATATACAATATTTTTTGTCCTTACTTAGAAAAATAAAAACGATAACTACCTTTTACTGTCACCTGGATAAAATAATGTAGACGAACAAAACCCGTTCATTATTATGGATTTCATGACCATGTCCCCCTATTGATCCCATTTTATCTTACATGCAAAATTCATTTAATGCATTATATATATATATATATATATATATATATATATATATATATATATATATATATATATTATATATATATATATTTTTATATATAAAATACATAAATATAATGCATATTATATTATTATATTATGCTACTAGGCAACGAAATGGAATTTTGCGGACGAGTTTTACAATTTAGCCCCCGAGTCGAAGGCTAAAAAAAAATTGAGCTGAGACGTAAGCCGAGGCTTGTAATTAACCAATTTAACTGACGAGGCGAAGCCGAGTCAGGATAATGGCGATTAGTCTGCAGAGTCGGAGCCGATGCAGGTAATCGCTGGCACGAGTTGGCAGTGTTTTCTTTGCTGTATAGTAGCGTATACTATTTTATCTACTTACGGATGAAAAATAAACATAAGTATATTATTCTTTAAAGTATTATGTTAATTAATTTTTATCGTTTAAGTATTTAAATTTTAAATGTTCTTTAATTTTTATTGGTTATAGTAAAACATTAAGATAACAATAACTTATTAAACTAAGATAAGAAAGTTATAACTTAAATAAATAAACAATTACAAACGGATTTTTATATACTTGCTACAGCAAGTAGGTTCAGTAAGGTTTCAGCAAGTAAGGTTCAGAAACAGCTGGTAAAAAATTAAAACAAGCTATAGATATCAGTGTTGCCAATATTTTATTTAAAATTATATTTATAAGGTATTTTGTAAAAATGTCTAATAATTAACAATACATTGTATTTTAAGTAACAATAAAAAAAATAATCATGCTTACCAGACGAAAAACACCGAAATTAACTTAATAACCTGCAACATAATAACCTTAATTTATTTATTTCTCTCCCTAGGGTGTTTAAGTCTCCTATTCAGCGACAATAATGTCAGTTAATATTAAAGCTTACAAAAATACATGAAAGGAATCATTACAAAATAATAATAATAGAAATAATTTTTTAAAAAAATAAAAGGGAATGACTTTATAATAAAAGTCTACGGCACATAGCAACAGAAAATGTAATTATAATTATAGAATAAAGGATACGTTTGGATTGATGCACGGAGTAGGCCAGGATCAGGACCTTCATTTAAAGAACTTGGCCTTAATAATTCACAAATCCAATGAAAGCAAAACTGTTGACTTAGCAATTTCCAAATCTAACAGTTGGAGTCATAGTAAGTAAAATTAATCCCATATACAGCTAACCATTAATAAAATCTTTTATCTTCCATTATGGGACTGATGTCTGCAATAATGTCTTCATTTCTTTAATTTTTAAAAGATCCTTTTAAATTTTTTTTATCAAGATGTCTTTTGATAAATGAATTGAATTTATTGCAGAAATAAAATTGATTTTATCCAATGTTTTTGAAGATATGAAAAAGGTTAAAAATACTTTTCTTGTGGGAAATGATTGCGATGGAATACTTTTGAGAGAGGATCAAAGTTTTAAGTGCTATTTTGTGTTTTATAAAAGCTGCTTTGTTAAAGGGTGTTGTAAGGAGTTGGTAATTTTTTCACAGGATTTATTGAACAGATAACTCCTAACTCCAAAATTTCTATACGCAGGTTTTATTACATTACGTTTTCACTATGTAACGAAATGATTTTAATAATACATTTTCTAGACACATCCTACGCTACATCTCATATGATACATATGTGTAATTATAATCAACTAGGTCATCATCAGTTAAATTTTTTATAGGCACAGTATCATTTGATACATTATCATAAAATTAATCATCATCTTCATTATCTTTAGATATAGCATCACCATTCACCTCATAATTAGCTACAGCATAGCTAATAATGATATTGTTTGTAGTTAATGATTAATTTAGAAGACTTGACGTTTGTAGTTGATGATTAATGTAGAAGATTTGACGTTTGTAGTTGAAAATTAAGTATAAGACTTGACGTTTGTTGATGATTAATTTAGAAGACTTGACGTTTGTAGTTGATGATTAATTTAGAAGACTTGACGTTTGTAGTTGATGATTAATGTAGAAGATTTGACGTTTGTAGTTGAAAATTAATGTATAAGACTTGACGTTTGTAGTTGATGATTAATTTAGAAGACTTGACGTTTGTAGTTGATTAGAAGACTTGACGTTTGTAGTTGATGGTTAATATAGAAGACTTGACGTCTGTAGTTGAGAATTAATGTATAAGACTTGACGTTTGTAGTTGATATGATTAATGTAGAAGATTTGACGTTTGTAGTTGAGAATTAATGTATAAGACTTGACCTTTGTAGTTGACGATTAATGTAGAAGACTTGACGTTTGTATTTGATGATTTATATAACTATAGAATAATGTCACAATTTTATTTAACTAAATATTAAATTTAACTTGGAACACATACATTACACAATAACAATTTGTACAATCAACAATTTTAAAATAAACTAAATCTAAATATAAACAATTTTAAAATAAACTAAATCTAAATATAAATAATTTTTATTTAAAATATAAAATTAACTAATTGAACTAAGTTTGTTCATTTTATTTTACATCTATTCAGGAACTCTTGGTGAGTATAGTAAGGGTGTTCAGTAAGAAACTCCTTAATATACTTTTTAAATCCTTTAATAGGCAGTTCCTGAATATTTTTTTCAAGAGAATTAAAATATTTAATTTCAAGAATGCTGTGACCAACCTGAAATTTTTTAAGTCTGTAAAGAGGGATGAGCAGAGCGTCCTTGTTTTTTGTCGACAATGATGCCGATTGTCGAGTAACAGAACAGTTCTCAGATGTAGCATAAAATATTTTTTTAAGGTAGTACGTAATTGAGCACTAGGATGAGAAGCCAATTCATTATTGTTATAGGAGGTTATTAGTACTTTTCACCTCCGAGGACAATAATGAATGTAAAAAAACTCCTAGGACGTAAAAGTAATTCATATATTGCCGCCATTACTGTAATGTAGCGTGTTAAAAAGAACAATCTGTGTAGAACCTTCATGAGGTTTCTTTAAAAACGTTCATTTTGTTTGAAGAACTAAGGTGAGCGTTAATGGAGTTTATCTTAATAAAAGAGAAGAAGTCTCTCCACAAAATATATTCTTAATAGCAAAGCGCTTTCAACCTAACAAGAGGTCATCATCCAAGTTTTGCAAATCGTACAATTAATTTTTGTTTTGTAATTTTAAATTGTTGATACAATATAAATTGTGGGAGTGACATGTAGGAAATTTAACAACAAATAGTTATTTATGCCATAAGGCTGAGAAGTGTGTCTTTATGTCACGGCAATTAGATTTACCTACGAGCGAAGCGAATCGGGAAAAATTGCCAAGACATAAAGACATTCTCAGCCGAATGGCATACACTATTTTTTTTTAGGTAGCACTCATTAAATAAACTGCGCTATATACTTAATTGAAAAAAAAACAAATGTCCAATTAACTCCTTATTATCGTCGTCATTGAATTCATCTATAGCTTCACACTTTTACTCAAAAATGTAAAAGCTTTACAAATAAACACACAAAAATTGTCAATTAGAACATCTTTTAAAAACGAAAAAAAAATTAGTCTACGAACAAAAACAGAAACAAAATGAATATAAATAAAAGAGAAAGAAGTCTCTCCACAAAAATATATTCTTAATAGCAAAGCGCTTTCAACCTAACAAGAGGTCATCATCAGTGCTAGCCTAACAAACAAAATAATACAATAAATCAGAAAAATCTATAAAAAAGAAAAATAAAATAAACAATTAAGTAAACCGATTAAAACACAAGTCAGTAAAATAAAATAAATAAATATAACAAAAATAACAAATAAATAAATTAAAAAGAAAGACAATAATAAATATTAAAAAAAAAAAAATACCGTTGAATAAAGAAGAGGGTGATAGATGAGTCTTATAGATCAGATATCAAAGATAGACTGACTGGCGCTGTGTGCGCTAGTAAAAGGGCTCTCAGAAGGGCGTTCTTTCTCCCCTCTCATTAATGTTATCATCGCCCAGTGCCTGTTGGCTTCTCAAACATTTCCAATTTTTCCAAGAAGTCCATTTTCTTCCCTTTACTAACAAAATGGAGGCAGCCAACTTTGTGTGGTCCATCATAATGGTTCTCTGCTCTTAAATGCTGGTAAAACTTGCTGTCCGATCTACGTGTATGTTCCCCAGCCCTGGTGCTTATACTTCTTCCAGTCTGACCTAAGTATTCGACCTGGCAGGTACCGCACTGAACCTTGTAAATACCACTTCTAGCTCCAGGCGGAACAGGGTCTTTAACGCTGCCTAAAATAGTTTTAAGGGTCTTATTATTAGAAAAACTTACTCTCAAGTCATTAGACTGAAGGATCGAAGCTACCCGCTGTGAAATACTGCCAATATAAGGAATAGAGCACCAAACTTTATCAACTTCACTACGCTCTGCACCTATTATTTGAAGAGCTAAACGACGATTCTTCTTCCATATAAGTTTATCAATCAAGTCAATCTTATAACCGTTTCCTAAAGCTATGTTATAAATCGTGTTTAGTTCCTTTTTATAAGCTTCTGAGTCGAGGGGTGTAGTTAATAGCCGGTGGACCAAAGCGTTAAAAAGCTGCCATTTTATGCATCCAAGGATGTTGGGAATCGGCCGGAATCACGTTGTCGGTGGCAGTAGGTTTTCTATAAATTTCAAACCTTAAAATATTATCCTTCCTAGAGACAGTTAGGTCAAGAAAATTTAAAACGCCGTTCTGCTCGATTTCGTGAGTAAACTTTATGTTCTTATGACGGGTGTTAAGGTACTCTAAAAAAGATAATAATTTACGCTCAGAACCAGTCCAGATTACGAAGACGTCATCGACGTACCTTTTCCAAAAATATAAGTACTTAAGGTAAGGATTACGAGCACGGTCCTCAACAAACTCATGATAAAAATAATGCATAAAAAATATTTGCACCTAAGGCTGACAGAGGTGCGCCCATAGCTAAGCCTCCCTTACCTTTGTAAAAATTGCCATCAAAAGAAAAATAATCCTGACTAAGACACAGTTCCAAAACTTCCATAAACTCAGTGTTAAAAATCTTATTACATGAATATTTTTTTCTAAGTGCTTTAAAAAGTGTTAAACACGTGTTTTGACGGGACACTGGTGAATAAGTCTACAACATCAAACGAAACTAGGATGTAGGAAGATGGAAGCTGTATTGACCCAACAGATTTTATGAAATCAAGACTATTTTCTACAGAATCCTTAGCTTTAAAACTGGTGATGGTGAGAAATAACTTGTTCGCAAATTTAGCTAATAATTCGGTCACTGAAGAGCAAAAAGAAACAATAGGTCGGATTTTATTATTTTTATGAAACTTTAAGAAGCCCATAGAACCTAGGTGGAAGCGGGTTCATTTGCTTTAAACTCATAGGATAAAAATTTTCCGAAAAAAGTGAAGTGCAAGATTTTAGTATATTCTTAAGCTTTCCTTGTAAACAAGGGGTAGGATCTTCATTAAGCTTTTCGTATTTATTATCCTTTTAAAAATCATGTACTTTCTCTTTGTATTCAGTTCTAGTCATGACGACAGTGCAATTTCCTTTATCAGCCTTGCTCACTATGAGATCATTATCAGCAATTTTCTTCTTTAAACTTCTTAAGGTTTTAATTTCTTTCACAATTTTGTGCATCTGTGACTGTTGAATGTTATATCCAGATTTTATGGACTTACTGATATAATTAGCAGTTTGGTTTTTAATGTGATTTTCAACAGGTAAAGAATCTATAGAAGAAGCTAAATTTGCCAAGTCATTGTAAGATGGAACATATTTAGGCGAGTATTTTAAACCTTTATCCAGCATAGACCTTTCATCGTTGGAAAAAATACTCTGTTTATTTTGATTGAGAGTTTATTCTCAAATTTGGTGTTAACAAATTAAAAGTTTCTTGCAGTGTTAAAGTTAAAATATGTAATATATTGTTGAAAGAAGAGTTGCATAGGTGGTATGCTATAAGAGACAACGCCAAACACTATTATCAGTATATGAGACGAAAACTAGTCAATATTCATGGAGAAATTCGTATGAGTGATATAGATAATTCTATCCGTCGTGTTGTTATTGATAAAGGCAAGAAAAAACAGAATAAACTCTCAATCAAAATAAACAGATTAAAGAACTCTCTGCCTAGTTGTAACATTTCTAATAACACTGTGTCAACTGACTCTGACTCCGTTCCTTTTGTGACGTCATTGAGTACATCTATACCCCCTCCATCTCAAACCCATAATTTTTATTCTCGTACTTGTTTCATTAATACTGATTCTAGTATTTTTGAATTTTTGAACCAAATTTGACGAGTGATGAAGGTCTATGCTGGATAAGGTTTAAAATACTCGCCTAAATATGTTCCATCTTACAATGACTTGGCAAATTTAGCTTCTTCTATAGATTCTTTACCTGTTGAAAATCACATTAAAAACCAAACTGCTAATTATATCAGTAAGTCCATAAAATCTGGATATAACATTCAACAGTCACAGATGCACAAAATTGTGAAAGAAATTAAAACCTTAAGAAGTTTAAAGAAGAAAATTGCTGATAATGATCTCATAGTGAGCAAGGCTGATAAAGGAAATTGCACTGTCGTCATGACTAGAACTGAATACAAAGAGAAAGTACATGATTTTTAAAAGGATAATAAATACGAAAAGCTTAATGAAGATCCTACCCCTTGTTTACAAGGAAAGCTTAAGAATATACTAAAATCTTGCACTTCACTTTTTTCGGAAAATTTTTATCCTATGAGTTTAAAGCAAATGAACCCGCTTCCACCTAGGTTCTATGGGCTTCTTAAAGTTTCATAAAAATAATAAAATCCGACCTATTGTTTCTTTTTGCTCTTCAGTGACCGAATTATTAGCTAAATTTGCGAACAAGTTATTTCTCACCATCACCAGTTTTAAAGCTAAGGATTCTGTAGAAAATAGTCTTGATTTCATAAAATCTGTTGGGTCAATACAGCTTCCATCTTCCTACATCCTAGTTTCGTTTGATGTTGTAGACTTATTCACCAGTGTCCCGTCAAACACGTGTTTAACACTTTTTAAAGCAATCTTAGAAAAAAATATTCATGTAATAAGATTTTTAACACTGAGTTTATGGAAGTTTTGGAACTGTGTCTTAGTCAGGATTATTTTTCTTTTGATGGCAATTTTTACAAAGGTAAGGGAGGCTTAGCTATGGGCGCACCTCTGTCAGCCTTAGGTGCAAATATTTTTATGCATTATTTTTATCATGAGTTTGTTGAGGACCGTGCTCGTAATCCTTACCTTAAGTACTTATATTTTTGGAAAAGGTATGTCGATGACGTCTTCGTAATCTGGACTGGTTCTGAGCGTAAATTATTATCTTTTTTAGAGTACCTTAACACCCGTCATAAGAACATAAAGTTTACTCACGAAATCGAGCAGAACGGCGTTTTAAATTTTCTTGACCTAACTGTCTCTAGGAAGGATAATATTTTAAGGTTTGAAATTTATAGAAAACCTACTGCCACCGACAACGTGATTCCGGCCGATTCCCAACATCCTTGGATGCATAAAATGGCAGCTTTTAACGCTTTGGTCCACCGGCTATTAACTACACCCCTCGACTCAGAAGCTTATAAAAAGGAACTAAACACGATTTATAACATAGCTTTAGGAAACGGTTATAAGATTGACTTGATTGATAAACTTATACGGAAGAAGAATCGTCGTTTAGCTCTTCAAATAATAGGTGCAGAGCGTAGTGAAGTTGATAAAGTTTGGTGCTCTATTCCTTATATTGGCAGTATTTCACAGCGGGTAGCTTCGATCCTTCAGTCTAATGACTTGAGAGTAAGTTTTTCTAATAATAAGACCCTTAAAACTATTTTAGGCAGCGTTAAAGACCCTGTTCCGCCCTGGAGCTAGAAGTGGTATTTACAAGGTTCAGTGCGGTACCTGCCAGGTCGAATACTTAGGTCAGACTGGAAGAAGTATAAGCTCCAGGGCTGGGGAGCATACACGTAGATCGGACAGCAAGTTTTACCAGCATTTAAGAGCAAGAGAACCATTATGATGGACCACACAAAGTTGGCTGCCTCCATTTTGTTAGTAAAGGGAAAAAATGGACTTCTTGGAAAAATTGGAAATTTTGAGAAGCCAAGAGCACTGGCGATGATAACATTAATGAGAGGGAGAAAGAACGCCCTTCTGAAGCCCTTTTACTAGCGCCCCACACCAGCGCCAGTCAGTCTATCTTTGATATCTGATCTATAAGACTCATCTATCACCCTCTTCTTTATTCAACGGTATTTTTTTTTTTTTTTAATATTTATTATTGTCTTTCTTTTAATTTATTTATTTGTTATTTTGTTATATTTATTTATTTATTTTACTGACTTGTTTTTTAATCGGTTTACTTAATTGTTTATTTATTTTCTTTTTTTATAGATTTTTCTGATTTATTGTATTATTTTGTTTGTTAGGCTAGCACTGATGATGACCTCTTGTTAGGTTGAAAGCGCTTTGCTATTAAGAATATATTTTTGTGGAGAGACTTCTTTCTCTTTTATTTATATTCATTTTGTTTCTGTTTTTGTTCGTAGACTAATTTTTTTTTCGTTTTTAAAGATGTTCTAATTGACAATTTTTGTGTGTTTATTTGTAAAGCTTTTACTTTTTGAGTAAAAGTGTGAAGCTATAGAGTGAATTCAATGACGACATATAAGGAGTTAATTGGACATTTTTTTTTTTTTTTCAATTAAGTATATAGCGCAGTTTTATTTAAATGATGCTACCTAAAAAAAAATAGTGTATGCATTCGGCTGAGAATGTCTTTATGTCTTGGCAATTTTTCCCGATTCGCTTCGCTCGTAGGTAAATCTAATTGCCGTGACATAAAGACCACTTTCAGCCTTATGGCATAATAACTATTTGTTGTTAAATTTCCTACATGTCACTCCACAATTTATATTGTATCAACAATTTAAAATTACAAAACAAAAATTAATTGTACGATTTGCAAAACTTGGTTATACTAAATGACTTATGTAGACCAATGCAACGTTAATTGGTTAACAACGTTCGCTATTTGCATTATCATCAGATAAATCATTATGTCTTGAAATGGAAGGTAATAATTAATGTAGACTGTCGATTAATAAAAACCTTAAGACATGATTAATCAAACAAATTATTATTTATAACGTTTTCATTTACTTCGCAAAAAAATTAAATATCATCTTTTAATTATTTTCCAAGTAATATAACTATCAAAATATGTTAAAGCACTGCGATTACTTTTCCTCATTTATACTACTTATACAGGAAAAGTAGTGTGTTTGCACTAAAATCCAAATCCGGTCTATTGGTCCAATATAAAATTGATAAAATTTTAATTAATGGTGATAATAAAGTGTAACTTCAAATTTGAGTTTATTAATATATATTATATTATATATAATATATATATAATATATATATATATTAATATAATATAATATATATTATATATATAATATTATATATATATTTACATATTCTTCGGCTAGAAGGCTAAGTCGACGCGAATTCGATGCGGCAAGGAAGGGTCACGAGGTACCTGATTTCTTTGCTTGATATAATCTTATAATAATCTTAGCTTATTAATTTTAGGTAGTTGTTTCAGTCTATATATATTTAACCTTCACGTATTTAGACGTCAAAATAAAATCTATTAAAATTAAACGATCACAAAGGCAGTGAACCTGTGAATTACTTACTTTATCTTTTTATCACTTCATAACTTGGTTTAATATTAAACTTGTTAATAGCTCCACCAGGTCGTTATATTATTCTTATAGCAAGTTAAAAGCATCACGTCCATTACATCTGGACCTTTTTACAGATTTTTTTTATCTTTAGAGATCTAAAAGTTGGCTTTATTCTTAAAAAAAGGTCTGCTATTATTATAGCCATTTCAAAAAGGCTTGGTTTCAAATAAATAAAAGGAGTTTTTTTTTAGGTTGAAAATGGAAAATAAATTTTATAAAAGTTTTATTATAATTATAGTTTTTAATGAATTGTTATGAGAAGTATATACGCATAACAAACATATTCGTATTACTTTGTTTTTGTCTTTATAATTACTAAATAATTTATTTAATTGTATCGTTTTGATGGAAGAAAAAAAATATTTTAAATTAAAAGTCATAAAGTATTTTTACACCAATCAATAATTTTAAGTCAAACGAGCCATACTTGAGTGATTTGGTCTGTATTTAAAGTCAGTTTGATTTTATCTCATTATTACAAGGCGGCCAGAAATTATTTCATTCGTTTAGAAAATAATTTTTGAATTTTATAATTGTTAAAATGATGATATCAGCAAAACTTTAAACTTTTTGGATATGAACCATTTTGAGGTGTATTTTAATATTCCGTTTGAACTTAAAAAAATATTTTTTAGTTTTGCTATGAGAAGTATTAATAAATGAAAATGAATACATTAATACACGGTTATATTTTTTATCTTGCACAATTGTATTGTAAATAAAATGAATCATTAATACCACGGTTATATTTTATAGCCTTGCTATAAGTGTATTGTAAATTAAATGAATACATTAATACCACACGGTTATATTAGTGTATGTAAATAAAATGAATACATTAATACCACGGTTATATTTTATAGCCTTGCATAAGGATATTGTAAATTAAATAATACATTAATACCACGGTTATATGTAGTGTATTGTAAATGAAATGAATACATTAATACACGGTTATATTTTTAGTCTTGCCACAATTGTATTGTAAATAAATGAAATATCATTAATACCACGGTTATATTTTATAGCCTTGCTATAAGTGTATTGTAAATTAAATGAATACAATAATACCACTTTTATATGTAGTGTATTGTAAATGAATGAATACATTAATACCACGGTTATATTTTTTAGTGTTGCCACAATTGTATTGTAAATAAAATGAATACATTAATACCACGGTTATATTTTATAGCCTTGCTATAAGTGTATTGTAAATTAAATGAATACATTAATACCACGTTTATATGTAGTGTATTGTAAATGAAATGAATACATTAATACCACGGTTATATTTTATAGCCTTGCTATAAGTGTATTGTAAATTAATGAATACATTATACCACGGTTATATGTAGTGTATTGTAAAATGAAATGAATACATTTAATACCACGGTTATATTTTTTTAGTCTTGCCATAAGTGTATTGTAAATTAAATGAATACATTAATTCCACGGTTAATTATTTTGTATTTATCAAATACCACCAATATTAATTCATTAGAAATAAAAATAAAATGCCCGTTTAAGAATCTTTCGGCTCATCAGGGTATTCACCCTGCAGGAATAACCTAAAGTGGGTTGCATCCTCTATTCTTTAAGTAATACTTAAGTTACTGCTTATATAAACTTTGAGCATAGGTTAGGCTGCAAACCCCGAACTTCCGGTGCCGGAATCAAGTAATCGTACGATCACGGCCACGGTGGTAAAAAAAAGAAGAAGAACAGTAATTATTTTTAAAAAATTCAATAAATGATTAACTGAACGTTATGGAATAATCATTTTATCTGGGTTATTTTTTCAAAAGGAATGTTTTATAATAAATTGTTTTAATATTGTAAATGTAGGCAAGAATAAGATCGCAGGACAGTGTCAAAGGTCACCATGACATGGCTACTTCGCTTCGTGTTGAGAATTATAAAATTAATATTTTCTTTTATGTTATTAGAAGTTGCAAGAAAATGCGGGACTGTTCATAGTCATAGATGAAATGCATTTCTTTAACTTTTAGAGAATTTTGATCAGAAAATATCTCTTATGATTGGGTTGTCGGTACTTCTTTAGATAGTTACTCCCCCAGATGGTTACTCCCCAAAAGGGATAACCAAGGATTTGCTGTAGATATTTCATTGCTGCCTAACAACAAAGTAAGAAAAGGAGAGGTTGAAGGGCTAAAATGCTTATTAAAAACAAAGAAAAGGGATAGTTTTAGGGATCCTCTAAAAGTGGTCCTTTTGCCATATAAATACTCATGTGGCGACAGCATAGACAAAGTATTGAATATAACGAATTTAATATAAATAAATTGGAGATATTCAACCTTTAATGGGGCAGGATTTGATAATACATGGACACATGAGGGATACCTTTTCTATAAAAGTACCACAATAGGAATATTGGAAAAAACGTATAGAAATAAAATAAATAAGTGGTAAAATCAATAAATAAAGGTAAATATTTATAGAAAATAAAATAATAATTACAGAATAATAAAGTTCTTAAATTAATAATAAAGTGATAAATAATTATAATAAATAATGTGTAAGTAATATATGATGAGTTTAAGTAAAAATATAAAAACTAAACCTAAAACTAAGAGCAATATACATAGCAACAGAGAAGCATATTTGATAAAAGCACAATAAATAAAGAGTTACAGAAACATACAAGTAAAGACATTCTAATGTTTTACTTACTTTGAAAACATTAACATCAATATAAATTCGATTTACTTGAGATAAAACGTAACAATAAGATTTCTATGGTCAAATAAAAATGAACTGAGATTATTTTACTAATAGATTAAAGATATTAATAGATTTAAGGTATTTCTTAAAAATTAAATGAAAATGTCAAACTAAAATGACAAAACATTAAATAATTGTAATATGGAAAAAATACATAACTTGGTACAAACCCTAACTATAGAGTATAGAGCATAAGTTATATAGTATACGATAGAGATGTACAGAAGTAACTATCTGAAAAAGATAACTCCTTTCATAGCGGGGTGGGGAGTGGGGAGTAACCATCTAAAGAAGGTTACTCTGAGACCTTCTTAAAATGGTTACTCCCCTCATAGCGTTGTTGCGGAGTAACCATCTGAAGAAGGTTACTCAGAGACTTATTTAAATGGTTACTCCCCTTAGTCAAGATGCCAGATTTTTGTCTTTCCCCTATTCTAACCCCAACAAAAGCCCCAATGCTTTTCTACATCCCCGGGTAAGAGCGTATAATAAGGTAAAATATATAAAGATAAGTAATAAAATCAAAAAAATAGGGGGAGTAACCAAAAAAGGGAGTAACCAGTCTGATCTGTCAAAGGGGAGTAACAATCTAAAGAAGGTCACATAAATAAAAAAAGCAGTATAGTACTCCCCAAAAAGGGAGTAACTATCTAAAGAAGTGCCGGGTTGTCTAGATGACAGAAATGAAGAGAGGGTGGGGAGATTGATTCCGCGTGCAGTTTCACAACTTGTAATTTAATTTTTTTGATTTCTTTTAAGAAGATGCTCGTATTTATCCTATGGAATATAGAAAACTAAAGTCATAATTCCAAAATCGGTACAGCACAGCATTATTCTCAAAGCTCTAATTATGCTCATTTTTAGCGCATTTTCTTTGAAAATTTCCTGAGCTACTGCTCAGGTTATAAAGCATATACACGACACTTAAACAGTAAATGCTTTGTTGATTAAGAAAGCACTATTTCAATGAAAATGTGGCTGGCTTGCGGGCCTGCACGCTATAAAGTCTTAAACCCTAACCCGTGCTCTTCCATAAATTAAATTTTTTTTTGCAACTTTATCTTATTTACGGCATATTTTCTTATTTACTGACATATTGAAAAAAGTATCCCTAATCTTGGCTATTTAGAGTGTATAGTCACTCAAAGAAAAAAACCTGTTGAAAAAAATTTATTTTCGATTACAATAAGAGTTAATCTTTAAATTATTCCTTAATCATCAAATTTGTTATCTTATTTTATTTTTAGAGAACTTTCATTCTCTAAAAATAAATAAATAAATAAATAAATATATATATATATATATATATATATTATATATATATATATATATATATATATATATATATATATATATACACATAATATATACATAAATATAATAATATTTATTATATGCATAATATATATATATATATAATATATATTATATATATATATATATATATATATATAATATATATAATATACTAAATTTTTTCCCTTTTTCCTTTCTATTTTTCCTTTTTCTTGGGGGGATAGCCCCTTCGTTCCCTTCCCATTGATCCGCGCCTAGATAGAATCGCGAATCGATTATTGCCATTAATGTGATGCGAACTTGATATTAGGAGTAACCCACACGTGAAGCCTACGTGTAGGTACAGAAGTCACACTGTAGTACACCATGTAGGTGGCAGTCCCACCTAATCCCCTTGACTTTGTGTCTTGAGATTCTGTTTGTTTATTGTTTATTCAGTTTATTCTCGGCTCCCAACTAGTTCGCATGCGATCATGCACCCACAAATTATTTATGTCGCCACGATCTTCCTTGTACGTAATCTTTTCCATAAGTTAATCACTAATGTAGCGTAGTTTTTACTAATAGTGGTTTTACAGTGTCGTGATATAAATTCTTGTGAAGTTTAATTTCCATCGTTTTCAGCAATGATTAATAAGGATTAACAAATAATTAAATTACTTTAGTAGTACTAAGGATTTTTAGTCCCCGAGAACTACAGCATTAGTTCAGTATCTATTTTAATGTATGTTTTGAGTTAGAAGGAATAGGTCCAAAATAAATAAAAATCACTGAATAATTGTAAAATAAATTATTTTTTTATTTTGTATACTCCTAACTATAATTAATACTTAGTAATAAGATAAGTTGATTTATTCATTCATATTTTTTTTATTTGATTTTTTTTCTTTTTAAATGCAACATGTTTATAAAACCGTTTATTTCTCAAATGGTCATTTTATTTTGCAAATCATTATTGTGTACCATTTAGTACTAAATGATATCGCTATTTTTTAAACATAGATAAATAACGTTTTTAATTAACATAAATTTTTACACTCGCTAGTTCTCAAATAACTCAATTGATGTAATCTACATCCAGACGCTAACAAATTTAACATGTAGTCAGAAAAAATAAATACCTTCGTTAAAGATCATAAATAGTTAAAAAAGAAAATTTGCGAATCCTGTACGATATGTTTTTAAGAATATATACAATACAATGATATATGAGTACTTTTAGAAAATTTTAAAATGCATAATAAGCATTTATCTGATAGAACTTAATTATTCGACTAAGCCAGCGCACTTATCCTAACTTCATATTGGATAATCTCTAGATGAGATAGCCTCTTATAATTTAACTGGTAGTGTTAGTAATTCATAGATGAACTTAGTATTAGATAGCCTCTTATATAATAGCCTCTAGAAGAGACAGCCTCTTATGGTTTAACTGGTAGTGTTAGTTATTCATAGATGATCTTAGTATTAGATAGCCTCATATATAATAGCCTCTAGAAGAGACAGCCTCTTATGGTTTAACTGGTAGTGTTAGTAATTCATAGATGAACTTAGTATTAGATAGCCTCATAAATAATAGCCTCTAGAAGAGACAGCCTCTATGGTTTAACTGGTATGTAGTAAATTTCATAGATGAACTTAGTATTAGATAGCCTCATAAATAATAGCCTCTAGATCTTATGGTTTAACTGGTAGTGTAGTAATTCATCTTAGTATTAGATAGCCTCTATATAATAGCCTCTAGAAGAGACAGCCTCTTATGGACTGGTAGTGTTAGTAATTCATGATGAACTTAGTATTAGATGCTCTCATATATAATAGCCTCTAGAAGGACAGCCTCTCTGGTAGTGTTAGTAATTCATAGATGAACTCCTCATAAATAATAGCCTCTAGAAGAGACAGCCTCTTATGGTTTAACTGGTAGTGTTAGTTATTCATAGATGATCTTGGTATTAGATAGCCTCTTATATGATAGCCTATAGATGAAATAGCCTCGTATATGATAGCCTCTAGATGTGTTAACACTATTTATCTATGTAACTTATTATAATAATTATTAAACTTTCTTCTATAGGGAAGCATTTTTCTTCCCTAGAACTTAAGTCTCTCTTCAGTATATTACCTGGTGTCTCATTTCCGCTCAATTTTTAGTAGAATATTCAGTTATGGAGACCAATAATACAAATAATGTCAAGTCTCTCTCTGTATTTAACATGAAAATTGATGTTTGTGCTAAGTTTCAATTAATTCTCTAGTTTAAATACACTGGGAAATATGATGATAGTAACACACACACACACACACAGATATATATATATATATATATATATATATATGTGTGTAATATATATATACATATATATATACATATTATTATATTATATATATATATATATTATATATATTATATATATATATATATATATATATATATATATATATATATATATATACATATATCTCTTTTTGTATATATATATATATATTTATAATATACTAATATATATATATATAATATATATATATATATTATATATATATATATATAATATTATATAATATTATATGTGTGTGTGTGTGTGTGTTATAAAGGCAGACAACTTTGTAAAAACTACTCAAGAGGCCAAAAGTCCAAAAATAGATAATTCAGGTGAAATCTTTTTTTCGGTTTTTTGTCAACACAATACTTTTCCTATATACCTAAGGTATAAATGATGAAAAGTATTCACCGCTCTGGCTAGTGCCTTGTTCATCTAGACCAGCCACAATCTTGCTAAACTCCCCGTCCTAGCTTGTGCCAACTTCTAGTTCACATTGTGCCTAGTTCATCTAGACTATCCACACTCTTGCTAAACTCACCGCTCTAACTTGCGCCTAATTTTAGTTTACAGTGTGCCTAGATCATCTAGATGATCTAGAGCCACACTCTTGCTAAGCTCACCGCTCTAACTTGCGCCGACTACTAGTTCACAGTGTGCCTGTTTAGCTGGTAGTTTTAGTTATTCATAAAATAACGAATATCATGATTTTACGTTAATATCCTAGATCCCTGCGATATTAAGGGAGGAAAACTATATTTTATTCTATGTACTATTTCAATATTTATGTGGGCACGTCGAATAAATATGTACTTGTGAAACATATGCTTTTAACAGCTACACAAATACGTTTTTTCTGGTTTTATTCTGTACACTAGTAATACGTGTAATAAATTAAACGGAAAATAATATTTTTACACGAAGTCTCAAACGATATAATATTCAGCTCCATTTGTCACAGTGTTACAACTTTTTTTTTGTGTTTGCAATATGAATTAATGTGATAATTTAAATATGATAGCTATTAAACATAAAGTAAAGTTAAGTGAGTTAAGTTCATAAATCATAGATATTATCTTAAACTATATTTTATTCAATTTTACGATCATTTATCACTGATAAATACTGTTGCGATGTCTATAAGTTTGTATAATTTTTTCAAAAAGGTTCGACCTGAATATGTAATGTGAGAAGCGAAGGTCAGTATCAAAAGGGTTAAAATTGATGTAGACGCATTTAGATAGGCGCCCGTTGTGTACGTGGGGTGTCGCCCACTAAGTGGGCGATTACAACTCGGACTTCAGATCTTATTGAAAAAACCGGAAAAATGACACGTCAAGAAACACAAAACTCCTACAGGATTAGTTCCACTGTAAGAAATCAAGTCACATTTGGACTCGAACAGAAGAATAAAGTCTAAGATTTAGATAGCTCTTTCTATTAGTCCTAGTGTGTTACTTAAATAAAATTCTATAGCCTTAGCATAATTTAGCTTATAGTTTTATATTGTTATATGGCTCGATCCCTTTCAGATTTATTAAGAAAACACTTATATTTTTTCATTTTTTGGATTTAGGATCTAACTAAAAATAGGTAGCATTTGAGTCCTATCAAGGAGTATAAGTATTATAGTACTATCTATACTATACTCCTTGGTCTTATCCCTAAATAATTAGGAATAGGAACCAAATCCTAAAAATTATAATAAACTAAGAGGAACACAATGAATAATAATAATTTATATTATTATTAACTATAACTCACTAGGAAACACAACGTGTATCTAGGTTTAAAAAGGGAGAAGTCCGAAAAAAATAAAATAAGGGTCAATCCATATCAAGTGTCCAGACTTGGATGCTCAAAAAAAGATTTTGATAATTATTTTGCTATTGATACCTATCTATGGTGAGTAAAAATGACCAATATAAATTTTTTTATGGTCACCCGTTCTCCTTTTATGGTCCTCTGACCTAAATTTAGTGATTTTTGACCTTCAATAAGCAGCCGATACTCGGTTCTCGCTTGTACAACAGGAAAAATATGAACGGATCTGTTTAAAGCAAGCTTCAAAAATCACTAAATTTTAGGGTCGGAGGACCTAAAGTGACCATAAAAAAAGAACGGGTGACATAAAAAATTATATTGGTCATTTTTTACTTACCATAGATATGGGTATCAATAGCAAAATAATTATCAAAATCTATTTTTTTAGAGCACCTTTTTTTTTGGGACACTTGATATGGATTGACCCATAAGGTAAAAGAGAGTAAATAATTAAGTAATTAGTTATAATAAAGCAATTTCTACCGTAAATAATAATAATTATAATAGTTCAGGCACACCCGAATTAAAGACCGCGGGTGGACGGAGTGGTTGCCGCCAAATTAAGGGCCAAGTTGTCGAGGGTAATCCGGGCACAAAAAATTTATATTGTTAATTATAAATTAGTAAATGATTGCCTCTAACTTTGGATGCTGCTCAACGATCAGTGTACTTGCAGTAAAATACAATCTGTGAATGTTATAAAAAATAAATGTAGAATACGTTAATTAATAGCTAGGTTTTTCATCAAAAATGAAAAAAATTATAAAAAAAATCTTCTTGTTTCACTAAGTAGAATAATATTTAGTAAGTATTTTTAATTATTCTAAAATTATAATTTCTTAGAGTATTCGAAAAAACTAAAAGAGTTTTAACTTATCCCAACCATCTTATTCCTAAAATACGTTTTCGTCTACCTCTTAATCATGAAGTGTATTTTAAAATATGAAATTTATTCTAAAATATTTGACGGAACTTTTTTAAGAAAAACTTTTCTGTTAATCATTTTTTTTATTCCTACATTTGTAAGTATTTGTTCGTTTGTGTCAACAAAAAGTGTTGTAAAAAATGTAACAAAACAACATATTTTAAATTATGTTATATATGTCAATCGATAAAATCAGATCTAATGCTGATAATATATTTTAAAATTCGTACATGTATTAAACATAAGTTTAGTTGTACACGTGTATAACATTTCAATATAATCAGAGGGTACTTTTAAGGTAAAAATATCCTCTCCCCTTCTATAAACCATACTGCACAAGCTCATTTTTCCTTTAGGAATTCGAAAAATAAATAAATACCTCTTTAATGTGATTATGATATCATTATATTTTCAAAAAAAAAATCGTACCTCTGAACTTTTCCTCATCACATCGAATTCGCTACTCTTATCCTCCCTACTTTGGACTCGCTTTGCTCGTCTTAGAATGTGAACACAACAACACTATTATATATATATATTTATATATATATATATATATATATATATATATTATAATTATATATATATATATATATATATTATATATTATATATATATATATATATATTACAACTCCTTTGTATGAGAGTATGTTCTTAAACAAATAAATTTATTATATATTATTTATATATTATATATATATATAATATATTATATATATATATTCTTGAGTTTCATCAGTGAATTCTCCCTCTTCCAAAAAATCCTCCTCCTCCCCTTCATGCCCATTTCTTTTGAAAATTCGCTAAAAACGCGAATTCTAAAGGTTTTAAATTATCAAAAGGCAAGCTCCACAACCATCTCATGATGGTTTCTTAAAGTATGGTTACTTAATTCTTAAAGGAAACAAAGTTTTCCCTGTCAATCGTTTGTGAGATCAGAATATTTTATAAAGCGTCAGCATAGTTTTCAATAAATTATTATCTTTATTATTTAAGGAACAAACGCCATGCAAAATGTTGCAATTCATTGATGGTATCAATAGCCTCATTATGATCTTATTCAACTCGTTAATCTTCGTTGTGTAATATAATCCATCCGTATGTCACCAATATTTATATCTTCGGGCTTAATTATTTGATGACACTGAGCCTAATTGTTTACTAACAAGGAGAGTAATTTGTCAACATCAATTCAAAATAAAATAAGGTTTATGTTAAGTGTAATTAATCATTTCTTTTAAAATATATTTCGGTCTTTAATATGGACTTCGTAATCTACAGGATACGTTTATTTGTTTTAATTTTATTATCATTAAATGATTTTGTCTGTGAAAACTGTTTTCTTGATCTCACTGTAAAACTTATTAATACCAATTTATTGAAAAGAAACGTCGAATTATGAAAAATATCGGCTACTATCTACTACTCGGAACTTTTCCTCATCACATCGGATTCGCTAATCTCATCCTCCTAGCTTCGGACTCGCTACGCTCGTCCTCAGAAAATAAAATTCGCCAAATTTATACTTCGACATGTCTTCAGACTCGCTTCGCTTGTTCTCAGATATAATCTCAGCGGTCACCTTAGTGTAACTATTTAATAAGTAAAAGTATACAATTGTACCAAATTTGAACTCTATTAAATCATTTCCTTATTTTTAAAGTTCTTTAAAACACGTACATAAGTCACTCGAGAAAAATTGAACTGATGCTGATAATGAGATAAAACTTGTTACTTATGTTTTCTTATACGTAGCTACATGCGTGCTAAATCTCTATCTTATCGCATAATATTTCTGGCAAATTACCCGAAACCAATATTACAGTTAAAACAACTCCGATTAGGGTGTTGTTTTAAATAATTTTGGGGCGCTGAATCGAATAAAACCGGTCCGAAGTCGATGCGACCACTTTAAGTGACCAAAATGTCAAAAAATGGTAATCATTTCCGTCAACAAGTTTTATTTTATATTGTTATTCCATTTCCTACTGAATGAATAAAGTTGACACATATTTTCCAAGTTCATGAATAAACCCAGTTTCTGTATTAAAAACTTCCTTAATAGCACTTTCATTTACTCACCCCGTATTAGTGTTGTGTAATCATGTATTAAACTGAACTGGTTTTTAAAATGAGGTCTGAGGTCCAGATCTATGTTTAGATCTTAACTATACTTTAGCTATTTTATAACAACACTTATTATCTGGTCAGCTGATTTATACTTATTTATTATGCTTTTACTCTCGCCTTCTAATATAAGGCCTAAGAACTTTTAACTTACTCAGGCGTTTAATATTGCATTTAAAACTTAAGATTTATGTTTATGATTACTAACATCGTAATTACATTATACTTGTTGCTTCTCGTGAGATATTATTACAAGTACACAATGTAGCAACCTACTCTATAGAGATATAGAAGTTTAGCTCTAATAACGCACTATACCTCAAGATTATATTGCTTATTTAACATAATATCAAATATAACGATAAATCAAAATACCAATAGGTATATTCAGATAATACTATGCTTTGCTGAATAATATTTCTATTTTGTTGCCTTGGCAGAAAAAGTACCACTTAATATGCATAGGAAATAAAGAAGGAAGGGGCATTTTTGATTTTCCTTAAGTTTAACTTTTTAATAAGATATTGCAATAATCTTTAAAATATATCTTTTAATTTAGATCTTTTTTTTATATTGAAATTTTATAGCATTAGGAGCGAAAGTAGCTATTTTAGTGCCTTGGCAGGAAAAGTACCACCTAATCTACCTAGGTGAGAAAGTAGGTAGAGGCATTTCTTTTTGTCTAAGTATAAAAGCAACATAGTTATATTTTTCTTAGGACTAAAATTTTAATTAGATCTTTATATAAGTCTAGATTATTTTATTTATTTAAAACAAAAATAGATTAAAAATGCTGGTAATTAATTTATACAAACATGTTTATAGGTGTTACATACAAAATAATTGTTTATTTACCTCGATAATTTGAGACTGCATCAAAAAGTTATACTTTATATGTTTCAGTAATAAAGGGCCCAAATCAAGTGTTAACCATAACTAGGTGTATGGTTAAATAAATAATTCTGGCGCGGAAGTCCTCAGATCAGGCCTGTTTTCTTTGAAATGCGTGCTTCCGTGCTTAACAATCCAATTCTTGGTCAAGTTTCTGGTTTATGCTTTATAACCTGATTAGTTGGATTAATACTTACAAATTAATATTTTCGGATTTTCAAGGAGCGTATGCATTCTACAAAAAATTGCTCCGTTTGCGTACATTCGCACCAAAATAATTTTGTAGTTATAAACCTATATTATCTAAATATGACGTTTTCAATGTTTTTGTGTAGCTGAATCGAATAAAACCAGTCCGGAATCGATGCGATAGGAACGAAAAAGTCGAAAACAGAGGTAAATAACAGGAAACCAAAATAAATGAACAACTTAAACCTTCCACGGCGAAAAATTTTAACCTTTAATTTTAATCATTTGTTGAACATTTTGTAGATTTGGAAAAGCGGGTGAAAAATGATGTCACAAAAACCTGGTTTAAAATTGTGTTCATGTCCTTTCCAAGGTTGATTTTGGTATTAACTTGAAATATATATGTGATTATATATTTAAAGTTTTGCGGGATTTTTTTTTTAAAATCGCGAAAACTTGGAATATACAAATGCATAGGTGAAATTCATCTTTATTACAAATTATTACCGAAAATTTTCAGATAAAAATTAGTAACACGGATACATATTTAATAAGCTGGGCGACAAATGAATTCTAATAATAACACGGAGCGTTTCAAATTAGTTATGAAACAAGATAATAGTTGGTATTTGGTATTATATTCTATTGAAAAAATGAAAAAATCTATTAACCCATTTAAAACCAATTGAAAGAAAAAATAGAAATCATAAATATATATGTTCGTAGTGCGTTAATAATGATGAAATATATAAATAAATAATATCAGTCGATACGAGTCAAAAGTATTTTTGATAGAAAATTATCTCCAGGTTAAATAATAATGTAATAAATAAATGTCAGAAAAAAACAAATAAAAAAGCGCTAGATAGCTGAGATAACAGACGGTATAATGGCTCTATTACACAAGCATGTTATGACCGTAATACGGGGAAGACATCTGTAAGGACAAGTTGGTTGAGGTTGGACCAAGTCCATCTTTAGAATTTTTATATTACTGTCTATGGGTCAACAGATTTCACTTTTTCTGGGGTATGTTGGTAGTACTTATTAATTCATAAGACGTTCTAACGAATCGAAGATGAGATCATACAAAGTTGGGTATTAGTTTTAATTTTAAAAATTATTTTGTGGAAATTTTTGACAAAATTATAGTGCATTCTACTAATTTAATCAAATGAGAATCGTTATGATACATGAATCATTTTTTAAGGTTAGAGCTAATACAGTCTTAGTGTGGTAAAACTTGCTAAAGAAACATTCCAGTGGTAGCACTGTGGTATTATATGAATCAGAAATAAAATCGTAAATCATTTAAAATTCAAGAACTTAATTTTTTTTTATTCATGACTATTTTTTTCAGTTCGATCTAAAGCAATATATAATATAATTACAGGAAATCGATTTCTTGGTTTTCAGCACTTACGTCTGGAACATCTTTTTTTATAAACTAGGGCTATTTGATTAAAATTAAGCTATAAAGTTTAATTGTATTGAGCCAATCACTAATATTTTAAATATTTTACAGCATTCCATAACTCTGTACTGTAATTTTCTCTAAATATATTCCATCTATGCACTGTAAAATGCATGTATAAAACAAATATTCAGTAACTTTTTGAAAGTATCTATAAAAGAGTAGATATGAGTCTTCCGATGCAGCGGAACACACATTACAATTAGGGTAATGTGTGTCTGGAAAATGTGGTCCGTGGACCCCAACCTCCTTAGGGTTATTGAAAATATATTAGTGGTCTTAGAGCCAATGTGCAAAATATTATAACAAATATGTAAGCATATTATAAATGATTATTTATATATAATAAATTACCTTAAAATAATAATTAATATATTTATAATAACAGTTTTAATATTAAAAAATGAGCCTTTGGAATTGTTTTAAATACGTGAATGTTTTTGATAAGTCTATATGAATCAAGAAACAATTAACTAAATTTATATTGATAAATATAAATAAATATAAATATTTATATATGAATATTTATAAATATTTCCTGGTGTTAGTCAAAAGGCCGAAAAATGGGCGTCTAAATATTAATTACAGTAATTCAATTTATTGGAAATACCATTGAGTACGTTTTCCTTTCATATTTTAAGAAATAAGACAAAATGAAGGTTATAAAAGAAATTGGGTTTTATACAAGGTATAGCGATTTCTCAAAAAACTTTAAAAATCATAAAATGTATTGTGAATTATTCTACTTTATTAAAACGATTGATTTTAAACTATTGAATCTAATTAAAGTTGATGAAAACTAACAAACAAAACATAAAAAACCACCATTTATCAAGCTCTTTAGTTTTGCAAACTATAGAACTGCTTCGCGATCCTTGAAAACAGGAAGTTTAGCGATAGGTATAAGTTATTCTATTTATTAGATGGGAAGGAGGGGTGTAATGAGAAGAATACCATTTATCAACAATAAGAGTCCACGGGGACCCTTATTGTTTCATCTACTCTCAAGTTTAAGGAAGATGACGAATGTCGGTCCGCGGTAGCTGAATATTCACGAGATATTGGTGAATATTCATCGATGTCGAGAGAGACTCATCAGAGAAGCAATAGAGATTGCTTGAGCAAAAAAAAATAACATCAACAGGAACATTGGGTTGAAGATCTGCAACACATAGAAACCGCTATGTTATTCTTACTATGTTGCTAAGTAGACTGAACAACTGCGAATTAATTTTGCTCGTGGAATTGTGAAACCTTATCTAGTCGAAAATGTCTTTGATAATACCAAGTCTATACTTTTATAACTTAACTTTACTATCAAAGCATAAAAGATGAACTAAAAAAAGTAGTACTTATTTTTTATCGGAACTTTTCCTTATCACATCGGATTCACTACGCTCATCCTCCATAATTCAGACACACTTCGCTCGCCCTCAGAATATAAAATACGCCAAATTTAGATTGCAATATGTCTTCGGACTCGCTTTGCTCGTCTTTATATAATCAATACATCCGTTTCATTCCCAGCAGTCACCCATCCAGGCCCAGACACCGCTCAATGCTGCTCACCTTTTATGATCCAAAAAAAATCATGGATATACTTGTATTAAAACGAAACTTGGAGTACTTATTAACAGTACACTTAACTAAATTGGATTATTTTACAATTTTTAAAAAACGTACACAAGTCATTTAAAAAAAAATTGATCGAATGCTGATAATGAGATGGAACTTGGCACATAAGTTAGTCTTATACATGGCTACATGCGTGCCAAATCTCAAAATGATCGCAATATTTTCCGGGTTTTATGATTTTTCGAACGTTTTGCTGAGTTATTATTGTAGGGCATAATGACGTCATAAAAAATATTTTCCTGCTAGTTAAACTACACCGACAGACTGATTTTTATACGTTGTATCAACACTGTGAGCTTCGGTGATAACAGACACACACATACACTGACACTCACACAGACAACTTTGTGAAAACACTTAGGAGGCCTTAAAAACTCCAAAAAAGGATAATTCAGGTGATATCCGGGTTTCGGATTTTCTTTCTGCAAATCAGTAGTTTTCCTATATACCTACGGTGTAAACGGGGACATGTACGATTGTTTTACTGGCTTAGTAGTTCAACTAATTAATCCAACACACAAGTTTCTTATTTTCATTACATCTAATTAATTTTATCCAGTCTCTTTAATATCATGTTTTCTTTGATCCTTTGAACAGCTGTTTCTTTTTATTTACGAGTCAATGTTAGCTAAATATAGGCAGAGTCAGTAGGTCGATTCTTTATTATAATAGCAAAATAACCTTGAGTGAAAGGAAGATTGTTTGATACCTATTATATTCGTGTTAAATTGCCTCCAGAATTTTTAGTGAAGTCAGAAAAAAAAATATTCTAAATAAAGTTCAGAACAATTCGTAAAGGTTAATCAACAAAGCGTAAGGAACTATAATATGCCCAAAAATAAAACCGTTATAAAAAAATGTTTTTTTTGTTACTTATTCTATTAAAGCGTTTTTATAACATTTAGAAGAAAGAACAAAAATAGTTATAATTAAGGTTTATAAGTTATTTTGCTCAATACATTATTTATTTTATTAACTGATTATTTCTGACTCGTGAACATTAAAATGGGGCACACCCAGAAAGATTTCTAAAACTTTTATTTTCTTTTATAATGTAATTGTTGAAAAAGGTTACCGGATACCTATTTTATGCCCGTATTCCATAAGCGGATAATATTTAGAGGAAATTACTGGGTACAGAGGTATTGAATACTGTAAAAATTTAGAATATAAGTAATTGTGCATGCGGATCCAACGCCATAACTAAAAAAGACTTCTAAATAATAATTATTATTATTAATGATTGGGGTTGGAGTCGAGGATAGACCACATTTGCACTGTGACTGGAAGTCTATTATATAATTCCCTTAATTGGTCCAGGTCAGAATAATCATTTTCCCTGGACTATGTCTAGGATCTTTTTGACCAGTGATTCATTGGTAGAGTCAAACTTAGTGAGAGTGCTGCTACCATTGTACGAGAACCTATAAAAGGCTAGGGCTTCACATCTCTGAAGTATATGAGAGACAGTTTCGGTTTCTGATTCACAAAGCCTATACACTGGGTTATCTTTAAAGATGCCAATAGAGGAGTTTTCAGAGGTGACCAGTGACCAGTCAGTAATCCAGTTACTGTTCTAAGGTCCCTTCTGCTTAGACTGAGGAGATCCTCAGTTACTTTAGGACTGGGTAATTCTAAAAAATACTCGAAATTTCGGTAACTATATGCTTTATTAAAAACGATTTAAGAATGCACAGTAATGCAACCCATAAATATTGATTTGAAGTTATAATTCGGATAACTACTCATTCGAATACACATGCTGCGGGCCATAATTTTATAAGGCCAGATCAGAATAAGACATACTATTTGAGTTTGAAAAATTCAAATAGTTTTAAAAAATAATTACTATAATTTTT
Organism: Microvelia longipes; assembly: GCA_018340805.1. Classification (NCBI taxonomy): domain Eukaryota; kingdom Metazoa; phylum Arthropoda; class Insecta; order Hemiptera; family Veliidae; genus Microvelia; species Microvelia longipes. Next base: position 12,740,518 of record JACMZG010000008.1, on the reverse strand, counting down.
AATTTCAGTTAGCTTATCCCAGAAACAAATAAATGATAAAAAATTCTCTTAGCAACTATTTAAATTAATTCACTACCCTTTGTTAACCCTAATTAGTATAAAGAACATCGCCTTGCGCCATACAGCTAACAATGCCTTATTGGGACCATATTAATAAAACGCTCGAGACAAGGCTCGGAGGCTTCCACTCCCTGTGAGCCTCTCAGTATTACACAAGATCAACGATTTTGTTAATAAAAACATAACCTCATTTCCTTAAGATCCTTCAAGTATATTACTTCTGCAAAAAGGTCAAACCAGTCTTGTTTTAATATTTTTTTGTAAAGATTTAAAAGTTCAATAAAAACAATTTAAAGGAAACAAGGAATTTAAAAAATGAGACATTTTCAAAATATGTACTTGACTAAATTAGTTCAACAAATGTTACTCTTTGGATATCAAGATTATATCATACACGCAGTTATTTGTTGTTAAAATCCAATGGAAGAACGAGTTTAGTGTATTTAAAAAAGTATTTGGGGCTATAAAAATTGTTTAATGTCTGTTAGCTTTATTTGCAGTACACCTTAGACTTTAGCATCATTAGAGTAATTAAATTTAATTAGTATATAAGAATTCGACTTATAAACTTTAAATGAGAAAATAAAATAAATTTTTTTAAAGTATATTTAAGTTTTTAACGTTCCAGTGCTTTTGGAATTAAATGTGCTGTTACTAGTAAGCAATGATACAAATATCAATATACAATATATACACGAACAGTATATACAATATACTGTATTTATCATAAAGCTCGAGCTAAACATGTATTAGCAGAATCGAAGAGATGTCAAACATTTCCCAGCTATTTCTCATATTGGGTATATAGTAGCTATATACATATATCTATATCACAGTAATCTATACATTTTTTACATTTATTACCTATTAATTACATTATTTACCTAGGAAGATATTTAACATTTACCTATACATGCATTTTTACATTTCCTTACCAACTACCGTGGATATATTTTGCTGAGACATTAAAAATGAACTAATATGACAAATAAATCAATTACATTTTTACTATTCTTCATTTAAACTGTAGGTATATAGGAATTGTATTGTTTTTGCCAAGTATTCCAAAACATAATTCCATGGAATTATACTTTTCAGGTGTTTTTAAGACCTCCTAAATATTTTTCAAAAAATTTTCTGTCTGCATGCATGTTCTGTGTATGTGTGTCTCTGTTATCATCAAAGCTCCTAGTGTATTTATGCTAGAGAGTTGAATCTTGGTACAAAAATTAATCTTTAGTTCTAGTTGTACAGTCAGGAAAATAATTTTTAATAAACTCTCATCAATGACTCAGCAAAATTCATAATACACGGAAAATGTTTTGATCGGGTTGAGATTTAGCAAGCATGTTGTCATTCATAAGATAAATTGTAATAAATCGAGAAAAAATCCAATTGACTTGGAATTTAATACTAGTGTATTTCTTTTCGTAATAAATAAGTATACTAAGTTTAGTTTAAATACATCAAGTATATCTATAGTATTTATTGGATAATAAAAGTAAAGTAGCATCTAGCGAGGTCAGTGCCTGGATGAGGAACCGTTGGGAATGAAACTTATGTAATTACTATCTAAGGACAAGCGAAGCGAATCAGAAGACGTGTTGCTGTACAAATTTAGAGAATTTTATATTCGGATGACGAGCTAAGCGACTTCGAAGTAGGAATGATGAGTTGCAAATTCGATGTGGTGAGGAAAAGTTCCGAGGTACCCCGTACCCAAGTTTTTATATTGGTGGAAATTCTGAACATATTGACTTTCAACTGTTTTCCGACGTATAACGCATAGCGTAAAACATCCATTCAACTGTTTTCCGACGTATAACATAGCGTAAAACTTCCATTCAACTGTTTTCCGACGTATAACACATAGCGTAAAACATCTATTCAACTGTTTTCCGACGGATAACACATAGGTAAAACATCCATTCAACTGTTTTCCGTATAACACATAGCGTTAAACATCCATTCAACTGTTTTCCGACCATATAGCGTAAAACATCCATTAACTGTTTTCCGACGTATAACATAGCGTAAAACATCCATTCAACTGTTTTCCGAGTATAACACATAGCGTATCCATTCAACTGTTTTCCGACGTATAGCGTAAACATCCATTCTGTTTTCCGACGTAAAACAATACGTAAACATCCATTCAACTGTTTTCCGACGTATAACACATAGCGTAAAACATCCATTCAACTGTTTTCCGACGTATAACACATAGCGTAAAACATCCATTCAACTGTTTTCCGACGTATAACACATAGCGTAAAACATTCAAAGTTTTCCGACGTATAACACATAGCGTTAAACATCTATTCACTGTTTTCCGACGTAAACACATAGGTTAAACATCCATTCAACTGTTTTCCGACGTCGCGTGTTTCCGACGTATAACATATAGCGTAAAACATCCATTCAACTGTTTTCCGACGTATAACATAGCGTAAAACATCCATTCAACTGTTTTCCGACGGATAACACATAGCGTAAAACATCCATTCAACTGTTTTTCGACGTATAAGACATAGCGTAAAACATCCATTCCCCACTCCTCCTCACTATAATGCCCACGATCTCATCTGAGTAATTTTCTTTAAAATCAATATTGCAGACAAACCGACTTTATAACTACGTTTCAAGGCTATATACAAAATTGTTTAGAGAACAGAGAAAATAGAAAAAAATGACTAATTTTCTATAATCTTAAATGATCTCATACTTAGTCCATAGATTATAATCTATGGAGGTTTCTATAATAACTATATAAGGTTATAATCAATGTTGGTAAAAGAAATCACTACTCTCAAATAACTCTTTAGGCGAAGTAATGACTTTGTTTACAAGACTATAGATTGGGTCTTGTTAACTCTATATCCATTATCATCTCATCATTGTTCCAAATTATTAAGCCACCGAAACCCTTTTCGAATGGATACCCATTATTAGAAAAGTACCCGCTGTAATAATTTCTTTTGACGCTTTACTTCAAGCACAACTAAGAAAATTGTTAAGATGAAGTTTAAGCGAAAAGATCTATAGTGCAAACAAAGAACAAAGAATGGTCAATTTTCCTTTTGTATAATCCCGTGAAGAATGTATTGTTTGTATCCTTAATTTATGAATAAAGATTTGTTTAAAAGGTAGATATTTGTTTTTTTAAGACTGTATACTAGATTGCTTACAGTTTCAGCTTGGTCATCTTGTTTATTACAGTATTTTAATTTTGTAATTTCTTTCTTGTAAAAGACCGTAAACAATAGAGAAAGACTAAAAATGTTTAAATATTCATTTCATAATATTCTTTCATTGAAACATTGATAACTTGATAGGAGTAAGTTAAGATCGCCATTTAATATTAACTCTTATCACGATAAAAACAATGAAAATGCGTTAAAAAAAATTAATATAAAACTCAGTTTTATATTTACAAATTACTAGATTGCAACGTTATTGTGTCATTGCGATGTCTTATCACAGAGATATAAGATTTAGATAGCATTGCTTTTTCTATACCATTGCATGGAGAGGCTACTCAATACTTTACTGAACGTAAATATGTAAATATACTTCTAAAAAATGCCTAAAGTTGTAAAAAATCGTATATATTGTAAAAAAAATGTAAAAACTGAAAAATATAAAAATATTATTCTGAACTAATTGTAAGAAAATAAGTAGAAAGAGATAAGATTTCAATTACCTTTTAAATAAGATAATATTGGATAACATAAAGTTGAAAATATGAATTATGCACTATTGAGATAAGTAAAAACCAAAGTAAACTAACCAAAAAAGGTAAATTACTCCAAGGGTTTCGCCACCATGACATTCTGAAGAAGATCGAAGCAAGTTTAAAGTTGTGTGGAAAAGTTCAGAGGTATCCTGTGCGGGATTTGTTTAAACTGAGAAAATTAGGATTTAAAAATATACGTCATTAATAAATACTTTATTTATGGAGCGCTCAGATAAACTTAAATTTATTATTAAGCATCATCATTTAAACTATGTGAAGGACATTATAAAAAGTTCTGTCAATTATTCTTAAGCGATACAAATATTCTTTATTTTATTTACTTTTTAAGGTAAACCTTAAATAATCTTCCAGAAAGCACCTGAACAAGATACAATTCTTGTACTCTTCTACAAATTAACTAATATGGTAAAAATTATATAAAATACAAAAACTTGTTCGATATCAACATTACTCTTTAGTTTGATTATTATTAATAACTGGTTTTGTACAATACACGCATTGTTTTAATATTTCACTTGCGTGATATTGTATGTAATACTTGTTTATATGGTCACTGTCATCATCAGCTACAAGAAAACCAACCAACACTGGGTTATATCGTGGGAACACATCTCAATGATTAACTTATTCAATATTTGTCCTCCATATGTAATAAAAGAAAAAAATATAAAACAAAACATATTGTTTTAGTAAAAAAAATCCGGGCACTTCAATAATTTTTCGATTTTAACCATTTAAAAAAATCAAATACATGTCATTGAATACAAATTGCATTAATGCTGATGATGAAATAAAACTCGGAACATTTGTATAGCTATTGTACGAGAATAGGATAAAGCTCGTATCTTATAGGATCGTATAGGATAAAGCTACTATGATAACAGAATAACACATATAGATGTGTAGAAAAAAATATTAGAATATCTGAATATTATTGGAATTATTCCATGGATCTCCTCTTGTGACAACGCTAGATAGTAATGAACGTCTCTCAGCAGAATAACGGACAACTAAAATAATTTGGGCCTATATGTTTGGTAAGTTACTTTGTCGTACTTACATGATGGATCTGGAATAATGTTGAAACAGTTAAGGTATGCTTTTGTTGGAGCCATGCCTTGTAAGGGCTTGCATAATTTAGCACAATATTTGTTTTCAAAATGGCTCTATAGCTAGTAGACCAAAGCCAAAAAAACTTGCTTACTACGGTTAGGGAAAATTTAGTCCACAACCCTTTCTCTAAATGTATCCAAATTTATCTGCAATTTTCCAAACTTATCATAACTTAGCCGTTACAACGTAGACTTGCGGATATTTCATTTGCTAGGCTTCACTGAGGGAGCTGAAGGAGGCTTTCCTGGCTAATATTTCATATTATTCATAACTATTTATACCAGAATGACATATGACCTATTTTATTTGAATAGTAGAACCCTGTCACGGAACTTGAAGCAATAAAAACCTGATAGTGCTGAATAATAATAAAGATGCTGATAGTGCCAGGCTTAATTTTTAATGCCACTATTTGAGATCTTCTCTTGAGAGATATTAGCCTAACAAGTGCTTCTTCAATACCTAGTTGTTCTGCCTGATTATTTGAACGATTTCAGGAAAGTTTTCATCTATTTGAAGAGAATATTTAGAAATTTTTATTCACAATCAACAAAAGCTGTTGTTTCTACGCCATTATTATTTTTACTTCCTTCAGAGGAAGTAAAAATTCTTTTACATACATTCATTAAGGTTAATCATATCCTCCACACATTTGCCCTTCTGTTTTCGTTTTCGGCTTATGCGTAATATAAGTGAAATCTTGTTTTGATGAGCCCATACTTTAACTAGATGAAGGCTATGATTCTCTAGGGCAATGCTACGTAATACATCGTATCTCCTAATCACGATCAGTGGCAATATGATCTTAATAAGGAATTATGAAGATCATCCGTGAAAGCTAGAACACTTGCTCCTTCGGGATATTTCGATATTTAAGACATAATAGAGAATCGTACATAATGTTCCAAAACCCACTGCTATGTACCACTTGAAGAGACTCTTATGATATTTTTTGCCATTGGTATCCTGAACCTTATAGTGAACCGAATATTTTATGGTAATCATTTTTGTTACATGATATTCATTTTAGGACAGTGGCATGATATACATGATATACATTTAATTGGTATAATATGGCTGTCCACCAAGCCGAATCAAACGCTCCCTGAACTCTGTTAGTTGAGCCAAACTTTGTAAGAGTGCTGCCTCAAAAATACAACTTTTTAAACAGTTTTATCTTATTTATCTGAGTGATTAAAAAATCATAAAAATCGAAAATGTTTCCGGTACAACTGAAACCTTAAACAAATTTATATCTTTAAGCGATGAATTTAACGAATAACTATTGATTTAATTTTGGATATTGATTGCCATTTTGAAAATATTGACTTTTAAGTTTTAACGGTCTGTAACTTTTTTAGTCTTTTAACTGTTTTTTGACATACATAAAACATACTTTATGTTTTACTACGTGTTTGACTACAAGGACTTGTAGTCGAAATTCGAAAGTTAGTTACTTTTTACGTTATTAGCGAAAATATATGTTTATTGCAGCAGTAGTTAAAATTAGATGAAAAATTTGTTTGCACCTGAAAAAAACATAACGTTTTACCACTAAGCTGCCACGTTGACCGCTGGTATTTCAAGGCTTTCGTAAAGATAGAAGCGTAGTTGTATCCACTGTAACACTTTTTGAAACTTTAATCAGCCTTTAGTTTAACACCCTAGAAATTTGGTTACCCATTCATTCTGGGGTCAAGCGTAGCAAGACCGAAGTAATACCAAATTAAGCTTTGGGTGATTGTGACATTCTAAGGATGAGCAAAGCGAGTCCGACGTCATAACAGTTAAGTCCCTCACATAAGACTACAGAATAAATTATCCACAACATTAGAGTTTACTTGAAGTTTAAGGGTTGATGAGCCGCATGGCTCTATAATCGAGCATTATATTATAATTATTATTATAGAGTGCAGAATGACCAAGAGCACTTTGTCTATCAATGCATTTTCAGCCAATGTATGCCGGTTTTGACAGTATGTGTTTCACTTGCTTCAGCGCCTTGCCTTAAAACTTCTGAAATAATTACGTGAGTAAATAATAGAAACCCAAAATAAGTTGACTACTTGACTTTAAATAAGTGGTTCTTCTCTCTCACTACTAAATACCTTTCTCTCGCCATTCTTACCATAAAAAAACAGAAACTAGTTTTAACGTATTTTCTTATTTACTTATTACCCCTAATACCGCTACAGATTAATAATAATAATAATAATATACCATTTATTAATCCATAATACATTTTACAATTTTACAATATTGGCTTATAGTTTTATAAGATTAAATCAGCCTGAGCTGTGGTTAATTGAGTTCGCTCTCAGATTATTCATTAGAATTAATTTAAATACAAAAATAATTAAAAATAATTTTACGATACATGCAAAAAATAAAATTTAGTAAAATTTGTGGTTAATATTATAATATATATAACAAATTAGTAATATTAATAACATAAGGATAAACATAAATTATGATTACTTAAATAAATACTAATGAATCTTCTACAGAAATAATTAATTATTTGATTAAACTATCAATCTGAACATTCAGAAAAATAATAATAGTATAAATTGATAATGTACATATTGTAAAAATCAAACTAATATTAATAAATATATATCTTAAGAAATTAATAATGTATTACAACTAATAAGACAATCAATAATAAATACTTTAATATTTAATAATTATAACCAAAGTTTTAAACTCACTATACATGAATATACATAAACATAAACATACCCACAATACTTATATAACATACTTACACTACATATAGACATCTACATACGCACACAAAAGTACTTAGACTAGACTAACACATAACTTAGACTTATACTGACAATAACTTAACTTATTTTTAACTTAATTATTTCAACTATTGTTTAAAAAAAACTCTAATCAGTAGGTAACCAAACTTGTGAATAGACCGTTTTCATTCTTCTCCATTCCTCTCTGTCCATTGCCACCCTTTTCCACGTGACTCCTCCGCAGCATCTCTTCATCTCATGGTCCCATTTAGTGCTCGGTCTTCCTTTTTTTCTCTTCAGATCCCTCGGGTACCAGTCCAGTATTGCTCTGCTCCATCTCTCATCTGTCACTCTTATTAGATGGCCCGCCATTTCCATTTTCTTTCTACTGCTGTCTGCCTATGTCTTCCATTCCTGTCTTATTTCTAATCCATAAATTGACTTCCTGTCTTTTCTACTAATTTGAGCATACTTCGCTCCATCCTCCTTACAGATATTCTTAGTTTGTTAATTTGTGAAGTTAATATCCACGTCTCGCAGCCAATAACAGGACTGGTTTAACAACGCTCTGCCATAGCTTAATCTTCTTATTCATCTCAACATTGGAACGAAATAATCTTCTATATTTGTTATAAGACTTCCAAGCCAATCCAATTCTTCTATCCAGCTCCTTTCCGAACCTTTTTTCTTTGCTAATAATTTACCTAGATAAATAAACTGCTCTACTTCTTCAATTACATTCCCGTCCATAATGATCTCATCCTCCTTACCTATGTTGATTCCGCTACAGATTAGAACTTCTAAATCTATCTGGTAGTATTATAATCCCTTATTGTAAAACTCGTTTTGTTGATGCTACATATTCACTGTTTACCTTAATAATGCTATTAACTTTATTAACTTACGACTTGTACTGATATTTAAGATTAAGTAATTCTACTTTAAACCATTATAAAAATTCAATTGTGTTTCTAATATGTTTTAATCACACATCGTATATTACTAGAAATACAATATCCTTGGCCCAGTGAGTGTACAGTCTTCTGTGTAAGTATAAAATTACTTTGAAAATAAATAAAAAATCTTCCTTATTTGGAGAATAATAGAAAGATTTTGTAATAAAATTATCTTCAAACCTATTTAGATTCGATATATATTTAGTATAAAAATTATATATACCTAGTAAGATTATTTCTGTTAATATTTTAATTTAATATTAGATTCGTTTATAATATAACACACGGCTAAAGTTAATTGACAGCCTGCCAAAATCACAATGCTTTCAACCCTCTTTTTTTAAAAAAAAATCCCTTCTTTTAAGTAACAATAAGTACAAAAATTCCCTACTCTTGCAACACTGTAAGTCAGGTTATGTTTTTATTTTTATTATTTGTTTTTATTTGATATTGAATTTTTTTTATTTTTTAAAAATTATTTATTTACTTTTTAAGTAGGAATATTGTTGTATCTTATAAATTTACCTACTTAGTGTTGCTTTAAATTTGTTCGGGAAGTATGAATTAAGTGGAGTTAAAGTTGTTAATTACGTAATGCAATATATCATAATAGTTCTATGATAAAAGTTTGACGATTCAAATAAATTGTCAGCTACTTTTTTCCAAAACAAACTGCTTTTTTTCTGTCGTTTGTATAATTGAATGCGTATTGTTTCATATTATAAAAATAATACGACACAATATGCATTCATGACTTAAAAAAGTCAAGACTGTCATCTATTAAAAGACATGGCAATTTCCAAAACAGATGCTGTCTTTTGGTGTTTTTTATACCCAGGTTGGCATGAGGAGGAAGGGAAAGGAGCGTGGTCGGTTTGAACCAATAGAATTCTTTCCCTCACAGATTTTTGGCACGCTGTCAATTGATTTTAGCCATGTGTCGTATTATAATATTTAATTCAATGTATTATTGTTTATTGAATCATAGAAGATTGTCAGAATGCTTCTCTTTCTTATAAGGAGTAGAAGTTATTAAGTGAAATATTTATCTTTATGTGGAAATTATCAACTTCCGATTTTGGCAGAACAGTTCTCTAAGAAACATTCATAATTAACCACAAGTGCAATGGCTGTTTATTTATTTTCTTAGTAATATAGATGATAAATAACATTCTATCGTCTTGCGCACCGTAACATATAAACAAATTTGAAGTCTGTTCATAAAGATCAAGGTAAAATTTTGTTGGGCTGGTCCCCCCCGCAATTATTTCTGCCAAGTGTTTGTTCCTTACTTTATACTCCCTAATAATGATTGTATCAGGACGATTACCTAATACTCATAATAATCAATTACAAGCGATGATTCGTATTGCTTTTCCTCATTTATACCGCACGTATACAGGAAAAGTATTGTGTTTGCAAAAAAAAAATTGAATCCGTGATGTCACCGGATTAATCCTTTTCAGGCGTTTTTAAGGTACCCTGAGTCTTCGCAAAGTTGTTTGTCTGTATATTTGTGTCTTTTATCATCGTTGCTCCCAGTGTATTTAGGCTAGAGAGTTGAAACTTTGAAAAAAATCACTACTACTGCAGCAGTTGTGATATTTGGAAAATATTTTTGACGTCATAAACCAGCAAAAATTTCGAAAAATCATAAAACGTTGTCATAATTTTGATAACAATTAGGTAACCAAAGTTACCTAATTGATTATGCATTTTTAAAGTTTGACTTTGTATCTAGGTATTGTGCACAAATAAAATACTTACAATAATTTATCATAAAGAATGTTTTATTATGCAATACGTCTACAGACAATTTTGTCTAAGCTCATTTATAAACCATTTTTTAAAAAAAAATCATCCTAATTTTTTATACGATAACTAAAAATAAGATAATTGTAATCATTTTGCTCACCTTTGTTGTATAAAATAAACATAACCTCCCGGGCTTACATTAATTGCAGTTGTAAAGAGATTAATTACTCTGAATTTAGTCGAAATTCTGAATGAGTGATATCTTTCACTTTAATCCAGTTTCTATTTAAGGTAAGTTAATTTTGCTTAGTAAAACTTGTCAGATTATTCAAGGTTAAAACTTATTTCAAAGTCAAGGAGTAAACGATCTTTTTTGTCTTGTCTCCGTCAAATAACCGTCCTCGACCTTACATCTCAAGATAATTGATTTAGAAACAAACAAAATAATAGGATGTTCGGGGAAAATCTATTGCGAATCGTTTAGAAGATTGACTATGAAATTATTCTGTTTAGCAGAAACGAATTGGTTTAGGTAAATGTGATTGTTGTCGGATCTTTCCTTTTTGCATGATGTTCTTATGTCCACTATTATGCGCATAATTGCTCGAGTTCAAGATCAAGTTGCATCAATTATAATAACATCTCTTTTCTATTCAAATTAAGTCGTTATAGCTGCTCCATAACCGATAAAATACAAGGTCAGAGCTAAGTCTTACTTGAAACGTAGTCAAGCTAAGCTATTAAGTGTCTTGGTTATTCCTTTGTACTATGCTTAACCTAATTAAGGTTAAAAATACTCACTCAGTAGTTGTTAATATCTGTGCAATACTTTAAACGTTGGGAAAAATTATTAGCAATTTTAGGCTCATACTAACGCAATGATTTCCTAATGATTTTGGAATCATTAGGAAGATACTTTGTGTCTTGCTCTTTATACTGTTTTCTCAGCTTAAGTCAGGTTAACTCCTTTCACCTTAAGTTTTGCTTTAATTTTGTTTAGTCGAGTGTTTCGTAGTTTTTATCATTTGGTTCTATGTATGAAACGTTATGGGTAGGGCACTAGGAAATGTTAGGTTGGCCAACATGTGGGTACCTAATATCGATTTACTTTTAGCGAATTTTCATTATGAAAATGACGCTATTTTCATTATGAAAATTTTCAGAAATAAAAATATGTGACAGTTTCACGCTGTCACCACTAGACTGTACTACTTGAGCCTCCTGCATCCCATCAACTATTTTTTTTTTAAATCTTTGAGTGAGCCATCTATGTTAATATTGTTTATCTATGATCCTAAGTGACGGAAACGGTATTTTTATTTAAAAACATAAATCATGAATATATTTTTGTTTATAATGCTTGTTAGTTTTAATATTATAGCATACTATTAATAATAAAGTATTAATAAAATCTTAATTAGTAAAATCAAATTTGTTAGAAAGCCTCTCAGGCCCGCGAAGCGGGCCTGTGTGGAGAGGCTGTGAAAATTCGCTAGGTACATGGCAAAATGCCATGTAACAAGAACAATAATGAAACAACACATCATACAAAACAACAACAATGTGGCCGCGAAGCGGCCACAGGGAGGCCCCCGGGCCGCGGCCGCGTAGCGGCTACGGGCCGAAGGCCCGTATTTATATTGTTCATTACCCGGGATAATGCTTAAGCTAGTGGGGTTAACGTATTAATGTTCTTTATTAGGGCGTTGCTAACTTTTAATACTTACTTCTTCAAATTTGAAGGTAGGATTTACATTAAATTAAACCAGTATAGATGCAAAAAAATTTCCGCTGTAGAATTTTTTTGCCTTGATAGAAAATTACCCTGCGGGAACAATAACTTGAGATGGCGTTCCGTATTGTTTGTTCTCAAAAAATAATTAAAGTTAGCGCTGAATCAATGTATACTGAAAATAGGAAACACAACCCGGGTTGCGATTCCCGTACCTCCAGTAAAAAAGACACATCCTCCACCCAAACAGAGAAGACTAAACTATATACTAAAGTGTAGGAAGAAAGAAAAATATTCACGAAGTTTTTTTTCGTAATACCTGTACAATTGTACAGTAATATCTGTTTGTAATACTCATTTTTAGAACCGAGTTATACTACATTAACTTCTAAGATTTAAAGATTGCTTGAATAAATAATTGTTTAAAATTATTAGTTTTGATTAAGTATTAAAATACCTAGCCTTGAGCTTTCATACTTTCTGTTAAGAATAATGCATGCTAGAATAAGCTTTTAAATGGCTCGAAATTCATGCTGAGTTACCTAAAAGTTGCCTCTTGCAAAAAATTATAAATAATTATCATTAAGTAATTCTCAATAATATAAAATCTTTTTTACGAGCAGACCTATTTTATAAAATTATCTGTATTTTTTTCATCGGTAACATCTGTGATAAAATTTTGTAGGAACACTGAAAACATTTTTAGAAACATAAACAAAAATACGCAGAAAAGCCCTCAGCAAACGATATCAGGGAAGAATCAATTATTGACCTTGATCAATGAGTAATTTTCAGGAAATCAATATAAGTATAAAGAACTAAATTTAAGTTTTAATGTTGTACCTTATTCTAAGTTAAAGCTACAGTAAATTAGTGTACATAACCAAAGTATATTAAATGTATAAGAGTGTCAATTTTTGTCTGCAATGTATTAAATTTAATTCATAGCCAATTTATAATTAAGATTAAAAACTATTATTTATGTACCACCACAATAAAACAACAATTCTTTTTCCTTTTAAATTATAATTCCAATAAAAATTAGTTATTGATCAATAACTTTAGTGTTGTTCTGAAACGAAATTGGCAAACAAATAATTTTAGCCTTTAATATTAAAACGTATATCGACACAACTCCCTCTACTCGGCAAGCTGGAGTTCTTAGATTGTAACCATATACTGTTGCTCATCAAGGTTACTAACCCTATAAATGGAAGCTCTTCAACCAGTACTTTTCTGTTAAAATGACTAACCGGCATTTCTGACTCCACAAAAATTTGTGGAAAATTCATAAAACGCACCTGCGTGGCAGAGGTCGTTAGAGCGTTAGTATTTACTCTGACCTTTGACACCACGGAGGTCTGGGGTTCGCAGCCCAGGTTACTCTCTCAGTAAATATATAAGATTTCCTTATATAATATATCGCCAACTTTAGATTAGACTTTGAGCGTAACGGTTGCATCTACCACACGAGGTTGTTCCCGCAGGGGTTTTCTCTGATGAGCCGCAAGGATCTAAACGGGCATTATTATTTTATTATTAGACCACAATTTTTGCCAAGTTTCATCTCATTATCAGCATTAGTTTAATTTTTATCGAATGACTTGTATACAGTTTTAAAAAATTTCAAATATCGAAAAAAACTCACTTGAGTTGAAATTTGGTGCAAGTGTGTACCTTTATGTAATAAATAAGTTAACTAAGTTTCGATTCTATACGGCAATTATATCAACAGGTTATGTTGGAGCTTAAAAGTTAAGCCAGCGTCCTCTAAGCGAGTCCTAAGTAGTGAGGATGAGCGATGCCAATCCGATGTTGTGAGGAAAAGTTCCGAGGCACTCCGTTCCCAATTCTTTGTTGTAAAAAAGAGTTTTTGGAAATGTATGGATTTTCTTTCTTTGTGAATATTTGTTTATCGACGAGAACAATGTCACCTGGCCAAGAGCCCAGGGGTGCTTGTTAATAAAAAGTGTAATGGCTTGAAACGGGTTTAATTTTTCGTAAATACCTTCCTGAACAAGGATCTACAATTCTGCCGACTCGTATCGGATGGGCGTCCCAGGCAGAACGCACTTTACAGGTCAAATTTACCACCCAAGTTAACAAACAGTGTAATGGCTGGAACCGGTCTCAATTTTTCGTAAATACCTTCCTGAACAAGGATCTGCAATCCTGCTGACTCGGATCGGATGGGAGTCCCAGGCAGAACCTTTGACCCCTAAAGTGCGTTCTGCCTGGGACAACTATCCGATACGAGTCTGCAGAATTGCAGATCCTTGTTCAGGAAGGTATTTACGAAAAATTGAGACCGTTTCCAGCCATTACACTTTTTATTATCAAAACACCCCTGGGCTCTTGGTCTATAAGCAGTGGTTTTCTTTTTTTGATATTTATTATTTATTATTTAGAGCTTCAAACCTTGACCCTGATGAATCTGAGTCGTATACATAACATATTACACTGAGTCTAGTTTATATTTAGGAAAACTACACTCTATTAGGAATATTGATAGGTTTGATCTGTAGATGTTATAATTTCAATTCTTCGCTAAATAATAATTATTCAAAAGAAATAAGAAGTCTATCACGAAACTTATTTAATTTAAATAGACTAAATAGAGAGATTGTATATTTTATTTTCAATAGGTCTAGCCAGGGGCACGATTTATTGAATGGGGGAGTAAAAAAAACGACAGTGGCTTAAAGTGGCGAAGTACGCAAAGGCGAAGGAGGGCGGGGGTGCTGACTTTCACTATGACTTCTGGCTATACCGCCGAACACTACTTCATAACTCAGTTTATACTAAGATACCGTCCTCTAAGCGACCTTAGCGCTCCGAGTGCCTCTTAATTTACGTCTTCGAACTAAACGATCGTTTTGAGTTTCATTCATATAAATGTTTGTGTGTTAACGTGTTAGTAGGTCGTAAAAGTGATTCATTGCTGAATAAAACAAATAAATCAGATGTGACATAGCCAGAATATGGTACCAATATGAACCGGCGTTTCATTATACTTCTAGCTTGGGTAAATATTTGTTTACTCTAGTAAATATTAACCTGACAATTAACTTATTGATTGTTATTACTGTACGTGTAAAAGGAAGGATGCTATTGCAAGTCATGTTTTTAATTTCATTTGTTTCAAAGAAAGAATGTAAAACATTATTGAGAACAGCTTGGCTTTATGTTATTTACAGGAACCTACTATCATGCTGAGTGGCCCTGTGTCCTCTTCGATGCCATATTTTTAGACTCTTTGGCCACGACGTAAGCTAATTTTCAAATACGCTCAAGTGGCCACCCTAGTGTCCTGTGTGTTTTTCGTATTGCTTGGACCTCTTACTATCGATTTAGCACTCTAAAATCATAAAATAACACGCTTTTATGTCATCTTTAAGAGAAGTTTTAGAAAGTAATTTTCCAGTTTCTTTCAGCTTTTCCGGCTGAACGGTTGGTCTGGTTGAGCTAAAACTGAACTAGATTCAGAAGACTAATGAATATTAAGAACGACATAAAAAAAACCGTCATCATACATCATAAAATTGCTTGTCTATTTATTTTCAGCAACAATAAAATTAATTTTGCCGATTACATCTTTGTCTCATCACGTTCCCTCCCCATGTACTTCAGCGAAATATATTACGAATCCTTCCAAGAAAAAGGATACAATACAACTTACCGTAGAGCTTTTCTGGGATGGATTATCCCTTATCGGCTCTACAAATAATTTAGATACTGCTTCCAAATATGGCTTTTTGCAAAAGCTTCAGGTTTTCTTTACCTTTTCTGATTAGGCAACAACTAATACATAGGGTAGAAGTATTCATGAAAAAAATTTCCTTAACCAGTACGCGAAGATACGTCATTCTTTTAGAATGACGTATCTTTCATTCTTTAGAATGACCTCTTAAGTCATTCTAAAACTTAAGCTAAAAAGTCATGAATTTAATGTATATATATATATATTATATATATATATATATATATATATATATATATATATATATATATATATATATATATAATATATATATATATATATATATATATATATATATATATATATATATATATTGTGTGTGTGTGTGTGTGTGTGTGTATATATTATTACAGCACTATTGGATATTTCTTTGCAATTATTTTCAACATCTTAGAAAACAATTTACAAATTGGCTATTTTTCACCATTTTGATAAATACATATTCTACAAATTTATCAGATATGCGTAGAATATGACTTCTGTAGTAATGTTTAACTAAAATCTGTAGGAGTTTTCAGGCTTTTAAATGCATGTGGGGTAGGGTGGCCCTTAGCTATAGGGGTGAAAAAAAATGTTAGAAATGTTGTGCTCCCAACCCTAATTGTTCGAATATATAAAAAAAATTCCATAAAAATTTCAGCCCGATCGGGGGTGATTAACAGGTGCCGCCGGGCCTTTGAAGTTTTATAGGTGTCAAAATTCGTCAAAATTGTGATTTTCGTGACAAGTTTTTTTTCTGTGATTTTTTACATTATTTTCTAGGTAAAAACAATACCTAACCCACTAATAAGACTCTGAACTTATTATTATGACCTGAAATTATCTTAGTTTTACTTACTCTGATATTTAATGTGGACATATATATTTTTTCTGAAAAAATGTTCAAAAAACAATTTTTTTCTCTACACTACAAAGTATAACTCATATAATATGTTTTTTGTTATCAATTTTTGGTATATTATGTTTTGTATACTCTCTTCTATAATTTAAGACCAATATTTGGTTATTTATACTAATATTAGCAGACTTAATGTGTAACATACAAACCACTGCCATCCTATCTCGCAGTAGGTGAAAGCTAAGTAATGAGTATAATAGTCCAATTCAGTTTCAAGAATTTTCAATTAGTTTTTTGGTTTGAATTATTTTCAAACAAGCCATTATTGTGACATTTGAAACTTTGTGTTTACCCCCCCCCCTTTGCCTGACCCTCCTCTTCCCTTACCGAATTTATTAATCATTAACAATGGTTAATACATTTTTTTAGTATAGCATTGCTAATATTTTTTTTTTCTATAGCCTCGTAATTGACTAATGACTGAATAAAATGCAAGTCAGACATTGGGCCTTACTCGCACTTGTGTCACCATACCATGCTCTTAAATACACTCTAATAAGAAAAATGTTAATTTTTCTCATCGAAGATTTTTCTTTGGTAGACAACTTGAAGTCACTTCTAAATAAATAAATTTTTGAACAATAGATCGCCTTCGACATCCATATTGCATGGCTAATAGCACCTGGCTTTCTAAATGACACTCCTCGAGGCGGGGTCTCTCCTAGAAAAATCATTGCCAGCTCCATTAGCTCCCTGTTATCTTCTCTTAATTGTTTTTCTTTGAAACTTTTTACGAAGAAGTCACGCATATCTCTTATTAAACTTCTGAGATCAGAAGACTATATTTTAGAGTCTATCTGACCCCATGAATTCTGAACCTAGAAAACAGTGGAACATCTGGCCTAAAAGTCGGTCCCACTACTTTATTGAATACACCCTTAAATACCACTTCAAATACGTTGTGCCTACAAGGCAGGTATAGAAAATCCTTTTCTAAGAGGTTCAATATTTCTGCAAGCTCCATTTGTTCTACTGGTGTTCTATGCCGTGGTGTAAACACATCGCTTGAACTGAATCAAGAAGTCACCATTCTTCAAGACATCTATAGACTGCGGCGGCTTATTCTGCTCTAGTAGCCTGTGGTATGCTCGGAGCTCCATGGTCCATCAACTTGTCTTTTCCGCCATATGAAATAAGAACTGCCAAACTTTCTATCTTACTGTCTTTGTAATATTAGAAAGAAGCTTCCCATCCCAATGCAACAACAGCACACTGAATTCTATCAATACTAAAGGTTTGTAACAATTCATTGTATCTAAAAATCTAAAACTGGGATCGTTTATGGCTTATTGAATTTGTGTTAACTACCAAGTTCTTTGCATTATGGCCTAACGCTTCTGCTGTGGCAACTAATATATGAACAGCATCTCTGTCTCTAACTTTGCACCTATCTAACGTTGCTG
Source organism: Microvelia longipes (assembly GCA_018340805.1). NCBI lineage: Eukaryota > Metazoa > Arthropoda > Insecta > Hemiptera > Veliidae > Microvelia > Microvelia longipes. The sequence continues at coordinate 12,722,334 of JACMZG010000008.1, read as the reverse complement.
CTAGGCGATCATTAAAAAAAATCAACAGTTCCTCTAAAACCTGACGATGAAGGAAAAATTGCATCAGAGACAAGCTCATCTGAAACTCCCTCACTGTCGTCTGTGCTACTACTGCTGCTGGTGCTTGGTAGCAATTCCGCAAACAAACTAGATCGATCAATATCCTTCATGCATCGACTTTTCAACGGACCTCTTCCTCCTTCCGTTCTGCAATTCTCTATTCTGCCCTGTGTAACTTAATATCAACTCTCAGCATAACACCAGGTCGCCCTTTCATTCTTTGCATCCGCAAAAACTCTATGTCCTCCTGAATTTTTATTTGATTTTTATTTCGGCCCATAGTGACGCCGAAGCGTCACTATGGGCAATATCAAATAAATCATCCAGCCTTCTGTAAACGCAAAACTACTACTGATAGGAAACTCAGTCGTTTTAGAAAAATTTTTCTGAAGACAACTCCAATCGTTTTATAATTTGATTAAAATCTCACTGCAGTGGTCTTTTCTTTTTGTAAGGATTCTTGCTTTTTCCCAAAAGATGCTAACCTCCTTTATCATCAATTCAGCACTATGTTTTACATCTAACTTGATTATTTTGAGATTATAAAACAACACACTTGTCTGTTAGAAGGAAGTTTGCCCCCAGTAATCTGGTGGGAAACAGGACCTACTAAAAAAGGATGGTCAGAACGAAGAATTCTTTCACTTGAAATTTTATAACTAACAAACAACTTAAACCAAACACTTGATTTAAAAAAGAAATTTAAACAGATTTGATGGTAACAGTTTGTTTTCTGAACCAAGACTAGTACTTTTTTTTAAGTAAGTCAAAGGGATTAAAATAATTCATTCATAGTACCCCTGCTTAGATCACTTGCATCTTGCATGGTTTTCCTTCACTCATCTTTAATCCTTAAGTGGACACTAGGGTTATTTTACCTGAAAGTATTTTGGTAAACAAGTATTTAAAAGTATTCAAAGTTATAACCTATCTTGCCTTTCTTTATTCAATTCATTTTTTGTGAAAATTTTTTAAACATTTCATATTTTATAATAGGTAAGAGGGGGGGTGGGTCGGCAAAGGGGGGGGGGGGTAAACATAAAAGTTTCAAATTTCACAATAATGGCTTGTTTGAAATAAATTCAAAACCAAAAAACTAATTGAAAATTCTTGAAACTGAATTGGACTATTATACACATTACTTAGCTTTCACCTACTGCGAGATAGGATGGCAGTGTTTGTATGTTACACATTAGGTCTGCTAATTTTGGTAATAAATAACCAAATATTGGTCTTAAATTATAGAAGAGAGTATACAAAAACATAATATACCAATGAATTGATAACAAAAAACATATTATGTGAGTTATACTTTGCAGTGTAGAGAAAAAAAATTGTTTTTTGAACATTTTTTCAGAAAAAATATATATGTCCACCAATAAATATCAAAGTAAGTACAAACTAAGATATCAAACTACAAATTCCGTCTTTTCCACAAGAATATCTATATTTAAATAGCAGAGCCGGCTTTCGGCTTTCGCCATCAACTGTGCCGAAAAGGTGAGTCTTTATATGTTGTCCAAAATCTCCGTTAAGGGCTTGGAGCAGACAACATATAAAGATGTTGTCCAAGAGGAGATTTTGGACAACATATAAAGACTCACCTTTCCGGCACAGTTGTTGGCGAAAGCCGAAAGCCGGCTCTGCTATTTAAATATAGATATTCTTGTGGAAAAGACGGAATTTGTAGTTTGATGTTATGAGTAATCCACAGCGTAGTAACGTACCAAACTAAGATAATTTCAGGTCATAATAATAAGTTCATAGTGCTTATTAGTGGGTTAGGTATTGTTTTTTACCTAGAACATAATGTAAAAATCACAGAAAAAAATTGTCACGAAATTCACAATTTTGACGAATTATGACACCTATAAAACTTCAAAGGCCCGGCGGCACCTGTTAATCACCCCCGATCGGGCTGAAATTTTTATGGAATTTTTTTTTTCATATATTCGAACAAAATTAGGGGTTGGGAGCAAAGAAAAAAGAAAGTTCATTTTTAAGGGCCTCCCTAATGTGGGGGTTAAAAAGTGCCCCTAAAAGCCCCTTCGTACATGCACATGATTAATTTATGATCCATGATCCATGATCCATGATTGAGTCACGAGTATGATTGAGTCACTTTCGTTTGTGAGTTTTGAATAAAGTCACAATTCAATTATTTAGAGTAATTAGTTATTAGTTCAATTATTTTATTATTAGAGTATATTATTAAGAGAATCAAGAGAGTAGTGTAAATTCTACCAAATACAGAATTAAGAGTAGAGTAAATTCAGCCAAAGATAGAATTAAGAGTAGAGTAAATTCTACCAAGTACAGAATTGAGAGGAGAGTAAATTCAACCAAATACAGAATTAAGAGTAGTGTAAATTCTACCAAATACAGAATTAAGAGTAGTGTAAATTCTACCAAATATAGAATTAAAAGTAATGTAATTCAACTATATCTCGGTTTCGAATTTTTGCAAAACAATACTTTCCCTATACACCTACGGTATAAATAAGGAAAAACGTGCTTTATTTACATTGTCAATCAATGACATAATGTTTTGTTTGACGTATTTATGTCAATTAATAAAACTGGAACTAATACTGATAATAAAATGAAAAATCGTATTTTTGTAAACATACATAGATAGAGAATATGTATGTAATGTAAAAATACATAAATGGAGTTTTTAACACATATATTAATATGTGTTAAAAATTTCAGCCTAATCTAAATACTTTATGAAAAATTGTGATTTTTTAAAATGTTTGTGGAGTCATTTTTGTGGCTAAATGACGTCACACAAAAGACTCATTTTTACACCAAGTTTCATTTCGATGCGAGAAAACGTTCGAATGTTATGCAATATATAGGTATATATATAATATAATATATATATATATATATATATATATATATATATATATCTATATATATATATATATAATATTATATATCTATATATATATATATATATATATAATATATATTATATATATATATATATATATATATATATATATTATATTTCACATATATATATATATATATATATATATATATTATATATAATATATATATATATATATAATATATATATATATATATATATATATATATTATATATATATATACACATATATAATATATATATATATCATTTACACATACATACACATGCATACGGACAGAAAACTTTAAGAAACCCACTCATGTCTTAAAAAGTCCTGAAACGGATAATTCCGGTGTCGTCCTGGTTTTGCATTATTTTTGCAAAACGAGGAAAAGTAAAAATTATTTCATTGGAGTGAATTTTCTCATTTTCTAATACTTAAATAACAAAAGACAACAAAAAAAGCATTAAGAAGTAATAGACTACGAGGATCAGGTTTAGCAGTCTGCTATAAATACATAAAATTATATAACAAGAAAAATAATTAGATTTTACCCTTCATAAATATTTGCTAAAATGAATCCGAACAGGTTTGACTAGAGAAGTGCAATTGAGACCCGCATCTTAGCGACCTATCCATGGTAGTGTAGTTAGGACGGTATTATCTCCACCTTGAAAATTACTGGGTATACACTTAATGAGTTTAGATGCTACTTTCAATAAATAACTAAACCAAACCATAATTTATTTAATGATTGAATTACATAGTGTCTAAATTGATAGTTAGAACCTTTTTAAGAACTATACAAATATTTATAGTCAATTTGAATAATCGCTTTGAATAGTAATTTTTTATTAAAATAGGATTTTATCAAAATATTTGTATACATTATATTTTTATACTAATCAGTTATATACAGATATAAATGATAATGTCAACCGTCTATACCGACTTTAGCAGCACTTAAATTAGTATTATACTCAATGCAAGTATTTATAATTTTTACCGATTTTTAGAAATCTACTCAAGATTTCAACTCAAAGACTGAAACTTTTTTCCGATTGGAGTTAATGTATAACACATTTGTAGAAATTATTTGACAGAAATAATTCTATTCCAGATTTGATATTTAGGTTCTAATGCTTTAGAGTTATTCATCTTACTTTCTATGATTTCATATTTCTCTATTGCTAAAAATAAAAAGTTTATCAAAACTCGGTAGTATCAAATGATATATGTTCTGCTTGCCGTGCATGATGGAGGAAAGAGAGCTCTGCACATCTCTGGTAAATACTTCACATTATATTCTTCGGAGTTAATTGAAGGTCAGAGTGAGTTCAGGCTCTGTTGGCGCCCTGGTGAGTTAGACGTAACGAAACAGTGGGACATTATGTCGAGCCATCAATGATGACGAATGTCGAATGATGGAACAGTTCCCAGATGTAGCATTGCATTTTGCTAGTCACATTTTCTAGGTGTCTCTCACACAATTATATTGTGATATAATTGTGAATAATAATGCATTTATTACTTAATCAATTTGAATTATTTAATTTGAAATAGGTTTTGACGGTATTCAAGGGGATCCCGCAAAGAGTGGGGGTAAAAATCAATTAAACGGAAATATCTCTGGTTCTAAGCAAAATATCAAAATTCTAAGACGGTACTTCACTTCTAATTTTTTATTCTGCACATTTTAAGACTCATTTCAACCTTCTGGAGCAACAGTGGCGCAATTTGAGAAATACTTTAAAAATTGTAGTTCTCAAATTGTACCACTGTTTTTTGCTCCAGAAGGTTGAAATGAGTCTTAAAATGTGCAGAATAAAAATTAGAAGTGAAGTACCGTCTTAGAATTTTGATATTTTGCCGAGAACCGGAGATATTTCCATTTAAGTGATTTTTACCCCCCCTCTTTGCAGGATCGCCTTAAGGCAAAGAAGTCACATTGCCTAGAAAATTAGAGAGAATCACTATAATAAAAACAAATTTAACATTATAATGCGGAGCTGTCCTTCTTTAAAAGATTTCTGAAACACACAACTCTTTCAAAGACATTTATAATATTTTATCAAATTAAAAATGTATATATAAGTTTAAAAGATACATTTAATGATAATATAATGATTTATTTACATTACATTACAGCTTTATGCTTAAATATATCTACATTTAAATAAAATTAAAATTTTTAAATGATATATGATATATTTGTTATGATATTTATCATTTATACATGAAAAGTTCGATCGATGTCCGTCTTGTGAAAATATTATTTTGTTTTTATTGGAATGGTTTCTCTAGAGCCAAACTAAATCCATGAGTAATAGTCTCTTTCCCCTTGGGCTCATTTTTTGTAATAATGTACACATTTCCTATAGATACTACACTTCTCTTTGAACATCTCCTCGAATATCTTGGAGAGCCAAGGTATTGTATACCTCATCGTAACAAATTTATATTTATTTTCCCTTAACATTTCTGCCTGCATATGCTTTATATTATAATGGCGCCGAGCCACCAAGACAAATGTTATTAGGGCATTTTTCCAGCACATAGTGTTTCATTCCCTCCCCTGCATTTGCTGCAGATGTACCCAACATCTCCTGGAGTCTGATTGCCTACGATGATACTTCTCTGAAAAGGAACATAATTGGGGCAGCTTGGCAGCATTAACCCACACTATGCACCTGATAGAACATTTATGTTAGAAATAAATTTAGTATTAAGCGGAAAGTCTTTAAAATGTTTGTCGCACAGGCTTTGCCATTTTGAATTCGTCCATTATTTAAAGCTCTTTTTCCTTAACGTCTGACAGATTCTCCTACACTCTGACTTCATCTAACACTGTGAAATTTCTTCTCAAAAATAGAAGATATCTTGAAATAATGCATCTGGGGCTGAGTTCAGTTTTTGTACTAAACTGAGGTGCTGTAGATTGTAGAGGCATATTCCATAAGCACTTTATTATTAGCATTTTATTAGTTCCATTAGCATTATGAGTCACCTGAAGCGACGAGGTGTATAAATCATAACCAATGCAGTATTAGAAATTAATAAAAGCATATCCTTGGTACTCCCTCTTATAATAACGTCTATACTTTCTAATAGCGAGGTAGGTAGTTTTGTTAAAGGAGCGCCTTGAAGAGCAAAAGTCAGCGTCGGAAATAAATATTGATATAGGTTTTTGGTCCGGCTTAAATAGATTTCATAAGAGTACAAGTATAGCCGAGATACTTGAATGGTTCGCTTGCACTTGAGGAAATTATCCCACTTCCATCTTCTAAGATCAAAGTTCGTTTAGTAAGTTTACCGTTGTTAATTATAAATGCTGTACTTTAAGTATATTAACTATAAGTCCTATTTATCGAAACCTTTGTGAATCATATTAATTAATCTCTCTGCTAATATTTACTGTTGTTATCATCGTATCCTAAGCTGTGTGAATTTTGGGGTCACATATTTATTTCAAGATACGATCGATAGTCAAGTTAAAAAGAGTACTGGAAATTGAATCCTCTTGAGTAAAGCCTCTACAGACAAAAGATAGGTTATATTTTGCCCTAAATGAACTATTACTGTTTACACACATAACAGCGCTTTAATACCTTTAGTTAAGTTTATAGACACACGTCGTTGACTGTACATTTTCGAATGTACCGATGAGGTCAAGTAGTGCCACAGCAGCATTTTTCTTATGTCAGTTATGCATCCTTCAATACATCGTGCATTGATCTGGCGTTTACATAGCATCTCGGTAGACCTCTTACTAATCTTCTTTGACAAGAGTGAAACGAAACTTGTCTTCTCAATTCGACACCTAGTACATTCTCGTAATTTATAAAGTCGTCTATAAAGTGCATCGTAATAGGTCTCTAAGATGACAAGTTGTTAGGATCACCTTTGTAAATTTATATCGTAATTCCGTCGCAAAGGAAAATTTCTTTTGCACCTAGGGTTTTTGTACGAAATAAAATTTTAAAATGATATCTAATAAGTATTTTGTTAAATGAGAAATGTTCTAAAATTTCACTAATTGTTTTAATTAGTGAACCATCTAGGCCTGGGGAAGTGTTTGCTCGCGTTAAGCTTTTACAAATAAAATTTTAGGCTTAGTGGTTTTATTTTCATGGTTTTTTTCTTTGTTTCAACATTAATATTATTACATTGCAATGTTTAGGTTGATTAGCATTCATCATATTGTTTACTATTTTTTTTTTATTGCAAAAATTACTTTGCCCACTGTTTCCACAGATTTTACTAAAACATTTTTAGTATTATCTATGGACACTTCACTTTGAGGTTTATTTAGAAATATGTTCCACTCATCAAACTCTAGTATTAAAAATTTATCAAATAAGTGCTTTTAATATTGCGAAAACAGAAGCATCATAAATGATAGATTTTTAAAACTTTTAGATTTTTTACTTTTAAAAAAATTTTTAAACTTTTACATATTTAAAAATGTAAAAATAAAATTTAAACTAGCTATTAATGCCTAAACAGGATCTTTTCTTCTAACTAAAACTATAACCCAAACTAATTTTAACATTGCAAAACTGCGATGTTAGTTTCGTAATTAACAGTGCAACAGCTAAATAGTGACTCCAAAAAGTAAAAAAATTATCTTTTTTTGAGGTAGTACGTAATTGAGCACTTTATTGGACCGTTTTTAGGATGAGAAGCCAATCATTATTGTTATAGGAAGTTATTTAGTACTTTTCACCTCCGAGGACAATAATAAATGTAAAAAAACTCCTAGGACGTAAAAGTATGTTGCCGCCATTACTGTAATGTAGCGTGTTCAAAAAACAATCTGTGTTAAACCTTCATGAGCTTTATTTAAAAACGTTCATTTTGTTTCTGTTTTTGTTCGTAGACTAATTTTTTTTTTCGTTTTTAAAAGGTGTTCTAATTGACAATTTTTGTGTGTTTATTTGTAAAGCTTTTACATTTTTGAGTAAAAGTGTGAAGCTATGGATGAATTTAATGACGGCGATAATATGGAGTTAATAATAATTGGACGTATTTTTTTTCAATTAAGTATATAGCGCAAGCAAGTAAAGTAGCAATCAAGTAATGAGTGCTATTTTTTGATTTTTTTTTAATGAGTGCTTTATTTAAAGAGTGCAACCTCAAAAAAAATAGTGTATGCCATCCGGCTGAGAATGTCTTTATGCCTTGGCAATTTTTCCCGACTCGCTTCGCTCGTCGGTAAATCTAATTGCCGTGACATAAAGACACACTTCTCAGCCTTATGGCATAAATAACTATTATTTAAGAAATAAAATATTATCTTCAAAGAACTTTTAATGCATTGTGAAGTTTAATAAAAATAATACACCCTTAAAAACCATTAAAAAATAATTTATTTTAAAATTTATATAAAAAGCAAACGCATAAATAAATTTTAAAAATAAGAGGAAGTGTGTCAAGGCGTGACACTTTTCTCCGTGCACATTTTTTGCACTCTCAAGGATGGTATCTTTATTGCCCAAAATCAATACCGGTCCTTCAAATATATTTTGGAATAAATTCCACGATGACTACTATAGTAACAGTAATCCAAATTTAAATTTATGAAGGGGAAATATTTTTAAAATAAGTTATAAAGGTCAAAATTAATTATAGTCATTTTATTAAAAACAATTAAAGACAATAGATATTGGCGTTAATTGCTGATCGAATATTAACTAATGCATTATTACCTCTTCAATATTGTATTAATGAGATATTTATGTGTATTAAGGTGAAGTGACTTGATCAATTAATAGCGTTAGTCTTCATTACTCATTGCTACCAACATAGCTATAACTATATTTTTATTTGTTGAAGCCAGAAAATTTCTCATTAGAACCTACCCAAGAAGCCAAAACACGCAGTATAATGTATCAAATTGCAATGCCAAATGTATCACAATGCTAGAATTGCTCAAATAGAAATTCCTCAAATTGAAATAGAATTGCGCAGTCTGTAACAATCAATTATCACTTTTAAAACAACTTTACATAAGAGCACAATCAAAAAGCTAAAACTCAGAGGAAAATATATTGCATAATTTATATCGGTCTGTCGCAATTAATTAATTATTAGTTTAAGCACATTTTGTATTAATACAAATTGTACATGTCTTTTAGGGAATTTAAAGGGAAAACCAAATATGTTTATATTTTTTAGCAACTCTCGTTTGTGCGGAGAGGGATTGTTGATTCTATAATTATGAAAAAAAAAATTTTGAGCGATTGAAAAATAGTTTTAACTGTAGGTATAAGGCTAGTCTAGTCTCGTCAATATAAATATTGAGACAACTTGGTTTTTATAAAATATTTTAAAGTGTTTAAAAGTTAAATATGACCTATTTTATGCCATTTTGAATAAGACTAGTACACATGGCGTAGGAGTGTTACACAGTGTCATTTATAGTGAATGTTGAGACACTCTATTCTCTACACTGTGTACCTAGATATACTATTCTAGAACATTAGATGCATGTGATAATTTGATATCGCAATTTTAAAAGAAGTGAACGTACTATCAATTCGATTATATCTAGAGATAAGTGAAATTAATTAATAGGTGAATGTTGTTGAGAATTCTAACTAACCTGTGGATCTGCTATCGAATTTATTTTCGCGCTTAACGGATAACAAAGTACTGTGCCTAAATCTTCATTATTTACAATATTAAAAAATTTAAAAAGCAAAGTCCTCTTACAAAAAATAAATTTGGTTTTAACAAAAAAATTTCTGGAAAGAATTTTTGAAATTATATATTCCTACGAAGATTTTAACGAAAACAAAATACGGGACACGTTTTAGTATACTACAATCGCAGCTATGAGGCAAAGTTAGAGGACTTTTGGGGTATCTTTAAAAATGTCCGAACACATCCCAAAATAAAATTTCATTATAAGAATACTTCTGAGGAATTCAGAATCTGTACAAAACTCTGCGGAAAAAATAAACAGATTAATTAAAAATGTTCTGACACCACAGTTTCAAGTGTAAAACTCAGATTCATTAATCTATAATACGAGATATAGGCCCGTATTCAAAGACATCTTCCTAACATTTTTCTAACATTCTCCTTAAGGAACAAGGAGAATGTTAGGAGATAGATATCTTTGAATACGGGCCTAAGACTTCTTCTAAAATATAGACAGATCCTAAAATATATACTTCTTTTCAAAATATAATCCGGTTATAAATAATATTATTACTAATAATAGACAGCATTTACTCTAATGGCATGAAATTAATTAACATTAGAATTAAAAAAAAAATATTGTAACGATAAACCATTATTTTACAAATGATTTAGTAACCATAACTCATCATCTTTAAATGAAAACATAAACAACCGACCTGTAAATGAATAAAAATGAAATCAAAGCATTAAGTATTGGGTATGACAGAACTTGATGGGACAAACATTAAATACAATATGTCTCATCATAAGTCCTTGAAGGAAACCATTATCAAAAGTATATTGACTCGAACCAATCACTTCCTTGTTGAAATCATATTCTATAAATAATCTTATCATTAATATTCTGTTGATGTAACAACAGCAACGAAACGTTGACAAAAAATAAATTTGGTAAGATTACATCATAACGAAGTATGGAATCATTAATAATAAAATATTATTCACTGTGTCTGACAGTGTGATCATTTTTTAGCTAAAATGTAACAGGTGAGAGGTCATCTTGCTTTCGACAAAACATACTAACAATCCGGTTATTGAATAAAAATAAATTGTTTTTTTCGAGCTGAATATTATACTTAAGTACTTATATTTGATATTCATGTCGTTTGTAAACAAGTTAGTCGAATGAGCATGTCATGATTTCCTTAGTTATTTGTCATCATTGTTTATCTTTCGTATCTTCAAAATATATAGCTATGGATCATTAACAGCAGCACAATGTCACATAGAATATTAATTTATTGATTTATTATAAAGAATTTTAGAGCAATATTTGCACCCTGCTTACTATAAAAACTGCATATAAGCAGCATGTTTTAGTCCTCTACTATAAATCGAACCAGCTATATCCATACAGGGTCATTATTTAGTGCACGAACTAAAATTATTCTCAGGCTAGTTTCCACTTCTCTTTAAAGTGAGTGATATCCGCATTCCTCTCTAAAGTGAGTGGTCTCCACTCCTCTCTAAAGTGAGTGGTGTGAGTGGTCTCTACTCCTCCTCTCTAAAGTGAGTGGTCTCCACTCCTCTCTCCACTCCTCTCTAAAGTGAGTGTCTCCACTCCTCTCTAAAGTGAGGTGGTCTCCACTCCTCTCTAAAGTGAGTGGTCTCCACTCCTCTCTAAAGTGAGTGGTCTCCAAAGTGAGTGGTCTCCACTCCTCTCTAAAGTGAGTGGTCTCCACTCCTCTCTAAAGTGAGTGGTCTCTAGTGTGTGGTCTCCACTCCTCTCTAAAGTGAGTAGTCTCTACTCCTCTCCAAAGTGAGCGGTCTTATTTCCTCTCTGAAGCGAGCGGTCTTCTTTCCTCTCTGAAGCTAGTGGTCTCCATTCCATCTAAAGTGCGGGTTTCCATTCCTCTCTAAAATGAGTGGTCACCGTTCCTCTCTAAAGTGAGCGGTATTCTCTTCTCTCTGAAGCGAGTGGTCTCCACTCCTTCATGAAATGAGTGGTCTCCTCTCCTCTCTAAAAAGAGTAGTCTCCGGGAATCCAAAAATGTTGGGTGCCTATTTATGTACAATCTTTGATATTAATGACAAAAAATAGTGATGCAAATTTAATTGATGTGCTATTTATACATTTTATTGCTTTGTTTTTAAAAATCTCATAATACTATAATGAAAAAGAAATAAATGGAATAATTAAAACAAAAATTATAATAATAATCATAATAATATTTGATATCTTGAACTTAAATTTGTATCATCCTTCTAGCCAAAGACAAACCAATTATTATAATATTTTTATGTATCCTATTTATTGAATTTGCATTTCATAACATTTATTAGAATTGATAATGATAAATTCTATATCATATAATGCATTTACAAAATAGAGTGATTTTTTATCATTTCCAATTAAACAAAAAAAGTTGTTAAGATGTTTACAAAAAAAATTAGACCATCTATTTAATATTCAAATCAAGTAAAGAGTACTTTTGCTCGTTACAATATTACTGTCCCAGTGTTTTTTAAAATCAAATATAGGCTACCATATGGTATCTCTGTAATAAATTGGCATACAAGTCACCAATATAGTTTTGTTCTGTTTCAAATACAAAATAAGTTACCATCCTTAAGTAATAATATGGTCGTTTTTAAAAGTTTGTCACCATTGTGCTAACAGAATAAATATATTTTTTTATAAAAACAGAATTATGATAACTTCCATGTGTCAAAAGCCAACTAGTTTTAGTAATCAGACTCTGTTTTACAATTCCTAAGTACTACCTGATGTTATCACAATCATAACGAAAATCTAAACATAAAATCAACTCAACACAGCTATCTCAAGACACGATTCAAACTTTCTTACCCCCAAAATCTTTGTTTAACTTCTGATTAAATAAACACTTCTTTTGTTCAAGTTCCGTTTTTATTCTTTTAGAAGTTGATTTTAATTATTTGATAAGAGCTACGTGTTGACAAAATGTAATAATATCACTTATATAAATCAAATATGGTTAGCAGAGCGGTTGACTTTCATCCTGGATACGTGTCCTGAAATTGTCCCTCTGAACGATATTTTGACTTTCCATCCACTGAGAAGTTTATGTTTTTCCTTAAGGCTTACGTGACATACGTAGCTGTATATTGTTTCTTATATACTCACGTCTTCAATGTTTTTTTTCTAGTAAGGCACGAGTCTGATGAAATTTCCACTTTGTTCAAATAAGAGTCATATTAAAGCTTTCACTGACAATCTTATCCGGGTGACGAAGATATTTATGAGTTTTTTAGGTAAAGGAAATTGATGATACACAAAAGTAGTTTTTACGCAATTTCTTTCTTAATAATACTGTCAACTAAAAAAAAAAAACATTTTCTCACACGCTTCGCTCGTCCTCAGACAGTAATTACATTCGTTTTATTCCCAGCGGTTATCTATCCATGCACTGACCTCGCTTAATGTTGCATATCTTCTATGAGCTAACAAAAACAGTAGATAAACATGATGTATTGAAACAACTCTTTGTAAACTTATTTATTACGTGTAGGGAGGGATACACTTGTACCGAATTTCAGCTGAATTGAATTATTTTTATATTTTTTACAAAACGTATTCAAGTCATTTGATACATTGAACTAATGCTGATATTGAGATGAAACTTATCACATTTATTTGTATTATATATGGTGGATTATATATTTATTTGGACATGCATGGTGAATTTCAAATCGATCGAAACCTCGTTCGCTTTTTATTATTTCTTATAAAATTGTATTTAATTTTTCCGCCTTTTATGAGTTATTAATGCCATTTAATGGCGCAATAAAATATTTTCCCGATGGCACAACTTGACCATACGTTAGATTTTTGAACCAAGCTTTAATTCTATAGCATAAATACACTGGGGACTTTGATTTGACAGACACCCACACACTTACAGATAGACAATTTTGTTATAATCACTCCAGGTTTCGATTTTTTTTTGTAATCACAGTACTTTTCCTTTATACGTACAGTATACATAAGGAAAAGTAAAAATACACAAATTTAAGGAAAAAGAAATATATAATACAATTTGGCTAAAACTAGTATGTTTACTGTTAAGTTAAAAATTAAGAAAATCCTTATTAAATCTAAGTCATTGACAAAGACGAAAATGTAGAAACGATTTATACCTACTCCTGAAGAATCAATATTTAGCAAATATTTTTTTAGAAAATGTCGCTAATAATGCTGTTCCTTTGACAACATTATATTGTTCAGGGGGAATCTATTATCAATACTCTAGTGGAATTGATTAAATCCAAACCTTTTTAACTAAAATAATATATGTCGACTCCACCAAGTACTAGGAAGTGATTAAGGAATAAAAATAATTCTAAAAGCAGAAGTATTTTGTACTTAAAATGAGTGAAATGTTTTTTTGTTTAGCTGACATGCGGTGTATTAAGACATTCTTATTTATTGCTCAACTTAAAGGAAACTCCCAGAAAACCCGTGTTCGTCTCTATTCTTAAACATTTTGTCCTGGCTACTTTGGACCACAATAAATTCCTCTCAATCATTTTCACTCCATGTCAATTATAGCTGTACCTTTTACTTTTACATTTCACATTGGTTCAAAACCAAAAATCTATTGGTATTTATATAGAGTTATCAAGCAAGGTTACTTTTCATACTTGAGTATTCGTGACATATGGCGTGTCTAGAGTACCTATTGTAGCTTGTTTCCATTCAGTAATGACCTTCTATTTATCTATTCGCCAAATCTTACTAAAAATATAGTGTTAATGATTGTGTGTCCTTTACCATTCGTCAAGTAGTAAAATACTTTTGATCAACCGTCAGACTTTCAACTTAATTAACTCTTATCTGTAATAAGTTGATGAGCAGGATGGGATGCATTGAAATGAAATATGGTACAAGTGTATATTTTTATGTTGTAAACAAGTATACCTTGTTTTGTTTCAATACGATTAGAATATCAACAGTTTTTGTTAGATTACTAATGTTAAATAGTATCGAGCTAGATCAATACCTTGGTGGATGACCACTGGGAAAAAGAGAAATTTTTCACTGTCTAAGGACGAGTGGTGTGTTTCTGAAGACCTTCAAGAGTATAAATTTGGTAGTTTTCATATTCTGAGGACGAGCGAAGCGAATCCGAATGAATGAGGATGAGTGTAGCTTATCTAATAGGGCGACGAAAAGTTATATGGTTTACCCCTTACCAGATGTTTTTATAATCAGTGACTATGCTATATGTTTATGAGTCACCCGTGGTGAAGTGGTTAAGGTACGCGGTCAATAAACAGAATGAATGGACTTTAGTCATGGGTTCAATGCTAGCACGGGCCTGTAGGATTTTTATGAGAGGGATAAAAATTCTGCGTACCACTTCCTTCAGAAGGGACGTAAAGCCGATGGTCTCGAGCCTGTGCGTTGTCAGGTACTCGTTAAAGATCCCTTACCCTAAATGAAACTGGGTATAGGCAAAATTTAGGATGCTCATTGTAGATTCATTATAATACTATACTGTTTCTGCCTTGTAGTTTAAAGTTTATGGAAGTTTGGTTTAACAGTGAGAGCACGTGTTGTTCCCAGTTTTCTCTAGACTATAATAGTGATTGCTTGAAGAAGCATGAGAGAAACCATAGAAATTCACGGCTCTTCTCTCTAGATTAGATGAAATATACCTACACTTGAAATAAAGAGCTAGCTCCCTAAGAACACTATCTTAGGGAGCTGGCAAAAAGGGCCCAACAACGTGGCCTACTTGTCTGGTAGTTACTACCACTCCCCCCCACATCACTATCACTATCACTATGCTATGTTTATCATTATCTTTCCAGTAAAGAGATTTGTTTCCTTTATTCGTATTTTTTCGACTCTACAAATTCAAAGTCGACAAGTTTATTGTTTTATATCATTTTGATACTACCGAGTTTTGTCTCTCGCACAATTATATTGTGTCATTTATTGTTTTACTTCATTTTACTCAAGTAAGTTGCATGCTTACTTTAATGCAAAACATACAAGTAGTTCTCCGGATAGAGTTGAGTCTATCATGAATTATTTAAATCTCGTAGGAAATGACCTTTGCATTTGGCCTCTAGCAAAAATTTTCTGTAAGTGTAAGAGCTACCATTGTCTTTTACCGAAGTATCTTTAGGTTGGTACATATGACTTTGTGATTTGTTAACCTTCTTAACACTTTCTCTTTACCTTGACCTGGGCGTGGAGTCGACACACTGAGGTAGTTCTATTTGGAATCAAATTAGTAAATCTGATATAATAGTCGAAGACAAAGGAACCGACACCTTTCCGTCCATTCACGACATCATACAGCCTTTATATAAAAACATTATGATAAACTTAAGAATTACTCTAATTATTCTCTAGCATTCTATAATTATCTATCCCTCGTTTTTAGTCTCTGACTAAGTCCGCGTATTTGTCATTGGGAGCATTGCAGTGAAAATTTAGGAAAGCAACTTGAAAATTTGTGTAGGCTGGATGAATTTTCTTATTTTATTCGTAGTGTGTCCTTGCGTCTGAACATCCTTGTTGTTTAGTCCTAATTGGTGTGTTCGGTGGTTTCAGACTTACTAACCTGATTGAAGGAAGTCGGTCTAATGCTGTTTTATACTCTATGATCCACTCTATGTTATTTTGGCATAAAAAAAACAAATGATGTCTCAAATTATTTAATCTAAGATAATCAAAATTACACACATATTTATTATTATTGAAACACTTTATTGGGACCTCTTATATTTTTTATTTTACTCTGTATATTCTTTACTATTTCTCCTAAATATAATTATTACTTTATTTGGATCAAACTTGAAATATGAATATATATTATGTGCAGTGTTACTAAATAAAGCTACAGTACAACATTTACACCTATAAATATTTTTTTAAATGCACATTCACTTGATTATAAATATAAACAAGTGTCACAGGTGTAACAACTTGCCCTGCCTGGTAATAAATATAAAATATTACCATTAAATAGTCAAACTTTCCAATTATAGTTACGAAATTCTATGATTTCAAAATTTAATATTGCTTTGCAAAGTTTCTTAGTGAAAATATTAATACTATCTATTTTAATGTTTCACAAAGTTATTTATTTGATTAAATAATATAAATTTATTTGTTTATAAAGGTATTGATATTTAGATTATTTATTACTTTTCCTCATTAATACCGTAAAGGAAAAGTATTGTGTTTGAAAAAAATTCGAATCCGGGATGTCACCGGAATAATCCGTTTTTTGGTGTTTTTATAGCCTCCTGAGTGGTTTTTACATAGTTGTCTGTCTGCATATTGTGTCTATTATCATCGTAGCTCCTAGTGTATTTATGCTAAAGAGTTGAGTCTTTGTAAAAAGTCAGTTTACCGCTGTAGTTGTGCTATTTGGAATATATTTTTATGACGTCATTAATTCGCAATAATGACAACAAAAATTTCAAAAAATCATAAAACGCGGAAAATTGATGAAATCGGGTTGAGATTAAACACGCATGTGACTATGTATAAGACTAACATATGTGCTAAGCTTCATCTCATTATCAGCATTAGTTCAATTTTCATCATATTACTTGTGTACTATTTTTTTTTTAAATAAAAAAATCGAAAAACAATCCAATTGTGTTGAAATTTAGTACAATTTAGTGCATTTCTTGACGTAATAAATAAGAGTACTAAGTTTCGTTACAATACAGGTATATCTATGGTTTTTTTGGATCATAAACGTTAAGCAGCATCGAGCGTGGGCAGTGCCTGGATGGGTGACTGTTGCAAATGAAACAGTTGTATGTACTATCTGAGAAGGAACGAAGCGAGTCCGAAGAGGTGTTGCATTATTTGACGAATTGTATAATCTGAGAACGAGCGGAGCAAGTGTGAAGTTGGGAGGATGAGCGTAGCGAATCCGATGTGATGGGGAATAGCTCCGAGGTACTAAATAGCTTTTTTGGCTACTTTGTTTTATTTAGAGACACCCTTTCAGCAACATTTATTGAACCTAGAGATGATACATTCATTACCGTGTAGGTATCAACTTTGATGTACTTTGCCTGAAACCTCCTAATAAACAATTTTATATGTAATCAACCCTAACCCCACGTAAACAAAATAAATAGTTTAGTAACCTAACGCATAAAGTAAACTGCATATAATGTTTATCAAAACGCTGCCCTAACATAAACTACAGTATTTAGTAGTTAACCAGACATAAATAGCAATAAGTAGTTTATACATAACCAATCCAAGCGCAAACTGTAGTACAACTTTTTTTATTAAGAGTAGGTGTATGTATTTTATTTTAGAATAATATATTTTAGAATATTTATATAATTTGGGTTTTGCATATTTCATTACATAGAAAAACGCCTTGTATTATAAAATAATAATGAAGTCAACAAAAAACACACAAAGAAATTGTTCCAAACGGGCCGATGGCACGCCATGTTTTGGTCGCGAAGCGGGCAGTCATCAAACACCTCTGTTTAATATGAACTTTATACTTCACTCAAAAAGATAAATAATTGAAAGTGTTATAACATCAATAAATGACAGCAAAACAAGTTATGTTGCTTTTATTTTTTCCTATGCTTATTATGGAATATATACATACATACATACATACATACACACGCTGTAATATTTCGAATGGAATAATATTTCTAACATATCAAAAATGGTACTTTATTAAACCCAGGTTGCTGTAAGGTCATTAAACCGGTTATTAAATAATTTTTGTGACACGTATTTTTTCGTGAATTGGAACTTTTAATACAGATTTCCGACACTCTCTCGGGTCCGACTTCCACCATGCTTACTTCATAAGCGATTTTTTTTCGAATAAAATTCGCTAAAACAATATTTATACAGTGTTTACTTTTACTCTTTGCTATGGCGAGGGACTAATATTTTGTATAGAGTAGACACCGGCTCGATATGAAGATACTCTCAAAGCCGAGTTTGTGGTTAACCACAAACAGTGTTAGGAAAGCCAATGATTATTAAATCCTTTCTTAAATATTTGAACATTTCAATAAATGTTTTGTGGTTAAACAATAGATAGAACTTTATAAAACAAACTAAAAATATGAACTCTTAAATAATCTTCTGTCTTAGCGAACAATTTTGTTGTAGGATAAAAAATTTATTTAAAAGAATTTTAAGGTTTGTTTGAAATAAATTAATGTAGAATTTAGCTTATAATAATTTATAATGTGTCTTCTTTTGTTGCCCCACATTACAGTTTCCCGGTACATTCTTCTAATTTTAAATAAGAAATTCTTGGCTCAAGCTTTTTGAATTGTATTCTTGCACTGCCACTATATCATTAAAGAAATAAATAAAAGAATTGAAAATTGGGTACGCTACGCTCATCCTCTCTACTTCAGACTCGCTTGGCTCGTCCTCAGATAGTTAATACATTCGTTTCATTCTTAGCGGTTACCCATCCAGGCACTAACCACGCTTGATGCTGCTTAACATTTGTGATCTAACAAAATCATGGATATACTTGCCGTATTGAAACTCAAACTTATTTATTTTGTAACCGAATACATTTTTACCACATTTAAACTCATTTGATTTATTTTCCGATTATAATTACAAAAAAACATACATATTATGTAATTTTATAAGAATTGAACTAAATCTAAAAAAGGAATGAAACTTGGCACATATGTTAGTCTTATTGTAGCGTAAATACACTATGAGCGACGACGACAACAGACACTCACACACACATGTACACCATATAAAGACTGAAAATTTTGTGAAAACCACTCAGGAGGCCTTAAAAACGCTTGAAACGAATAATTCATACGACATCCCGGTTTCGGATTATTTTGCAAACACAATTCTTTTCCTATATACCTACGGTATAAATGGGGAAAGTAAAAATAAATATATAAATCAACCACTTGCTATAGTTACTACAGTTGCTATATTGATTACTCCTGTTAAAAGGAAAACGATGAAGGGCTAAATTATTAGGGCCTTATAAAGAGCAACTGAAATACCATATAGAGGCATACTATCACAGTCATCATTAACCTGGCGACATTTATTAGTATTTTTATTCTTTTCGGGTTCTAATAGAACCATTTGTTTGGAAATGGTATTTAAGCGAACTGCCCAACAGCAAGCGCCACTTTGTGTAGGATCGGTTATCAATGATATCAATACGTTGAAGCAAAAAGATTATATAACATAGGACAGTATTTTTTAATTGTTTTATTATTACTAGATTGATTGATTTGAAGTAAGGAAGTAGGATAATGCCATTGTTTTTAAATTTACCGAATAATTTCGTTTCTTGATCAATGATCCGGTTAGAGAACACAATACAAGTGATCTACATATAGTTCAAAATCTATATTTTAGTAACTTTGTTAGTATATTGGCTATTTTATTGACTGTAACAAAAATTAGGAAGTAAAAAAAAGTTGAAAATTTAAAATTGCTGCCATTTTAAATTGCCCTGTTAGAATTAGATCAAAATTGAATTACTTTTTCCTTTGAAATATTTTTTCTACCGCATGTTTAATTTGGTTTGACGCAGGCTTTGAAAACTCATCTATCCAGCTACATTGCTACAAATATACATACTTAGTTTTTATGTATACATCATAATTTACATATATAGCTACATAATTTTCGGGACCTGTATTTGGTCCCAAATATTAAGGATAAGGATAAAAATAACGAATTTTTGGATTATTTGGGAAAAGATTGAATTCAGTTCTATAACTATTTTTTTAAAGCTATATATTTCAACCTCTTGGATCATCTTCAGGCCAATAAAACAAACAACAAGTACAAAACATTTAAAAATTAAGATTTTTTGATTATTGTAAATATATAAAAAGTACTTAATAATTTTTAATAATAAAATTATTTTAATAATTTGTATATAAAAATGTTATGCAAACATTTTTAATTTAGGGTTTTTTATATTAATAAAATACGTGCCTGTTAAAGACAACAACTTAATTAAGTATTTTATTTTAAGTATTTTATAAAACTGATATATTTTTGGCTTAATAATGTCGTAACGTCAAAACACTTTAACTAAACTTAAACACTTTAAAGTGCCAATGTACATTCGTTAGAAGCAACAATATTTTGATGCGATCCCCACAATTTTAATCGCATTTTTTACATCTTTGGCATAAAATATAGGTAAAATAAGTTGTAATATAATATTAAGCAAATCGTAATAGATGATAGGTACTGTATAAATGTAAATTTTTCTTAATTTTATTTTACAGTGTGGTCATATTTGATTAACAAGTTTGTTTATTTTCTACACTTTTATTCTTGTACAAGAATAAGTGTTGCAATCTTATCAAGCTATATAAAGACTTCGGAATCTCAATGCTTAACAGTGTTGCCTTAAAGCAGATAATAATTTATCTTCTAAAGTTTTACGAAATAATTTTTACGAACTCCCGCGTTGTTGTATAGGTTTTAATGTTTGCGTGGGCCTCTCATTAAGTTTATTACCTTGCTTATTTCTTTGTGTCATCGATTAAATAGATGCTATGTTTTGCGACATTGAAGCCGTTCAGAAAATTGTGAAAGTTAACACTTACTATTATGTTTTAAGTATTTAAAATAAGATTTTTGTTTAGTAAGCAATATTTGAATATTTAACATATGTAAGCCTTTTAACAACATGAAAGACATTTTTAAACAAATCTAAAATGGCTCATTTTAGAATAATAAGCCTATGATGTTGGGGTTATGAAGAGAGAAGTGGGCTTTTTAAAGGGAAGGGGTAATGACTAATTAATATTTTTTTGATCAATCTATACTATGTGATTAATGTTGTTGTGCGGTTGATTTCATTGTTTTGTAAAATAAAGTTATTTAATAAATAAAATAATCCCATTTAAATATGGATAGAATAAAGTAAATGACAATTCTATAATAGCTGTCTTATCATAGTATTTATTAACAATTCAATCTTTAGGAAAGGAGTTGATACATTTATACATTTTTTAAATCATTAATTTATAAAACATTAATCATCGAATTTGTTTCAGCGAATCCGGATATCTAATTAAAATAGAAAAATAGCAGAAATATTTGATATTCCAGACTAAGTCCAATCGATATATCTTATTTCTACTGTATAGAGTTGCCAGAATGCCAGTAATCAAATTTTTGTAAATGTATTTTTAAACATATGGTGTTTCAGCTCGTTAACACAGACAAAGAATGTTAGGTTCGTTAGTTGCATTGAAGAATCATCATATCCATATCGTCGTCCATCTTTAGTTTCATCTGGTTATGGAAAGTTATGTAATAGAATATAAATGAAAACTTCTTTCATCAGAGATGAGAGATAAAACCAACAGAATATTTTAAAAGTAAAATAAAAGTTGTTGCTCTTTTAGCTGGTATTCAATTTTGTATTCAGCGAATTTACTTTGGAAAAAATCGCTAATGGGATAGGCGTGATGGGAGGAGTCGAACTTTAGAGCATGGTCAAAATCCGTTTCAGAGCTCCCCAACCCATCAAGCCAATATGACCTCTTAAAGGGATAAAAAAAACTTAAACCTGAGGTTAATAGCTACCATTCAAAACAACGGTTAGTAAAAACTATTTTCGAGCTTGGTGACGTTTTCAATGGTTTAAGGGAGGGAATCGAATGAAACCAGTCCAGAGTCAGTACGACCACTTTAAGTTACTTCAAAAAGTCGAAAATTATGATAAATAACGAATGGAAATAATATACTATTTAACATATTATGTTTTATCATGTTTTATTCTTCAATAATTTTTAAAAGTTTTACTAAGGTCTTTCAAACGTATTTAAAATACTATAAATTGTGTAATATTAACCGAAGAATCAATTTAAATGTTGCGTTTATTTTAATGAATCAATTTAAATTTTTTAATAAATTTATTACTTGCCTTTTTACCTTCCAATCCTTCAAATAATACTTCCTGTAAATAAATTACGATACATAACAATCCTTGCTCTCTTTAAATCCAAAACAAATAAAAGTATCAATTTGTCAAAATGGTTTGAAGATATTAACTTGAAAAAAATATTCTCAATGAAGACATCAAACTTGACGGATCAATAAAGAAATATTATAAGGGTCCTTAACCTTGACATAGAAATATCAAGAAGTTACAGATATCTTTAACGTTCAGAAAACTCTCAGTATTAAATAACTCTGAATTATGAGATTTTAACGTATCCTTACTACCTACCTATCACCACGCCTACAGTTCATCAAAACTTAAAAGGTTTTTGATTTTTTAAAAAGTCATTTAATCATAAATTATAGTTTAGTTTAATTATAATAATTTATTTTTATTATAATTTGTTTGAATTAAGGAAAGAATTAAATATTTTATTATAATAATATTTGAGTGAAAGTTAATCCGTTTTTAATTTTATGATTACGAAAGAAAATAGCAGACCTATTTTTGAATGGAAAATGTTATAGATTAAAATGTCAAAACCTTTATCATGACATTTTTGAACGGATAATCCGAGACCTCGCGCCTCGCCTATAATTTATTAAGGGTCAATGATACTTTTAAGGTAGAACTATACAAGCGCTTCAGTTTTAATTTGGCCAACACATGATTATTTAAAACAGAAATACTTTGAAACTGTTACCACCTTTTGCAATCCATCCTTTGTTTAAAAGCTTGCTGCATTTATTACAGTTTTTAATCATCCTCACCTACAAACGTAGGAGGTATTGTGGTTAGGATAAATACTAGCGATCTAACGACCTCTACCACAGATGCGGCCTTAAATTAATCATAAATGTTTATGTTTCTGCAAAAAATATACTTTAAATACTAAAATTAACTTAATAAGCCAGGAATTGATATGCACACAACAATTAAACTTAAACATGTGTGAGATTGTTTGGTATTGGAAACCATTTTATTTCCAGCAGGACAGCATTTTATATTTTTATGTAAAAATTCTTTTCAATAGTATGGCTAGATCAATAAAAAATAAAAAGTTTAAAAAATAAGATTGGTGAATTCTATATATTATAACTCCATGCATATACATGAACACGCAAGAATTGAATGGAAGACAGATATGCTAAGGGCTATGGACACTGATAAATGAATGCCATGTTGAAGATGGCGATAAAGGCAAGGTTCTGACACACTAGCATATATATATATATATATATATATATATATATATATATATATATATAATATATATATATGTTTTAGAGTTAATATGTATATTAACTCTAAAACTAAATTAGTTCAAACATAGCCAAAATATCAATAATATAGATAAAAACATTTAGGCCAAATCTGTTTTGAAATAATATGACATTACGACTTATTACTATGCGGTTTTTATTGTTACTTTTATTTACATTTGCTATAATATATTTAAAAGTTTTATGTATCCTTGGTTGCTGACATAATAGCATTCTGTAGCAATGTTGTCCTTAAAAAGAAGAGTAACATTGAGTTAAATGATTCAGTTAGAATAACATAATGAATATCTTCACTACGCGGACATTTTATGACAATAATACGAGTATTTGATTCAAGTCTGACAAGGCTTTTAAGTTAATAAAAAAATGTTTATCAAAAAAATGTTTTATCATAGTCTTGAAATTTATTGGCCTAAGGCAGTTTTTGGAGCCTTTTGTGAAGAATTTAATACGTCGTATTATTATTGTGTTGCCATTATCGTTTTAAACTATCAGAGAAAATACCTTGATCAAAGTATAATGATCTGGGGTGGTAAGTAAGTACGAGGGGAATGCTTATTTTAAGTCAGACAAATTGAGAACTGCCATTTAGAGAACTAGGTTTCTATATTTCATACACTAAACGAAAATACATGGTTAGACTTGCTAACTTTTAAAGACACAGATCACTTCGAAACATCGCAAGATTTTATTAACAAAAATGTTCTATATGTTCTTGTATTTTTATAAGTAATTTTCAGACTCAATATTGGATATTTCCCAAAGTCTCATAATTTCTAGCTTATGTAGAACTTTTATTAAGGAAATGGAATTACAAAGTCCATTGTTTCAAATATTCGAGTGGAGTAGTCGAACAAGTATAACAGAGCTTAGCGTTAAGCATATCACCCTAAACTAAACTTAATCATAATTACATTGTAAGCTCTGAAATAGAAATGAGATACAATTAGTTAATTTAATTTTATAGAAAGTAAAATGAATGACAGTATATTATTATTTTGTTCACTTGGTCTAAAACCTCCTAATTATACTTAACTATTGTTTAAACAAGGAAGAAGTTAACAATAGTTAATCATACAGGGAGGTATACTTCAAATACATCACTCTGGTTAACTCAGCTTTGTCTGGAGTTATCGCGATAAAATTTTTATCTAATCACACTAAGTTGACTACTGCAAGTTCAAATACTTAATTATTTGTTTGGTAATTGTCTAGCATGTATGGTAATCTGATTACCAAAATATTTTCTACGGTAATTTTAAAAATTTAAATTTAAGCATACCTTTCTATTAATTATTTTAGAGACTGTGTCATATCATGAACAATTTGATACCAATATACATAAATATATAAAATGCAAAAGTATCATATTTGAATCAATATATGACAAATTTAATTTTTTTTTTAGTCTTCGTGTATTCTATGTGTTTTTGTATATTATACAATAGTGTATGTATGTATGAATGTGGATATTGTATGTACAAGAATAAAATAACTTTGTAAGACTATGTAAATATTCACTTTTCTTTTCTGCTTTATTAAGAAATGAGATTTTTATTAACAATTTAAAATCTTTGTTTAAATATACTATTAATTAAATAAGAAAAATAGGTAATAATTTAATAGAAATTACTAACTTTTATGTAATATAAAATTTAAAAATTGTTTTTAATTAAGAAATTATATTTGTACAATAAATAATGCAAAAAAAATAAATAAATAAAATAATGCGAACTAAAAGTTGCCACAGCTACGGCTGATTAGACTTAAGTATTTTCTTGAATATGTAAATATTTATATGCTTTAATTATTTTGTCTAATAAATGGCTATTCAATTCTATTCTATACATAAATATACTACTTGATACTTAAATTCCGGTCATTTCCCTTGAGCTATCGTTTGGCATACATAAGGACTATTACGCATTTATAATTATAAATAAGCTTACTGGTACACCAGAATTCATCACTTTTAATGTATTATGGGAAAAATAAAGGTCTTAAAAAAATTACCGGGATTCAGCGATGTTGGTATTATATTGTTCAGTTTTATAAATGATTCATATAATGACATATTCCAATTTAATTTTTTAACGTTACCGTAAAAAAACCAAGTTAGGTAGTCAGATTACCATTCATGCCAGACGATTGCCAAACAATTATTAGGTAACTCTCAATGGTCGACATAGTCAGGGTAGATACCAATTTTATGGCTATACCTCCGCACGGAGTTGAGTGATTAAAAAGAACATGCTCAAATCTTTTTGTATTATATCTCAAAAAGTAATTAATATATTTCTCTGTTGCAGGTAAGTGTACTGGAGTTAAAAGTTTTAATGAAATTTAGTTGGTAACGAGTAAGTTATAGTTTTATATTTTATTTAACTTATGGTTTTTATGAGAAGACAGATTCGTCTAGATCATGCTTGGTTATTAAGAATTTGCTGCCATATAGAATTAACATGTATGGATTATCAACACATGATGCTGTTGAGTCTCTTAGGACCTTAATTTATTGATTCGTCATTAATTGTATCATTCCTGTTGCACTACTGAAGTATTCATCTTTGCACAATGTATCATACTCATTCAACTTGATACATTGACTTGAAACCGAAATAAACATTTTAATTAGTGATTTAATCTAGGTCTAACATATACATCAGTATATTTCAATATCAAGTATATTTTCTAATATTTTAACAAGCTTTTATAAGAGTTACGAGGACTGATTCTAATACTTCAATTCAATTTTTGATATGGCAAATTAGTGGCAAAATACATATTTCAGAATTTAAAACTAAAATATATGTGTTTGAAATCTGGAGGTCGTGCGGAGTCGATCCGTCATCCAAACAACAAAACTAACAGATAGCAAACAATGAAAATTCCCTAATAAATGGCACGTAACAGTTTTAAGTTAATTTAGTGTTAAAGCACTGTCAGCAGACACCAGTTTACTTTGTATTTTTTTTCGTTTTCACATGGTTGCATGTTAATTTAGGATTTTAGGTAAATGAGTGAATAATAAACATTAATAAATCATTATACTTGCATTATTATACTTGTCCTTAAGTTTTCCAAGCTGTGAATATTTCATCAAGACCTACTTATTACATTTACAAAACAGTCGAGGAAAACAAAATAAATAATTCTTTAAACATTTTAAAACATTCATTGTAATTGTTTAATTCCTAATACTTAGTCGAAAAAATTCTCATTCATGTTTTGCTGCTATATTAACGCAAAAACAAATAAACGCGTAACAAGATTAAAGATCTTGATAGGGTGAGAACAATCTCTTTCATTGCTGCAATCACTGGAGTCTCTTTTGATAATACATGGTTTTTGTGAGAGAACAAAATACCCAGACTTAGTCATAAGGTCAAAACATTTTATTGTTACTTAAAAATGATTTTACACAGACTAAAGAGAATCCCTTAAAAAATCCTTTAACAAGGAAATATAATGATCAAATAAAATTTACATTTTTTTGGGGAGTTTAAGACCAAAATACAAAAAAAACTGAGTACAATAATTATTTCGTAATTTTTCGAACATTATTTCACGTAGAAGGTCATACTGGAGAAATAACAATAGGATATTTTTAAAAAGAATTTATTTAAATATTAAATGTACAGAAATATAACGGATTACGAAATAAACAAATTATTTATAGTTTTTCTCCCTCTTCCATTTATTGTATTTAAAAAATAATATTATTTTATTACTTTACATGTATTAATATAACATGTAGGAGTGTTGGCATTGAATCATCTTTGCCTCCGGCTAAGTCATGTTCATCGTTCATCATTATTTTTATTAAAAGTTATATTATAATATTTATTTCCTTAGTTTTAGTAAATAATATACATGTACAGATGGTTTTGAGGTCAGTAGTGTAAGGTCTAAGTGATGCACGATCTTAAATACTTGCATCTACTCATCTTTATGTAAAAGACTATTTAAAACTTACATTGATTTTTTAAAAGTACCATACAAATACATCTACCATACATTTTTAATCTACAGTGAATTTTTACATCTACTATACGAGTAGATGTTTAATAGTAAATAATGTATTGATTATTAGTATTTTGTAATGTTGTACTTGTACACACTGAAATTATAATGCGTTGTTGTAAACTAACAAAGTTTTTAAAGTAATAACTTAATTTTAAACTTTCGAATGCTAAAGTTACTTAAGTTACTTTTTCATTGAGTCGTATACGAGGTTTTATAAAATCCTTTATGAAAGAAATGAGAATTATCCAAATTATGAAACTAACCAAAGTTTTTTCCACTAATAATTTTTGCTTGCCACAAAGTTTTCATTCTTAACAGATTATAATCAAGCATGCAGCAAAGAAAATAGTCAGGAAAGAGCGGCTATAGTTTTCCCTTATGATCTGTCAGCTGAATATTGGTCTCGTGACTATTATCTTCGCATCTCGCCGGCACTTATATAGTTTGTTAAAATTAAAAGCTGGCGATGGCAAATAAAAATTATTGGTATGAAGACTTTATATTATTTAATTACAAACCTTTGATTAGTACGTCTTACAAATTCTTTAGCAAAGTTCAATAGGGTGCAAACTATAAAAGTAACAATGCGCCCCTGACCTCTACAAGTTGTTTGGATCTTAATAAGAAGCGAAAGTCAAGTTTATTTTTCCTTATTTTTATTTTAATCTTAAGAACCTTAGAAAACAATGATTTTAAGTAAAATAAATTCTTAATTAAATAATTAATTTTTATAAAAGATTGAAGTCTAAATATTACTATTATTTAATAGCTCATTTAATCTTAAAATTTAATTTAATGGTGATCCTTGAAACAATACGATAGGATGGGAAATTCTTTTGTATTTTTCCATTTGATATATAAAGTGGTTTTCTGTTTTACTTTTTAAGTTTTAGTCAAGATAAAAATACTGCAATTCATAAATATTAAGGCATAATCAGATAACGACGAAAAAAATGTTTATGAAAGGATGACAGTAGCCCAAAAATAGTTGAAAAACAACTAGCGAGCTTTCAACTAGGGATCCTGGACCAAACATAAACAACAAGAATATAAATTAAAACTAAAATAAACTAACAAATATAAACATTCACATTATTAAAAAATGTTCACATTATGTTTTATGTTGTGTTTTAATAAATCTATTTACCTTGATGACGACCTGGATCCCTGGTTAAAAGCTCGGTAGTTGTGTCCACAATATTAGACTGCTGTCTTTTTTTTATAAACCTTTATCTCGTCATAATTTTTTACACTCCATTAATATCTCTTTTTCGAATAATTAGATTGTTAAAAAAATGGTGCTGTGTTCTTAAGCAGGGTGAATTTATTGCTTTAATCCTTGCATAACAATCTATCAAGCATACTTTGGTGTATATTAATCAGATGTTCGGGATTTTAATCACTAAAAAAATTGTTCGTGTTTCAAAGAAAATTTTCATTAAAAATACAGAATTCGATGGGCATACTTATTCCATACTCTATATGCTAATCATTTTGGAAGGATTAGAGGAATTGAGTACAGTTCTTGTTACAGCCACTCTAACTCAATTTGTCTTGACTGCTAACAATTGACGTAGAATTTAAATTCTACCGATTAGACTTAAACTATAAAACTAAAAAGAATCAAGTTGAAAATAAACAGTAGTCGAGCGTGAAATCAAGCATTCCTAAGAAAATTCAACCTACTTGCGGACTTAACCAGAATTATTTTATAGATGTGTAAACAGATGATTTAAAATTTACCATGAAGGAACCATGATTTGAACCCAGGACTCTGGCTTTAAGAACTTTGGGTGCTTGTATTGATTCCCATCCACTTGATTTGAATCAGCGTCCTCAAAAAAAACCGGAAACAACACCTCATTTAATATTGTTTTACCTTTTGCTCCTTTATTTTTTAAACTAAATTTAACTTAATCGGAAAACAAAAATAATGAAAAACTTTATTTTTTTCTTTTAGAATCTGATAAATCTTTCTTTATTTAATCCTAAACTTAAAGATGATTTATCAATGAAATCATAAGTTTAGTAATTGACGCTATACTAATCTTTATTTTGTTAAAACCATTAAATTTTAAGACTAGTGACTAAAAAATAATAATATGAATAGTAGCTCAGTGGAGTTTTCCAATAGATAAATGGAGACACTATTTATTTATCTTGAAACTTAAAACATTTTACTGGACGAGAGGTATTAATTACTTATTAAACAAGATTGTTAGTTGCAAAGAAATATCACTTTAGTCCTGATAGAGGTTGAAAGTATCAATTTCTCGGTTAAAGCTATTAATTTGGTAAAAGTGAGAGGCATGCTACTTAAATCTGAGGTTTAAGACCCTATTTAAATCAACTTCCTTTATTGGTAAGTATGAGAACTTTCCTGTCAAATTCTAAAATATGATGTAACATATTTACAGAAATTAATTACTTTCACTATCGTTTAGTGGGAAAGGAAGTTATATGAGACGTAGTTTGTAGATATTACACTTATGTAGGTTTTTGTTTTGTCGTCTAAATATTTACTTATAAAAATAATTTATATAATTTTTTTAAGGAAAGAAATTAAAATTGATTTTGGGTCGGTTGTAAAGCAGCAGTAAGGGTTTGACGGAGAAGTATGAATGTATTGCTATGACAATGACATTATTTATAATGTATCATCAAAGTAACTAAAATACATATTTGTTTAAATAATCTGAATTAATTAAGCTCCTAAATAAACTTAACGTATTATAAATCCTAGAAAAAATATCTTATAACAAAAAACCTTGAATAAGCTATGCACTCTTTAGTTGTGACTCGTAAAGTTAGTACAAACTTATACTCAAATACGTCGATGACTTTGTACAATATGTACTAAATACATTATGAGCGTTTGAAATTATAACCCAGTTGTTAATGGACTTCCCAACGTAGCTATGGTATTACTGAACTGGCAGGATCAGATTTGAGCAAAAGAAATGTCTTTAGTGGCAAAAGCTGTAAGCTTAAGACTGATTTAATTTAGAAATTTACTTTTCACTACTAGGGACAACTACATCTTTAAAAACTAAATTATACTAATTTATATTCATATTATTATACTAATGTAATAGTGTAATATATTAGTATAATTATACAAATAGTATAACTATACTAATTATACTTATATTATACTCAACTTTTAAAATATACTTTACAACCAGTATTCACATTGCATCATTATGAATAACTATAATACATATTTGTGTAAATAATCTGAATTAATAAATCTCCTGAATAAGCTTAACGTATTATATATAACATATTATATATAACATATTATAAGCCATAGAAAATAATATCTTAAAACGAATAATGGTAAGGGTAAAATACTGAATATATTTTTAGTTTTGAGATCTTCTATATCGCCAAATTCCACTTGGATGCTCATTTCTGATTCAATATGTAAGAAACCAATAAAGCGAAACCCTATAAGACTATAAAGGTCTCCGCCCTACTCTGGCATAATATTAAAAACCTATAAGATGCGGCTTATTCTTTATCTTTGTGTATTCTTAGGTATCAGTAAACCAGTATTACGAAGTAAATGTTAAACACTCAATATAACAGAAAAATAAAATTAATTGTGAAAATGTTTTTGAAGAAAGTAGAATTTTTGTTCTTGGTCAGAACATCAAGTCATGGTACGTGACATAGCCATCGTCAGTCATCCGTAATAAATATATTTGAACTATATGAAGAGCATCGTCATTTTCTACATCGCCTCTAACTTCACCATTAATCAAAGGAGGCCACGAAATTAAAATAACTATTACAATGCTTCAATCACTCTTCCTTTGCTTCTGTGGTGTCCTTAGGGGATTTATTTCTGTTTTACTCCCTTACTTTGTAATTTAAATGATTATTTTTGGAGTTTCAAAAACTAAAAACAAGTTTTTAGAAAAAAATCAGTATTGAAGTAGCTATTAAAATGCTGTAATTTATTTTTAAAATAATGCAAATACTTCTTCCTCCTAGTGCAATCATAATACACTTTTTGTAGGCATGTCAGCACACCACATACCCACACATACTAAGTAGACCCTAATTTATTGATACAATAGCTTTTTGATGCTGAAACATAAAGTACATTTTTTGAAGAGTAGGGGCGTATTTTCCTGTCATTACACTTACTATCCCCTCTTTTAAAACTAAACAGCGAAATACTACAGAATCAAGTACGAGTATATAACAAAAAATGTGAACTACAAAAAATAGAAATTAAAGCCAAGAGGAAGTTAAAGAAATTTAACTGGATACAATAAATAAATTAATTAAAATGTAAATTACTCGATAAAAGTAGAGTTTGATTCTATATCATCTTGGCCATCTTCAGCTGAATTAATAAATTAAATAACTTATGGTAAAAAAAATGATAAAATTGTACAGAAAACTACTGTAAGACTATTAATAAAACTGCTCATAAGACTAGATTTTCAGTCCACCTTTTTTAAATTAAGTCCTGACTTATCCAGTTTTTCTTTTCTAAATAGTATATTTCACTTATTGTTCTCCAGATCGCCACAATGATGGCTGAATAATTAACGTTAAATTAATTTTTGTAATTAATAGAAATTATAAAACTAAGAAGTGCGGCTAACGACAAGGTTTTACATTTTGAGATCTAAAAATGATTTATGCGATTACATCAATTACCTTTATTTATCTTAGCTTCTATTTAAATGAGGGATTTTTAAGTAAATAAATAAATAACGTCTATATTTTAAGTTTATTTTAATTAACTCTAGTTACGGCATTAATAATTTAGAAGTGTTAATTATAATTTATCCTCAGTAATTATTTAACCTCTTCATTCAGAATCTATAATTATACCTCCCAGAGATAAAGTAGACTTTTATCTTGATAATTGCAACCAAAGTTTGCCATTTTATTCTAAGTCTAACTTGTTATACTATTTGTTTTAAAATTTATATTAATTAATTTATATATTTTTATGTGCGAATGACCGTAAACTAATTTTTGCAACCCACACACAAATAAAGTCACTCCTAAAAAAATAATAAAAATCGGTTACTGACCTCACATTGTAAAAAACAGGTTTCAAATTAAAGAATCACTAAAAGGTAAAAATGAAATTTAAAGACAAAATTCTCCTATACCTGTATAGAAAGACCAGGAGCAATTTTTTTGTTTTGTTTTGACAAAATGTAGCAAATCTGAAATTAGATATTTTTATAGTATTAAATTTTGCCGAAATAAAAAATCGATAAATCACTAAATTCTTCCCTTGCAAACCTATGTTGTATCTCTGATACAAATATGTTTGACAAAAAGTAAATAGAATTTTGTAACGTTCATGTAGGAAAATACTAAATAAATATACATACAATAAATAAATATATTACATATTGCATTCACTATATATGTAAAAGACGCCTTCCATATAAACATAAACATAATTTTATTGTTTCTCAGAAAACAATAAACAATGACACCTTCTATATATATATACATACACTATACAGCATTAAATGGCTGTATGGCTGTAGAAGGCCAATGTCAAAAAAATTTTAATACATCTAAAATAGTTTACCCCATATAATGTCATAGGTTTCAAAAATTTAAATTCTATGAGAGATGTTGTAACTTAATTTAAATATAAAGTATTCTTACTTAAAAAAACTTACTAATATAGTAAAATATACTTTTATAATATATTTTATTACTAATCATAATTATTACAGTAAGGGATTATAAATATTTTATTAAACAAAGGATTATGAAATAAAATTAATAAAAAACATTTTTATTAATTCTTCTAGGATATTACCTGCTAATCCTTATGATTGCCTCTACAATCACATCAGACAATTTTATTAATTTTTATCTACAAATTATCTAAAATTAACTTTAAATGAAATTATACACTTCTATTTTCAATCAAATCAAAATCATGCAAGTATAATTGTACAAACAATTATACAAATTTATTTTCCATGAACATATAATCATGTTTAGCATAATTGTAATTACACATTAGTATTTTTAAATCGCTTAAATAGTTCCTTGCGTTATAATATTATCACGATTTTATCCAAAGATTAATGAATGAATGTTAGTTAGTTCTTCATTAGACGGGTAAATTTCAAGATTTGTTTGTTTGTACTTATTGCGATAGCTGCCGTAAAAAAATATGCAGTTGAATGCAGGATGACGCGCATTCAACAGGAAATTCGCCCGGCATGTGGAGTCCGCGCCGACTTTGTTTGTAGTTATAGACTTATGTAATATAAATAAAACGATAAAAAATTTTTGTCCTTACCAGGGTTCGAACCCAGGTTCCCCGACTTAGAGTGCCTGAATCAACTCCGGACCATTTTTATTCAACTCAAGCCCTTGAAACATCAAAAATTACTCCTCTTTTGAAAAGTGTTGTTTAACGGTCGCATTTTAGATTCCGCACCTAAAGGAAATACTAAAAATCTATAAACAAGTTTTAAAATATAACATGGCCGTTTAGTTAAAATATATTGGCCTTCGGCCCGTAGCTGCTGCACATGTCTGCCCCTCGGTCAGTGAGTCTCTTCGGGGCCATAAAAACATATACAAATTGATAAAAAATGTAGCGCTGCCCATTTATATTAACCCACTGTTAGTAATAGAAGCCTTCTTTTTAATAATTGGTGAAGACGTCAAAATTAAGTTATTTGGCAATCGCGCCACACGTATTCTTATTGAGCTAAAACCCGTTCCAATCGTTTTATAATGCCTACGGCTATAATACTTAGCTCACCGTGGTTCTGTTATGGAGTCATTTTTGTTCTGTTTGTCTGGGACAGTAGGCTAACCAGGGTGGAACAAACAGGTATGGGTCCTCTTCTATACTACCTTCCTATCCTATGCCACTACTGAACCAAACAGATATTGTATCGTAAAGGTCATTTGATTAAGCTTGCCTTCTATCTGAATATGTGATACTTTGTTTTAAAGCCATTACAATTTTAACAAAATTTTTATGATGTCATACATTTTTCACAAGTAATTGAACTTGCAACATCTCACCAAGTTTTCGTTTTGATTTGAGAAAGCCTTCGAGAGTTATCTTACGCCATGCGTAAGGGTAGAAACTCTTACATACCTTAAGAGTTGAATCCTCTGAAACATAATTGTTCCTTATTATGTTTAGTGGAAATAAAGGCAGTTTTGAGGAAAAATTTCATAAAAGGGAGAAAATGTTTCTATCGATTAGAAGTTTGGCACGCATGTATTCAAATAAAAAACAACAAATGGGCCACGTTTCATCTCATTATCAGCATTAGTTCATTATTTGTTGAATGACATGTATACGTTGTTTAAAAGTGTTAAAAATCATAAAATTATCTAACTGAGTTGAAATTAGGCAAGAGTGAATGAATCCCTGTATGTAATAAATAAGTTTACAAGTTTACAAATATCGGATAACAAGTGTTAAGCTGCATCGAGCGATAATTTTACTTTCTTTGGTCGAATGAAGCGAGTATATCTAATTTATATAGTCCAATATGAATTAGATCACCATTTTCGTAGGACGAATGAAGCGAGTATTTCTAATTTATATTGTCCAATATGAATTAGATCACCATATTCGTAGGACGAATGAAGCGAGTATATCTAATTTATATTGTCCAATATGAATTAGATCACCATATTCGTAGGACGAATGAAGCGAGTATATCTAATTATATACTCAATATAAATTAGATCACCATATTCGTAGGACGAATGAAGCGAGTATATCTAATTTATATACTCCAATATAAATTAGATCACCATATTCGTAGGACGAATGAAGCGAGTATATCTAATTTATATACTCCAATATAAATTAGATCACCATATTCGTAAGACGAATGAAGCGAGTCCAAACTGGTGAGAATGAGCGTAGTGAAGCTGATATATTGAGGGAAAGTTACAAGGTAACCCCCACTCGATTTTTTATATTATTTTACAACCTAAACAATAAAGCGAGCGAAGTGAGAAATTTAGAGATTAATATCTAAACATAGATATTAATATATTTTTTAACATTTCAAAGCTAAGTTAAGCATTTGCAATTATTGTATTTAAAAGCCAAATTAGTCTAGAATATAAACCATAAGATTTTTTTTTTTTAATTAAGGTTAATAGTTGATTATATAAGGTTTAAACTGATAATTCAGGGAGTTTGATGTGTGTGTGTGTCTGTTATCAAGTAGTTCCCAGTGTAATTATGCTAAAGAATTGATACTTTTTACTAAAATCAGTATTCGGAAAATAATTTTCATGACATCACTAACCCGCAAAAATGACAGCAAAAATTTTAAAATATAAAAAGCGGAAAAATGTTGCTATCAATTTAAGATTTGGCACGCACGTAGCTATATATAACACCAACATACGTGCTAAATTTCAATTTATTATCAGCATTAGTTCAAATTTTCAAATGACTTTTGTACGTTTTTTAAAAAAAATGTCAAAAATGAATACCATTATGTTAAACTTCGGCAAAAATGTATGCCTTTACGTAATAAACAAGTACACAAAGTTTTGTTTCAATACAACAAGTACATCTATGATTTTTCTTGGATTATAAATGTTAAGCAGCATCAAGCGTGGTCATTGTCTAGATGGGTGACCGCTGGGAATGAAACGGATGTAATTACTATCTGAGGACGAGCGAAACATTTCCGAAGACGTGTTGCCGTATAACTTTAACGAGTTGTATAGCCAAAGGACGAGCATAGCGTGTCCGAAGTAGGGAGGAGAAGCGATAGGATGAGAAAAAATTCCGAGGTACCTCGTGTTATTATTATTAATGTAATAAGTACTACGTCAATAAGGACAAGTCTATGAATTACAATAACAAAGACACAGTCGATCACGAGCAGGACGAAATGAAAACAAAAACATTAAACATACCATCGAGTAGAGAGGTAATGTTCGCTTACTTTCTCTATTGTCTTAATATTATTTTGTGTATAAGTATGTAATAGAATAACTTAAAATATTATTACAATATTACAAACCTATCACAATATCAAACTAGATAAGAAGTTTTCGATTTCCTAATAATTAGAAAACTAATAAAAGTAAAAGTTCTTGAAGCATTGTGTTCTATATTTTACTAAATATTATGCACTATATTTGTTATTCGCAGATATTAGTTATAGTTACACTTTCGTTTGAAGCAATATCGTCTAATAGTTTTATCCATAAAATGGTTTGATGGAAGCGGAAGATTATATTGTTTAGAAAACCCGAATCTCGCTTAGATGGTAAGTCCTTTCTTCTTCTTTGATTATCAAGAAAAACGTTGCTCTCCTTGACGATATATGGATATTATTTTATAAAATAATTTTATCTCAAAACGGTATATAATGTAAAGTATTGATTAGATTTAAGGGAGTGATGAAGCACTTTTCACTCCCAAGTGAGAAAAAGTTACTTTTCACTCCCTTAGGAGCAAAAAGTAACTTTTCACTCCCTTAGGAGCAAAATGTAACTTTTCCCCCTTATTTCCTATAAGTGGGTTATAAGAGTATGGGTTTATTGCTTTTGCTACTAATGAAATAAACAATTTGTTTAAATAAATTAACTTTTTGTCCAAATGTCCATTTTAATATTTGACATTTTGATAAAATGTCATGTATAAATAGTAAACAATAACAACCAATAAAATAGGTCTTCTTCTTAGCGGGCCGAAGGCCTGCGAAGCTGCCGAGGCGCGGAGTGGCCAAGGGTTGGTTTTCTTGTCTTACCATTAAACCTAATGTAAAAACATAAAAAATGTAAAATATTTAAATTTGGATAACGTCGTTAAGTTAGATCATGAAATCATAAATTGGTCACAAAAATAGGCTTCGTAACCTCCACAAGATCCACAACCTCCTAGATTCATAAACTCTCCTTTAGACTGATGGCGACCACATAACAGTGTGCTATAAAATTTTTCAAATTTGCTTATTTTGCAAATAATTATTGCTTAATATTTTTCGAAATTTTGGTCATAGTATTAGATTCAAGAGATGGGTTTTAGTAATTTTTGTCTTTTTATTCTTAATGTGTTTTATTCTATAGATAAGGAGGGATTAAAAAGCTCATGTTTTCATTTAGAGCGATTTATATGTACCTTCAAACATTTATGGTCTCGTATCACGGAATGTAGTTATGCATTTGTTTCAAAGTACAATATGAAAAGGTACTTATATACTTAATAGGAAAGGGTACATGCAGATAAAATATTTGTATAAAACGTTTTAGGTGTATCTTATTTCATATGCCCGTTGACCATTGTTTATTTCTGTTAAAAATAACAAATGTTTACATAAAAAGATAAATAAGTATTTTGCATAATATTAAGGAGGCATTAATGACCCTGAGAAATCCAAGGCATAAGTGTGAATTGTTTTATATGTGTTGTGTCAATGTCTTTATCTTGTGTGAGAATTATAGTATAACAGTCCTCATTGTTCTCGAATAGATTTCTAAGTATGAATGAATTGAAATCCCTGTTTTAATCCTTTTCTTTTATTCACGACATGAATTATCTAATAGTTATCTCCATAACTATAAATCTGATATTGATCTTGGTAACTTGAGGAGAAAGGATAAATGCGAGGCCACTGCCCCTTCGATTTATGTAATACATTTAAAATTATCTCCAAGTTATTTAATAAGAATCATTTTAATTATTTATTTTTTCAATGAATACTACTGTAGTGACGTTTGATATACTATGCTTTTAAAAATGCATTAAAGTTAAAATACTTAAATCAGGATTCAGTTCTTATTGTAAACTAAATAAACTTTTCATTATTCATTATAAAAAAGTTATAACATTACCGTTTATTAATAGAATTAGCTCTAATTTAGCTTCGATCTTAGACTGAAGAACAAGATATTCCATGGTAGCTCAAGTTAAAGTTATTATTTAGACCATAGAGGTATATACTAGAGGGTGCATAGCCTATCTAAATACTTTGAGAAGCCTGAAACATTTTTTGGAGGCTCTCAGGGGCTCTGTGTAACCTCATTGAAACCTCCTTCAACAGTGAGTTAAGTTTATAATTAATAAATTTATTTCGGTTTCCCGCACATTGTTTGTGTCTTGATTTGTATTTTTAACGTTTTACTATACAAGTTATTGTAATTTTGTACTGATTATTTGATTATATTTATAGCGAAGATGGTCAGGTTACTTTTTCCTTGCTTAAAAATTTAACCTATAGGGCCTCTCTAGTAATAATATCTCTATGATTTAGACAACAAACATTTTATAATTTAGTGTGAAATTGCTTGATAGTTTTGGTCCTTAACGGTTTTGAACATACCAATAGCCAAAACCCAAGAAACATTTTGTTCAAAATTCATGTTTAATTTTTAAGTTGAATTTTGAGTATGTATTAAATAATAAACCAAGATATCAACATTATAAATAATGAGGTAGAATTTCCAAAAATGACCTAGATTTAGATTCCCTTGAAAAACAAGAGGTCATATGGATAAAACCCCATATTAGCTCATCTTTTTCAGGAAAACGTAAATTTAGGCAGTTTTTGGAAATTCCATGGAAGTTCATAGTTGTTATTGAAAAATTATAACTGTGTCTAGAAAATGTTTTAAGAGTGATAAATCCTTAAAAAATATTATTTATTAATTAGATTTTCAAAATTACAAAATTGTGTACGGAGTTTACCAAAATATTTCTTCACTACTTTGACACAACACTAAATACTTGAACTTTAATTAATTTAAGTCAACATTAAAATGGTGACTAATATCAAAATTAGATTTAATGGATCGATTCGCCTCTTATATATTTGCGCCAAATATTAACTCGGTCGGTCTTTCCGAGTGTTATAGAAATGTTTAAAGATAATTACAAAATTTCTTGTTACTATATTCAAGAACAAGAATAAAAATATTTACGAACCTAAAAAAATATTATTAAAATTCGTGTTAGTCTTCATGATTGCAATTTAATTGATGATGTGGCACTAATGAGACATTAATAAAAACACTCAAGTTTAGTTCGTACTCTAACTAAATTTCGTATCTACCCTCGATATATATTCATGTTATATTGAAAAATTTGGTGATAGGCAGTTTCAACAGCAGAAATATTAGATTTCTAGCTATTGGACCCAAATAAAACTAAACTAAGAAGTACCTCTTGGGCTAACAAATTTTAATAACATCTAGAGTTTCACATACAGACAAAAAATGTTTTAGGAAAACCTTCACTACTTTTAACACTGGTATTCCCTAAAATTAAATAATTAGAATATGAAGTAAACAGGAGTGATTTTTCAATGTCTCATTGTAGTTTTTTATTTTTTTATT
Organism: Microvelia longipes; assembly: GCA_018340805.1. Classification (NCBI taxonomy): domain Eukaryota; kingdom Metazoa; phylum Arthropoda; class Insecta; order Hemiptera; family Veliidae; genus Microvelia; species Microvelia longipes. The sequence continues at coordinate 12,682,119 of JACMZG010000008.1, read as the reverse complement.
ACGCATTCTATAAATGATGGAAGTTATGAAGTTAGCTTCAGAATTCTTAATTCTGAAGTAAAGCCTGAATTAATTTTATGAATGAATAAAATCTTTAATTATTCTTTCGTCCAATTAAGTGTCTGATAATGACATCAAATTATTAAATGCCTTTTGACCTGTTACGTATTTATGAAGTCATCAATGATCTTGCAATGAAAAACTAACCGAAAATATTATACTTTAATAAATCATATTGGCTTATGGCTACATTAAACACGTAAAGAATGAGTGTGTACAATATCTTGGATGGATTAGTTGAGTGAGATTTGAGTGACGCTAATATGACCCTACGGTTTTAAGCGTTAAAAAAAGTAAAGGTTCTATTTATTCCTCAAGCGATTGAATGTGTTTGATGTGTTCGAAGCATTTATCGATTAAAGTATTGCACTGTTAATGATCAAGCAAAAAGAAGTAAGAGGCACTTTCAAAGATGAGTGTTACAACCCGTTACGTTACTTTAAATATTATCATAAGAATTGTAAAATATTATTTATATTACAATAGAGATGACGTAATGTAAAATCATCATGGGATGCAAGTATTAGTCTAAAGGTTAGGGTCGATATGTAGAAGAGTATTGGAAACAATTTGAAAGTCTCGTGCCTTTCACAGGAACATCCTTGAGTAGGATCATACAAGACGTGAATATTGTCGTAAATTTGTCATCGCTATCCACTTTTAATGTAATAATAATTGATTGTCTAACTGTTTAGGTAAATAACCAGTCACGCGTTGCATCAGCAGCTCACATAACCACTAAAACTGCAAAACCTCACGATTTTAATTATTTTTTTTTTTTATACTTATTTTTTATTATATTTTGATGTATAAACGAGCTTTTTAACAAATGTGCAATAAAGGTATGTCTCCTTCCGTCATTGTCTTGAATCTAACTATAATGAGAGTTACATATGCACACTAATCGACCCATGCATCTTCCTTAAAAATGTTAGGTTTAATTTAAATTTAAAAACTTAAGGAATGTTGTTGAGTTTTGTTATGTAGTGTCGACAATGTTAAGTCAATGCTGTGGCCAGTTTTCCAGTTATCCAATCAGACTTTATATATTATTAGATCATGCAAAAACCTATTTTCAAATTAATTTGGTTTGGGTTTTGAACGACCTATTTGGAAAGAAGTTCTTATATATTGGTAGTATTTTGTCAATGAAAATGGAATTTTGAATCCATTTTAGCAATAATTTTTAATTTAGGACTTAACATAATGATCAAAACCATATATCACAATAATTTAACAAGTTCTAAACCCAGAAACTACTTTGGTGATTAACAAGTTAATATTACAATCACATTATCTAATTCTGGTCTTATTGAAGATACGAATTCTAGATTTATTTAATCCTACTATTTTATTTCTTACCTAGCTAGAACTGAACGCTAGTCTATGTATTTAACAAATTCATTTTGTACTACATTCTATTTGTTGTATTCTTATGATTTCAAATGGATTTTTTAAGAATACGATCGAAATGACACAATACATAAAGTAGTATCCTTGTACAAGCTTTATTCGTAACAAGGAATTCCGCAATGTCGGCTAATTGCCATCATTTATAAACAAACCCATCAAACATTATTCGTGTTCTGCTGATAATTCAAATTATAGTTCGTCCCTAACATAGGAATTTGTGTGGGCCCAATAAATTCTTGCGGTCGCGCCCTCACAAAAAAACATTGTTTTTTCCAGTCCATGAACAATGACCTTACATAATAACATGGTACAATCTACTCAACATTAAAAAAAAATCAATCAATCAAGTCACAAAAAGTTAAAAACGATTCGAGAAGAAGAAGCTACAACGCCTACCTTATTATCTCCAAATTGTGTTTTAAATACTAAACATCAATTTAAAAAAAAGTCCAACGAACTTACTCATTATTTTAATTGTTTTATTATAGAAAATTTCAAATAGAAAAAACATAAAAATCTTAGCTGAAATCTTATTAAATATAACTTGATTCCTACCTACTTCATTTTTAAATACCAGATTAAGATTATCTCAGATCCAGCTGTTATTTTATAATTAATTTAATTTTCTTGCAATCGGTTTTAATTAAACTTTAAAATTTTTCGCAAACACATTAAAATAATAAATCTTGGCTGCAAGTGAACCACATAAATCCACGAAGTACGTTTGTTTACGTTTAAGTCGTCCCGGAGTTAAAGTTTAGTCTTGACCTTATATAGATTGACCATGGCCAACGAGAACAAGCATGTGGGAAGCTGCGAAGATAAGTGGGCGAAATATATCCAACTAACTAACGATAAACCTACTTACTGTCAGCTAGATCATTGACCCACACTTATAGATTATTATTTACTTTTTACTGTCGTCCTGATGCATAACGGTTTATTTGGTGGAATATGGAACGACCCGAAATGGTCACTAAATATATCATCAAACTTTATTTATGTTCACATAAATAATATTAAAAGACTTAAACAAATAAATAAAATACTTTATCTGGCCCATTTCCCTTCAATGGACTTTTAAAAAATATTATGTTTTTAGGATGAATCCTACATTCTTTATCTCATCCTTAGTATGTTTTGTTTAAAATACACTGAAGATATCCACCTCTTGTAAAACTAAACACTAATTAAAACAAATTATTCTGAATGTCTTTGCAATTTATAGACATAACCTAACTCAAACTTTTAATTTACTTAAAACTTTCATCTTACAAATATTAATTTATATGATAAAATTGAAAACCTGTTCGTTTGTGTATTAATAATGTATTTTATCTACTAACGGCTGCTAAATGTCTTGTACTGTACTGTCTTTAAGCTGCAAAATGTCATTTTAACAACACTGTCGACAAAATATTTAAAAACAGTACTGAAAATTTGCTTGGTAATACTCTACCTCCTATAGGGTTATAGTACGTTTAAATATAATGGTAAAAAAGTCAAAACACTCTAGGAGGAGAAATTAATGAGTTGAGGTTGTTATTTTGCAATTATTCAATTAATAACGGTGTTTTTCGTCTGGTAAACATGATTATTGTTTATTATAATATTTCCTAAATTTTATTACTCCAAGTACGGAATAGCATTAATTAGGTATTGAACATATTTATGAAATACATACTAAATATAATGTTACATAAAATATTGTCAACACTGATATGCATAGCTTTTTTTAAATTTTTTACCAGCTTGTTTCATTATTTCTTGATTTATTTTATTAAAATAAGGTCACTAATATAAAACGTTGCAAAGAATTACTTAAACTGTAAAGCTATATTGATAAATATATTATAAATATATTGAATCAGAATAATATAGAAAAAAATAACAGAAATATTGTTAGGATTAACAAATTACAAGACCAACTCTTCCTGACATTGTGTGTATTGCAACAACTTTAAAGCAATATGCTGCCTCTGAAATCTCGTAGCAAGTATATAAAAACCATTCTTTTACTTGTTTATTTATTTAATTCATACACTTTTGATCTAAATTTAATAATTTATTGTAACCTCAATTTTTTGCTGTACATGTTAAAGTATAATATGCTTATGTTTATTTTTCAGCCGTAAGTATAGATAAAATATTATATGCTACAATGCAGAAAACGAAAAATTGCCGGCTCGTGTCCTGCAATTACCTGCATCGGCTCCGCCTCTGCAGGCAAATCGCCATTTGCCTGACTTGGCTTCACCTTGTCTGTCAAACGGGTTAATTACCAGCCTCGGCTTACGCGTCAGCTGGAAATGTCCACAGCCTGCCTCGGATTTATAAAACTCGTCTGCGAAATTCCATTTTGCTGCCTAGTAGCATAGTATACTATTACTTTTACCTATGGTTCATCTTATCTGTATATTTGTCTTTATCTTCATCTGAAAGACGAAACTTCTCGCTCTATCTCTGTCCTAAGAGCTGTCATTAGAACTTGATATTCAAAAAAATGTTATGCAAGTAATAAAAATAAAATTGTATAAAATAAAAGAAATGAGAATAGACAAATTAATAATATTTACGAATTGAAGAATATTATTACTATTACAGAATATTATTACTATTAAATCCGTAAGGTTTACCTACTTATTGATTCTTAAAATATACTTTTTGTTTAATAAAGCCTTTCTAACTCTGATCATTGCGTTTTTAGATCTTGTTCCCCTTTCTCTGTTGCTCAATAAAAATGTAAAATTAAAATATAAAAGACAAAGCAATAATGCGACAAGCTACAGAATCGACAAAATCGTTATGAGTAACGACCTTAATATTTATTTTAAGGGCTAAAACATTTTTTTTTCTGTCATAGATACTCGCCACAGAGAAACATAAAACAAGTTTCTTATGTACAGTTCCAAGGCTTTCAATCGAATTCTTAAGTTAAAAATCTAGGTTCATTCTTCGTGATCTCTGTTTCTTCAAGTAACATTTCAGGCCTTGTCAAGTCTCGTGTCTACCCAAGGACTTTCAAATTTATTTTTATTGTTTCTCATTTATTTTTAAGTTTGTCATTTGACAGAAAAGACATTATTATCTGAATCAATTGGATTTTTCATAACTTAAATATTTTCATGATTCATGAAGTACTGACTTTAAAAAATAAGTCACGTTAAATTAAATCTATTCTTAATGGATACTTTTTTATATACTCTTTATGTTGTAAGCTCTATGTATACAGACTTGTATACTCACTCTGTAAATGTCATTTCCCTCACTAGGGAATCGAAAAAGAGCCAATTTACCGGAGGGTTTAAGAAAATAGTTATATTTTTCAAGTTCCTGTTGATACTAAACCTAGAATTTATACCAACAAATGGTTAAAAAATCACGAAGTAATTTTAATCTCAATAAAAGTAAAATAATCTTTATCAAGTAAAAAAGTTGAAATTTTAAAGATTTTTTTTAAGTTAAGCAAAGAGAAATAATAATCGGAGGCCATTTTCGGCAAATTTAGACCTTTTATATCGTATTCTCATTTTTTGCCTTTAGTGTTTTCAAAAGTTGTAAACATTTTGTGATATCTGTCATACTATTTATTTGTGACCAAAAAAGATCAATATTAACATTAAAGACCGTATATAAAATAGAAATTATAAAGAACTAAATGTATAGAATAATTATAGTTCGTGTTTGTTTACTACATAGAATTTCATATGAGATAGGGATGGAAGATTTCAGCACTCTTATTATCTCTTAAGGCCTAGCAGAGGGAGCCAAAATGTTACTGATCTCTCTCGGCAAGCCTCGGGTGCTAACTTGTTTATCTCATTTGAGCTCGAATGCTATTGAAGTTTCCTCCATCTGCTTTTTCTTAGGGAATAACTTAAAAACGAGCATTAATACTTTGTTCCACCCTATGTTGTATGTAACTATAATAAGTTTATTAATGAATATTACATCAAGTGAATCGCTAAACCTCTTTCATTTCATTGATTTTGTTTTTATTTTAGCATTACATTCAATCTTTATCCACTATAGCTGATGAACTTCTTTCTAAAAAATTAATGTTTTATTTTTTTTTTTAAAAAAAAACCTTCCTAATGTCACAATTATAGATTTAATATCGCTCTACCTAGGATTCCTAAATGTATATTTCAAAACTTAAAGAAATCTTAAGTTTAACAAACAATGACCGTTTACCTTAAAATACGGCACCTTATTTAATGCCGTTTTAAGTTCCTTTTATTATTATTACATGGGTTGATGATATCATTTATCACACATTATATATACATTTAATATATATATATATATATATATATATATATATATATATATTATATATATTAATTATAATTATATATTATATATATTATATATATATTATATATTATATATATATAATATATATATATATTCCAAACTTCTGTCCTCCAAACAACCTCATAAGCGACATTTTTATGCGATGGAAATTCGCTAAAACATGATCCCAACCTCATAAAATATTTTTTCTTTGGATATTGGCTAAAAGAATGTTGCTGAAATTAAACATTTGCTTTGCTAATTTTAATTTTGTGATAGTTTCATTGGAAATCCAGAAATATTTTCGCCTCAATATAGATACCTAAAAATATCCAGAAGTTGGGGAATAGCAAGTTACTAGATATAACATAAAAAGATTTCACAAAATCAATTTCAAAGGGGTATCTAAGGCTTATCCATAATTTATGTTCTTTATGTCAAAGAAAATGAGGCCTCTTTGCTCTAAAACCTCTTTTTGAAGAATATGTTAACAGATAACGTCAGCTGTAAGTTTTGAATTTATAATAAGAAATACGTTGTTTTCTTTACATATTTTATTCTGTTTTGTTATCAAAGGAAACTAAATGTAAGGAAGACGTGATAAAGGTCGTAGGAAGACGTTCAAAGGCGTGTGAAGATGAAACTAAGTCCTTGCTTTATAGCAGCTGTGTAGAAGCCACCGCCCTACTATGATTGTTTTTTTAAATATTCATTACGTATCCTATGTTAACTGCCATACGATATTTCTTCCTACCTCTCTATATAACTTTATTGTTCATAAAACCATGGCCAAGGACAAGCCTTTTAATATTGCACACAAAAATAAGCTCACTAGGAAAAAACCAACCAAGGTGCGTAGGTGGTCTTCTTGCTTATAGAACATAAAATTACTTGCGATATAAATAGTAATTCAAATTTATTGTCTGATCAGCAGGCCCGTAGGCAGATAAAACTTGTAGGGGGAGGGGTGAAATTTACACTTTTATAAGGAAATTTTTTTCCAGCTGAATCAGAGATGTGGATTGAACAAAAATGCAAAAAGAGTTTTGGAGTCATTTGTACACTGTTCTTGTATGTCATGGACAAAGAAAGTTAATTTAAACCTCCTAAAAAACTTATCAGGTTAAAATACCTACACCGGGTTTATAAAATACAATTTTATAAATGGCATTTGATACTGCAGAGCTGAGCAAAACATGAATAGTTGACAAAATATAACTTTTGCGAGAGACACCAAGGAAATTCAACAAGCAAAATGCAATGCTACACCTAGGAACTGTTTCATGGTCGGCATTTTTCGGAATTTTAATTGAAGTCCGACTGAGATCAAACTCCGTCGGCGCCCTGATGAGTTTAGACACACGAAAGAGAGTGGGACATAACATTATGTTAAGTCATCAGTTATGACCATTACATTTTGCTTGTTACATTTCCTCGGCAACTCCCACATAATTGTATTGTATCAACAATTCATGTTTTGCAAACTTCGGTAGTTTCAAATAATATAAGTTTCGGCTTGCCAAGAATGATGATGGTAAAGGAACAACACTGCTTCTCTGATAAATACTTCACATTATATTCTTCGTAAATTTAATTGAAGGTTAGAGTGAGTTAGACGTAAAGAAACAGAGTGGGACACAACATTATGTCGAGGCATCAATGATGACAATTGTCGAATGTTGGAACAGTTCCCAGTTGTAGCATTGCATTTTGCTTGCTACATTTTATAGGTGTCTTTCGTACAATTTATATTCGGTCAGAAATATTTGACTTTCATCTTCTAAATGCTGTGTTTAAAATTTTAAGTAAGAAACTAATGTATTTCAATTAAGTTATGAAATCTAAAGTAATTAATTAGATGAGAATAAATTGGATTTTTTCATTTTATGGAATCCAGCTTTTCAGTCTAACATTTAAAGTAATAGACAGACTTTGAAAATTAATTATATGATGGATTTTATGACTGATGTTATTATGATGATTGCAATTTACTGTTAGTAACTATGTTGTAACAATATATATGTATATATATATATTTATTTGTTTAATAAAACACATAACTTCTATATAAAAAATAATGGAAAAATCATTTTCATATTTTATTAGTTTTATTTCTAGTAAATTTTAAATTTTGATTTTCTGAGTTTTTTTCACACTATTCGAAAACTGTTTATTTTCTCTTTTAACCTAAATAAGTGAAATTTATTTCCGTTTTATAAGACATAGCATGACAATATGTAACAATTATAGTAATGCCTTACTATAACAATAATGTCATAAAAGAACAGTGAGAGTAATTTTGAAACTTAAAAGTTTTAAACTGTCTATTAAATGTAATCTTTTAAACAAAATCTCAAAGCGACAGATGAAACAATGAGTGTCGACAAATATTCAGTGAGCTGTCAGGTTTACAGTGCAGCCAACAAACTGTAACAACTCCTGACGTTTCTTTCACACTTCCTTAACTAATGAGGTTTAATTTCATTAAATCTCTGATCTGTCATCATTGCTTAAAGGTCTTTGCCTTCTTTAATTAGATTTGTTAGTCTTTTCTACTTATTCGAATTAATGTAATTCATTGATGTTAATTAATTACTGTAATTAAAACGTATCTATTAGTTGTAATTAATGACTTAATTTGAAAGGAAATGACTTTTATTAATACGCAGACAGTAAAATGACAGATTATCAATTAATAACACTTTTACTTCACTATCTACTTTTACTTCTACACTTTAACTTTTATCTATAGAGATATATACTAGAGGGGGCATAGGCTATCTAAATAAATTGAGAGACCTGAAACATCTCTTTGGGGCTCTCAGGGGCTCTTTGTAACCTCATTGAAACCTTTATCAAGAGTAAGTTAAGGTTATAATGAATACATTTATTTTGGTTTCCCGAACATGGTTTGTGTTTTTATTTATATTTTCAGCGTTCTACTATCACTATTAAGTCACTGTAATTTTGTTCAGTTTATTTGATTATATTGATAGTTGAAGGTGTTCAGGTTATTTTTTCGATGTTCCAAAATTCAACCAATAGGGCCCCTCTAGTAATATATCTCTATGCTTCTATCCATGTATAGAAACATGGCGTATTCATGTTTCCACGGAAACGTGAAGTGAAATTTTGACGCTTAATTTAGCTATAGTGCAATTAAAAGAATCTGATGCTGTGAATAAACATTTTATTTAAAACAAATTTGTCAGCTAACCAGTGCTATGATGTTAAAGTCGTTAAATACATTTATTCCATCAAAATGCAGTAATATTGCATATTTTATATAAGATTTAATATGTCCAATTTATGCAAGATCGCTCACAATCAGAAAGGGGGCAAAGAATATTTATAATCCTCTGTAATTCATTGAATTTTAGGTAGTCCCTAACTAAAGCTTATTGTGCAAAGCGGGCAGCTACGTTAGGAGTTATTTCAATTAACATTTGGTATCTCTATCTTTTCCTCTGTTAAATGTATTACTAACTATTTATTAACTCTTTTGTTTTGTTTTTTCCTTAGGTGTGCGCAGTACTCGGCGCAAAAGGGAAGATTGGAGGCTGGGGACCTGATCCGTCGGTTCAATATCATATTCAGACGGATGAAGGTCCTGAACGCTACTTTAAATATCAAACTGTTAGTGGGCAGTATAGGAAGGAGAAAAGACTTCAAGACGGTTCCGTTGTTGGCAGCTATGGATGGGTCGATGCGGACGGATACCTCAGGCTACGTGATTACGTAGCAGATGATAAAGGTTATAGAATCATTAGATCACGAATGATTAAAGTCGGACAAGGTACACCCATTGACCAAGTTGTAGCAGCTGTAAAGAAACCTCAACCGTTACCCCCAATAGCTGCTGTGACTCGAGCACCTTCAGTAATCGCTGTTACCAGACCTCCTCCTATCGCTGTCGTTAGCAGACCCACTCCAGTTGCGGCTTCTGATCCTAACTCGACAGGACGACCTCTTCCCCCTATATCTTTAAGCGACTACCTCAAAGAACAAAGAACCAGCACACCAGCTCCATTCCCTGAGTACGTTAGAACACCATCAGTTGATATAACTCCTAACGCTTACCCAGCATCATCAACTCCTTCTCCTGATCACTACGTGCAACCTGTTACTTTTAGACCTTACCTAAATCTTAACGCCATTGATTCTGACCCTTCTCAATATGATGGAGTTGCTCTTACCAATAATGGATTTAGATATTACCTTCCAAGGCATTACCACGAAGAAGAAGGGTTAGGAGAATCAAGAGCCGGTAGTTTCGGCTATATAGATCCTTTTGGAATCAGAAGGGTGATATATTACAATACATCACCGAACTCTGGATTTGTACATCGAAAGAATAATAGATACGTTGGCTTTAATTCAACGCCCTACGATCCAAGGTTTTAAAATTCCTTCTGTCTAATCTAATATTTCAACTGACTGAACAAGGTCTGAAAACAGATTTTGACTTTACACTGAGAATAGTAAATAGATATTTTCAACTAGGTCACTAATATCTTTCAAATCATACATTTCTTTATAAACCATTTTTGACTAAAAAGAATTTATTGTTCTGATCTATAAGTTAAGATCTTTATTGCCTAACAATCACAGTAAACGAAAAGGCTTGTGTTCAGTCCGTTGTTTCCACTGATTGCAACGTGGCAATGCCTGTGATATTTTCTTTCACTTTATCTCTTAGTTTAAACTAAGCCAAGAGATATATTTTATTTTGTTATATTTCGGTTAAGGTGCTTTGAGCCCCAGAACGTATTTTTGTGTAGGTCGTGTCCTTGCACTCTCTAAAGAAATTCCCTTCACCAGCCAAAGCCTGAAGGAAAAAAAATAAAAATAAAATCTAAATATATCATCTTTTTTAAACTGCTATCGATAATCATAAAATAATAATTATTATTGAATGTTAATTTTAATTAAAGCGTAATGGCTTTTGTTGTATTTTGTTAGTCGTTAAAATTTACAAATATGAACTAAACAAATAATTGCAATTTAAAACTATAACCTCATTGATTTTGAATATTCAGTTCTAAAATTATTTGTGAATTGAATAATATTATGGAAAATTTGATTATCTGCTTAGCAACGGCAGACTTCAAACAGTTCAATCAAGTGTTCTCAAAATTCGAACGATTGTTTATTTATTCTCGAACGACTCAACCACCGATGTATGTAAAAAATAGGTGCCAAATAAGTTATTATCTAATTTGAAAAATTAATTTATATTGGCGAACGGTTGACAAAAGTCATGAACAGTAAAAGATTATATTTAACTGATCTGTTTAATACTATATTTGCAAAGTACAACTTTAACTTAAATAGCTCATATAGAATAATATTAGAATGCTTAGTATAATTTATTTTCTCTTATATTATTTCACAATATTACATTACCTTATTAAATTTTTTTAGTTATAATCCTAGATTTTGAGTGCAATCAGAAAATATTATGCTCCAACAAATTTGTATTTCATGAGTACTCATAACATTGACTATTTTTACTACAAGGTATAATATTGATTGCAGCTGAAGTGCCGATGTCCACTCTTCTAAGTGTTAAATGCAGGGGACATCCTGCAAAATTTACATTTCATTTACTGTCGGATATTACAAGGAAAACATTATTTCTAGAAATAAAGCTAATAAAGGATCATGTATATTCTTATTAAATACATGTGAAAAGCAGCTTTGAATGCAGCAGTTTTGATGCAGTCTGTTCAGACAGGTTTTGTATTTTTCCTTTTTTTTTTCTAATATAGTTTTGAACAATAGACACATTATATTACTACGGAAAGCTAGCTTTTTCCTTCTTCAAACTTGTACACCGAGACTCCTTGGCCCTTTTTTACCTAAACCCTAACACTGTAACCTCCTATCAGAGGTGTTGGTTATTTTAGCAGAATTATTTTAAAAAAATCAAAATTTCATCGTCACGCCAGCTCTACCAATACTATAAGTACAAAACAACCATTGAACCCATTCTATGTCAGAGTACTTTTTAATATCACCAATTTTATGAATTTGTGCCTTATTGATATTTGCTCTTCAATTCCACTCCTAATATGTGCAATAATTAGAAAAGGAATAATTATTTTATTGTTCTTAACACTACTTTAGTTAGTTTGGCAAATTAACTTAATTGTAAACTACTTTAAGTAACCATCTTTAAACTGCTAGAAGTATCATTTATACATCAATTCATATTCTGAATGATGCATAAATTATATTTTTTATTAATTCTATAATATCCTTTAATATTATTTAACAATTATATTTAATTTGTAGTTCATTTATTGAACGCTAGTCTTATTTAATAGTACCGAATATAATGTTTAATTTTTACAATATTAATACCCTTAAATTTTGGTTTATTTATTAATTTATTAGTTTATATTTAATTAAATATTAATATTAGATATTATGTTTTTTTTCATTTCATTCATTACTTCTACTTAATGAAGTGCCATAAATGGATATTGTTAAAACCACTGTTCATTTTATGTATTTTATTGTTATTTTACTGTAAGCGGCCCCTGTTGCCGCCGCCGCGTAGCAGCCAAGAGATTAAAGGCCTCTATTATTATTCTTATTAACATAAGAATATAAATAAAAAATTAAAAAACTTTTTATTTTTAATTCTTCATTGTTTAACTGCGATGTAATTCACATTACTCCCACTATATTTATCTATTTTTTAAAAAATTTTCTAGTACCAAATTAAGTTTTGATTTATTTGGAACAATTTTCCAAACAAAGTGCCATTTATTATTATCAAATTTTGTTGCATTAAATCCTAAATTTTATTTCATTACTAATTAATATTTGTCCTTCTTGTACACCCTACCTATTGTGTGTGTGTGTGATTTTTTTTTAAATTGTGATTTTTATATGAAATGATTCTTACAAAAATAAAGAATACAACCCTTGTATTCAGAGTTCTATTATCCAGTTAAAGGCCAGTAGGTAAGGATATAGTGTAGGGTGTTATGGAAAACATCTTGAACATTACTTAAATATAATATTCATAATTAAAAATAATTAAAAAATGAACACTGGTTTCTATATCCAGAAAACAGAATAATATATTATTCAATTAATTTAATATTAATTGTCTTCCTTAGTTAATACTTAATTAATACATAGATAATTTGTAATCATTTGAAGCCTCATCCTCCGCTGTGATCCATGTGTAAAAATGATCTATATATAATATTTCTGTTGTATAATAAGAAATGACTTTCTTATTTATTATGTTTTTTTGATATATCCTAATGTTCACTATGTATTTATATTGTATGTTGCATCAACAGAGGCATAGAATAATATTTCTTGTAAATTAAAAGCTTTTTTTTTACAATACAAAAACTCATTTGAGTACTTGTTTCTTTTGTTTTTGTCACCCCTATGAGCAAAAACTAACAAGCAAAAACGGTCTGTTATCTCAGAATTCGCATTTCTGAGAGATTTTACGGATCTCCTACATCTTAAGGCATATATTCTTTACAACTTCCATGTGTATGATTCTAATTAGTGCAAGATCTTGCACTTTATTAGTTGACATTTTTTGCCAATGACTATATGGATATTTATCATCAATCATTCGCATAACTTGCCAAAGATGTTACAGACTTCACACATTATTAATTTACATTATTTGCCAAAGATATTATGACCCTCCTACATCAATAATTTACATTATTTGCCAAAGATATTATGACCCTCCTACATCAATAATTTACATTATTTGCTAAAGGTATTATGACCCTCCCACATCAATAATTTACATTATTTGCTAAAGGTATTATGACCCTCCCACATCAATAATTTACATTATTTGCTAAAGGTTTTATGAACCTTCTACATCATTATTTGCTAAAGGTTTTATGAACCTTCTACATCAATAATTTACATTATTTGCTAAAGGTTTTATGAACCTTCTACATCAATAATTTACATTATTCTAAGGTTTTTATGAACTTCTACATCAATAATTTACTGTTAAAGGTTTTATGAACCTTCTACATCAATAATTTACATTATTTGCTAAAGGTTTTATGAACCGCTAAAGGTTTATGAACCTTCTACATCAATAATTTACATTATTTGCTAAAGGTTTATATGAACCTTCTACATCAATAATTTACATTATTTGCTACCTTCTACATCAATAATTTACATTATTCGTTAAAGGTTTTACGGACCTTTTGCATCAATAACGTGATTACTTTACTGCACCTTATACATCAAGTACTCTTTAATTGCAAATATCATTTTGATAGCGAAATATACAACTGACATAATCATGTTGTAATGAAATTAATAATACAGATAAGAGCTAAAATAATCATGAATCCACGAAAATTAGGAAAAAAAACATCCATCAATTTTTATTCTTGTCCATATCATTACTTATTTTTCGCTATTGATCATATTATAATATTATTGGCTTTAGAATAAAAACGATTAAAATATAAACAGTTATGTAATATGAATCTAGATATAGAGAATAAGATAGACAGCCATCAAAAGATAATCTGACAGAAATACTCCCTTATACCCATGACAATATAAGGATCAGACTTAATAGTAACATCTGAAAAAAACAGATGTTAAATTTAAGCCTTTAAAATAGACTTATTCTTAAAGCAGGGCTAAGTGCTATGAACTTTTATTGTTAACCCCCCATTAAACGGTCAATACATTATAGTAATGTCGGTTAATAAAAACATTAGTCATTCTTCCGCAACCAACAAAATATAAAATACTGGAATAGAAATTACCTGAAGTAATTTTCTACACCTAAATATGGTTAAACAGAAACATTAACGTTTTAAATTGTTCTTACATAACTTTAAGATTCGTGCAATATTGTTTTACATTGTTGGTTCATTTAAAAAGAAAAGAAATAAAATACTTATAAGTAAAAATAGAAAATAAGCAGGTATATAGTAAATCATGAACCGTTCTAGATTACTTTATATAGTATCGCTCTTTTCTGCAATTTTTAAACCTTTAGAACTGGATTAGCTAATTTTTAATCAAAAACATTATTTAATTGAAATTATAAGTTGGTATTTAGTAATGACAGCGCTACACAGCGGGGTTAGGAAGAACTGGTCCATCTATAGAATATTATGTAAGGCTCTACTTTCCCTGTTCTAGATGTCAGAGCTTGGCTGGACCTAATAGTGTTGGACCCCCAGGCCAGACCGGTTTCAAACTGACAAACAGCTGTTTAATTATTATTGTTGATTTGTTATCTCATGTTGTTATCTTACACTTTATTTGAGATAGAACTTCTAAAACTTATTAAATGATAAATATAATTTTATTTAATCCTTTTATTGCAACCACCTCTCTCTCCCTTCAAATTGTTCAGCCATTAACGTTTAAAAGTGAAAAGGGGAATAGACATATTCGTATCCGAGAAAGATATAAGAATTTTAGATGCAATATTTCTCAATTTTAAACAACAGCTCCAAACAGCCTTCTCCCCTTCTTACAGCTCTTAAAAACATTTGAAATGGAAAATTCAGGGTAAGTATCGGTTACAGATATGTGTTTGCTCTATAGCAAACACAATTTTCCCCTATAAACCTACGGTATAAATGAAAATATTGAAAGTAACAAATAGCGTTTATTGACCATATTTACAAATTAATTCTGGCGCGGTGGTCCGCGTGTCGGGCGAGTTTCCTTGGGAATGCATGTCTCCGTCCTTAGCAACCCATTTCTTGCTTAAGGCTCCGGTTCCTGGCTTTGCCTCCCCACCCTATTACTACTACTACTACTAAGGTTCCGGTTCATGCTTTAGAACCTAAGCAGTTACTTAATTGTCAAGCACTGCTCGTAACTCATTTTGTCTGTATTTTTCAAAGGAAATGCGCATGATTATGCAGTTAGTTATACAAAATTCTGATTTTAAAATAAGCAGTGCGTACTAATATTTGCACTAGTTTAAAGCTTAGTTACTTATGTTGCCGTGCTTAGCAATCTATTTCTTGCTTAAGATTCAGGTTTGTGCTATATAACTTGAGCAGTTACTCGATTATTAAGCACAACTCGTAACTCATTTTTTCTATATTTTTCAAAAAAATTGCGCTATATTTCCTGTTGTCTAAAAAAAAAACAAATCTATGCCTCTAAAATTGGCAGTGCACATCATTATTATTAGCACCAGATTCCTGGGTTGGTTTATTTAAAAGTTTTAGCGCATTTCCCTTGAAAAATAAATAAAACATGAGTTACGAGTAGTGCTTAATAATTGAGTTGTTAAAGTTATAAAGCATAAACTCGAGCCATAAGCAAGAAATGGATTGTAAAGCACAGAAACGCGCATTTCAAAGGAAATTCTCCCTACATGGGGACCACCGCGCCAGAATTATTTTCTAGTCATAAACTTACATAATGTAAAAAAAACCGTAAAAAATTATCGTCTTTACTAGAATTCAAACCTAGGTACCCTGGCTTTAAGTTCACGTACCGACACCGACCACTCTCATTCAGCTCACGGGTCTAAAAAACATCGAAACGACTCCCATCTTGAAATATGGTTTACCGGCCGTATTTTAGATTTTCTGTAAATTTACCAACTTTTTTTGAATTTGTGGTCACATACAATGGTCAAGTCAAATTCAGACAGGTTTTATTCAATTCATCAGCCAAAAATACAAAGAAAACGAACTCTACTTAAAATTAAATTTTTATTAACCGTAATTTTGGTTTTCAGTAATTTGTTATGATTTTTTTCGACTTTTTGGTCACTTCTTGTGGTCGTATCGGTCTTGGACCGATTTTATTCGATTTAGCGTCCTAAAAGACATAAATAAAGACTATTTTCGCGGTGCAAAATGGTAACTATGAATTTTGCCGATTTTGTGAACATTTGCTTAGCAACGTAGGGTTAATGACGTCATGTTTTTATAGATTCGTGTCTTCCCCAAGGTTGATTTTTGTACCAAGTTTGATTAAGAATTATTTATTTGTTCAAGAGTTAGCGTGTTTACCAGAAAAAGCTAGAAATTACATACATAATATATGTATATATATATATATATATATATATATTATATATATATATATATATATATATATATATATATATATATATATATATATATATATATATATATATATATATATATATATATATATATATATATATATATATATATATATAAGCTTATAAATTCATTTTAAAGAACTCGCTAAAAATCCCGTTATAAAGTTTTCTTTAAATTTGAAGCTGTTTGTCCACTTCATTGTAAGTGTTAAATAATGATAATAAATAAGTCCTAACTTGGAAGCAGAACAATTAGAACCTACAACCACATTAACTACAAATTAAATTACCTGGATTCAATAAAATACTTAAAATAGTAAATTAATTTATCATCAGGAATGGCTTTATTCAATTTTAGTTTCATCACAAATACGAATAGGAGGTGGTCAACTGACTAACTAATTCAGAGAAAACGTTTCAGTTTCTGTTTGATAGTTCTCGATGCATCTTCAACATAACATATTCTTAAGGATTTCAGGTAGGACGCAGTTCTGGTTGGAGGAATGGATTTTTATTAGTCCCATGAAAAATTAGGTATTTCTTTAGACGGTTAATCCCAACTGTTTTCTTGTTTTTCTTGTTTGTAACAAGATTAATTGAGGAATAACAAATAAAATAGCAATGAGAAAAAAATCGTTTAAGGTTATGAATTTACATAGAGATATTATATTACTATAAGTTATATAGTTGAACGTTAAAAATACAATTCAAAACACAAACAATGTGCTGGAAGTCGAAATAAATTGATTCATTAAAACCCATTAAAACCTTAATTTACTGTTGAAGGAGGTTTCAATGAGGTTACACAGAGCCCCTGAGAGCCCCAAAATGATGTTTCACGCCTTTCAATGCATTAAGATAGGCTATGACCCCTCTAGTATATATCTCTATGAGTATTTAGCTTTAATAAATAATAAAATGGACGCACTGCTATGCCTATATAAGATTGTAGGAAAAGTAAAAACTAATAAAATGACTAAAACTAATTTCTGTTTTGCATGCAAACTAATTGTTAAAGATATTTAAGAAACTAACAATGAATAACACTTATATAAAAGAGTAAATATATGAGTGAAACTGTATATATATATATATATATATATATATATATATATATATATATATATAATATATTATATATTAATAAATTATAACTATTATGTCATACAAAGATTAAAATTGACAGTGTAGTAGATAATGAGAGGGAAAAATGTAACAACACATCATCAGCAATTTCATTTTTTTTTCATGTAATGTCATGAAAATGATCCTTAATTTATCAGTGAATTTTCATCAGAAAATAACATTAACATTTATAAGCAAATTATACACACAGATATATATATTATATATATATATATATATATATATATATATATATATATATATAGGAACTAACTTAGTATATATAAACACTAACTGCACAGGGAAAATTGCATTCTTTAATTCCTTGGTGCATAAATAACTATTAATAAACCGGAATTTTAAAACTCACTGTGTGTTTTTATACTATGTTCTTGCTTCTGAAGGCGAAATCTTAAACTTACCACGGCAGAAACAAGGCGTTGCTCACGAGTAGTAATTAACAAACTCTGCTTCGCCTCGAGAGTTGTAGCCAAGGAAACTTTAGGTTTCCTCGGCAAGCCTCGGAAACAAACTATATAAAACCTTTCAAAAAACACAAGATTTAAGTATTTTGGTTATTTGTTTTTCTTTGATCTCAGAAACCAACTTGTCTGTTCAGAGAACTAACACTCACTTTTCTCCCTTGGTAAGTTAATTTCAATTACTTTGATTAAAATGTGTAACACTGTAGTAATTAATTAAAAAATACAATAGTCTCTCTTCTAAACGTAAATACTATTTTCTAGTATTTAAATTAAGATAATGGTGAACTGGTGTTCGTACCCATTAATTTAATTTAATTTAAATAAAATTTAGTTTCAGTGGTAAAAACCGCCACATGATAACTGTCTTGGTTTCCATGTCATGACAATTTTATTAAATAAATTATGGTAAATCAAATTATCTCTAAAACATAAGAATGGGACAAGGGTTTTATACTATAACTCGAACCATAGAAGTTGAAGTTTTCTAATGATCTAATAAACTGTTACTCAGCATGAATAACATAATTGAATAACTATTAGATTAGACCTTACAGCAAGGCACTGATGTATTGCAGAGGTAGCATACTTATATGAATGAAGGGGGAAGTTAGTGTTTTTTTTCTTTGAGAGACTTCTATTTGTTTTGAGATCTAGATTTAAAGTATAATAAGCTATCTAAGAACTCAATAGCAACCAATCAAATCAATGGATAACGAAGTTAACGAGATAATTAATTTTAAATATTGCATTAATATTTATACAATGTATAATTATACAATATAATTAATAAATAAAAAATAAAATTTAGGTCCGGGAAAGTCCATAGTTTGAATAATGAAACGTTTCAAAAATAAGATTGGGATGCCAGGAATATGCATTTAATATGGAATGCATCATTTTTACTTTTCCGTATTTATACCGTAGGTATAAAGGAAGTTATTTTTTACAAAAAAAATCTGAAACCAGTGATGTGTTTTTAGGGTAAGTGGTTTTCACATTGTTGTCTGTCTGTATGTGTGTGTCTGTTATCATCTTAGCTCCTTGTGTATTTAATGGTGGAGAGTTGAAACTTTGTACAAAAATCAGTTAATAAATATTAGTTTTAGTTTCATCAAATTTCTTGTGTACGTATTTAAAAAAAATAAAATATCAGAAAAAATCCAATTTAGTTGAAATTTGGTACAAGCGTATACCTTTACGCAATAAATAAGTACACTATGTTTCGTTTAAATGAGACAAGTATATCTATGATTTTTGTCGGATCATAAAAGTTAAGCAGCATCAAGTGTGGTTTAAAGCCTGGATGGGTGACCGCTTAAATTGCTACGGATGTATTTACTATCTGAAGACGAGTCCGATGACTTGTTGGAGTTCTGTGGAGAATGAGAATGAGGACAAATTCCGAGGTATCCCATTCCCGATTGTTTAATCTAATTCTATGTTGTGGGTCGTTTTATTTAGGTATATTAGGTAGACTGACGCTTTGTATTGTTAATGGTCCGGAACTAATTAATTAGGCAATGCAAACGATTAGTGCCGTAAGATGGTCACTGTGTCTCTAGGATGTCCTTCACTCCGGCCTTAAACTTTTCTAATTTCTATTTTCATTTAGTCTTACACATTTTCTTGACTATTTTTATTTCACCTTCCATAGGAGAACACATTATCATTAGTATCAATTAATAAATTAACTAATTAGTCCTTTATGAATAAACATAAAATGTTTTTGAATACGGTTTTGAGTTTTGATCATATTTTGAATAAATAAACTGGAAGGATATTTTATAAAAATTAAATTAAATAACCCCAAAAACTAAGATTAAGATATTCACATTCATTGTCTTAAATATTATCATTAAATTTCCTTAAAAATTAAAAAAATGCCTAAAGGACTAATATAGATATTTACTTGAATAATTTCGGCAATAAACCTTTGAAGGTTCAATAAAAATTGGAAACAATAAGTTAATATTAAATAAATTCGTAGTGAGTACAGAGTATTAGGTTGACCCTTGACCCTAGTCAAAGCTTACCTCCAGCGGAGTGAAAGTATTATTATGACCTAATATTATTATGAACTATCTAGTGCTAAAATGACTTCCTTTACCTTGGGCTTGGTCTGATCTGGACCATCGTCCTCAGTCACGCGCACATCTACTTTAAATCTTGACTTAAATCCAACGAGCTTAAATCAAACTAAACTTCAAAGATAAGCCGCATTCTGGATTGCCAATAATTCCTATTCTGGAAATTTTAATTCTACTGCTTACAAACTGGTAATAAGAATAAGTCGAATAAGGCAATAAAGAAAGTAAATTCTTTTCCAATCAAAGATATTATGTTGTAACGACTACTTCTTGATTTCCTACTATATAATCGTAATTATTTTAAAAATTTAAATAAAATCTAATTTATTATTATTTGACCTATTCACTACAGACATAGTTTGATACATATAATTTTGAAATATTATCAAGTTTGTGGATAGAATGAATTTTGAGGACTACGAAAAGTTAGTTGTGCTAGTTCTGGTAATTTCTTAAAAGTATCAGCTAGATGTGGCAAAGCTAAGATTGTACATAGTGTTATGCTAATTTAGTTAGTTCGTATAGAATAGTATAGCTGACTGAAGAATTTCAACTAAAATTAGCTGACATTAATGGCCCAAAAAGTAAAAGGGTTCTAAACTATTGTTATCAAATATCAAAATTTCCAGCCGGAACAGAGTAGTTCTAGCTTTGATATCTACTAACCGATCGGTTAGTTGATTTGTTATCTCACAGTGTTCGGTTTATACTTTATAGCCTGGGCAGTAGTATTACTAATTTTTCCAGTAGTTTGTAAATTTTCTTTGATTTCAAAGAAACTACATTGAAACTTGAACTGAGCTTTCAATGAGTACTGAATGTTGTGCAGAGCTGATTTTAAAGGGGGGGGGGCATGTAATCTGCGTTATTACCAAGCGTATTTGGAAAATGAGTAGTAATTCTATTAAATATAAATAAATAAAAATCTTTATTTCCAATAAATACTAATTAGACCAAGAGACAGGGGTGTTTTGTTATTAAAGTTTGTATATGGCTGGACCGGTCTCAATTTTTCGTAAAATACCTTCCTGAACAAGGATCTGCAGTTCTGCCGACTCGTATCGGATGGGTGTCCCAGGCAGAACCTTTGACCCCTAAAGTGCGTTCTCCCTGAGACACCCATCCGATACGAGACGGCAGAATTGCAGATCCTTCTTCAGGAAGGTATTTACGAAAAATTGAGATCGGTTACAACCATACACTGTTTTTAACTGGGTGGTAAATTTGACTGTAAGTGCGTTCTGCCTGGGACGCCCATCCGATACGAGTCGGCAGATTGCATATCCTTTTTCAGGAAGGTATTTACAAAAATTTAACCGTTTCCAGCCATTTCCACTTTTCATTAATTGGGTGGTAAATTTGACCTGTAAGTGCGTTCTGCCTGGGACACCCATCCGATACGAGTCGGCAGAATTGCAGATCCTTGTTCAGGAAGGTATTTACGAAAAATTGAGACCGGTTCCAGCCATTACACTTTTTATTAACAAAACACCCTTGGGCTCTTGGTCTATAATAAAAGTACAATGGCAAATCGTCAAAAGTACAAAAATTAGAAGTAACATAATATATTACTCAAACATGATTTTATTAGAGTACTCATTAATAATAGTATTAATGGCTGCTCTGTCAAGGCTTTTTTACGGTTTTTTTAAATATCTATTGGCAGCTCTTGAATTTTTACATCTAAATGATTAAAAAGTTGAACTCCCAATACACTATGACCCACTTATGACTTCTTAAGTCTATGAGTTGGTATTGTAAGTACATTTTTATTCTTTGTATTATATCTATGATAATCACTGTTAGTTTTAGATTATTTAAGTTCTTTTACTTCTTACCTTATTACTCAAGGTATGAAGCATAAACCGAAAACTTCAGTGATCATTAGATTTTAAGCTCTTGCTTAACAATCCAATGATACATTTTGAGAGTTTGCTTCCTTAAGTTCCTTAAGCAAACTCTCCAAAGGAAATTGGCTAGGCTTGCGGACCTCCACGTCATAATTTGTTTGTTATAAAATTTAAATTATATTCGTATTTTTTGATAATAAATTTGTATTGTAATCTTGATTTTTTTGAACTGTTCTTGCTATATGTACTTATGGTCTAGTTTACCTTAGTCAAACTGTCAAATCATTTTAAACGTGTATGGAACAGCTTTTGCCAAGATATCATCAGCTTTTGCACTTAACTTGATTTTTGTTTTAAATTTCATCTGAATCTGATTGGTGGTTTAGCCTGCAGTGTGTTTACAAGTAAAGTTCGCTTACAGTCTCCTTTGCTTATCCTCTACTTGTAGCTAACTGTGTTTTTATTATATTGCTGTTTCAGCTCAATTCGTTATGTTAAGAAACTATCAACTGCATTAACAATTAAAATTATTTAACTGGTTATTACATTTACTTACATACAAATCTTAATAATTATATTTAGGACTAATTTGTTCCCTAAAAAATTCATTTTTTTCGGGTAGAATTAACCCCTTAGAAGTTGACAATACCTTGTCAATACCCCTCTTTTCTCTTAAGTTAAAAAACGAAGAAATTACATTTCAAATTTATTGCAGATGATATATTTGAACCTTATCTTTTAAGTTAAGGTTAATATTATACATTGCTACTTTTAATTTTAAACCATTCTCATTTAGCTTTTTATTTGTTAAGTATTGTAGAAAATTACCAATTTTTTTTTTAACTGGTAACCCACTAATTTTTTGGGACTTATAAAAACTACAGGTAAACAAATGACGTTTTTACTTTTCCTCACAATACATTATATAGGAAAAGTATTGTGTTTGCAAAAAACCCAAAACCGTTATTCAACTGAATTATCCGTTTCAAGTGTTTTTTAGGCCTCCTGAGTAGTTTTCTCAAATATGTCTCTCTGTATGCGTGTGTTTGTGTGTGTGTGTCTGTTATCATCGTATGCTAGAGAGTTGAAAGTTAGTACAAAAATCTGTCTATAGCTGTAGTTGTACTATCTAGAATTTTTTTATGGCACCATTAACATGCAATAATGATTCAGCAAAACTTTCGAAAAATAATAAAGCACGAAACAAGTTGCTATCAATTTGTGATTTGGCAAGCCTGTAGCCATGTATAAGACCAACATATGTGCCAAGTTTCATCTCATTATCAGCATTAGCTCAATTTTTATTAAAAGACTTGTGTACATTTTTTAAGTTCAAAATCGAAAAAAGTATATAATTGAGTTGAAATTCGGTACAATAAATAAGTACACCAAGTTTCGTTTCAATACGACAAGTATATCCATGATTTATGTCGAATCATAAAAGCATCGAGCATGTTTAGTGCCTGGTTGGGTAACCGCGGGGGATAAAACGAAGGTATTTACTAACTGGGGACAAGCGAAGCGAGTCCGAAGATGTGCTGCAGTATAAATTTGGCGAATTGTACACTCTGAAGACGAGCGAAGCGAGTCCGTGATGAGGAAAAGTTCCGTAGTACTCCGTACACGAATTTTAATTCATACGTTTGGAAATTCGCTTACGTCGTGGTAGTATTACACTTACAAAACGACTAATACGACATGTTGCTATTTGAGGCGTCGAGGATAAGCCAAAAGGCAGAAGTTCTTTTGAAACTGAACTTCGAATCACAGAAACCTCCGTAGTATTAGACAATAGATGTGATGAATACTGTACCTAGTTTAATAAAATTGTCTCTATTTAAATGCGACAATTATTATTTTTTTTAAAAACTGAAATCGAAACATACCGTATAGTAAAATAATGGCAAAAATATGGCTGTATCAATTAGCTATTAGCAGTGTTTTACTACTCCTATTACTAGCTATCATCTTCAAATTGGTTTTTGAAAGGATTCTCCCCTTCCAGGTGACTACCGGGAGTTGTTTACTAATCAGAGGTGTAATAATCCTTAAAAACAAATTCACAGATCGCCTCGAGCAAGAAATTCTCCAGGACCCTTCGCGTCCTATATATTGTCATTTAGCTAACTACATCCTATCAGTTAGACAATCGACACAGTGAAGATAACAATGGTTTGTATTCTTTTAATAATTTGTTTATTTTCTCTTAAAATTATGTACTTGGCTTTTTTTGTAACAAATTAATTTTATAAAAACTCATTTTCATTTTACCAGTCCATGTTTTCTAAACCTGGATACTGAAGTGGTCGATTCAGTTAAGTCTTGTACGATTTTTAGGAGACCAATTAAATACATAAAGAACTTAATCATTAATTTCCATAACTTCTAATAATTTCTATAGTTCCTGAGTAGTTTCGCAGGCTCATGATTGCATTTAGCCGAAGCTCAAATATCTAATAGAGACAGAGGCATTGAATGTTACGTGACACCTTCACCTTGTGAAAATTATTTTTGAAATTTTCGATGTATCGAAATTTTTTCCGAATCATCAAGGCGTCATCAGCATAAAGGGATTTTAATCATTGGGACTTAATCATAGTGTGATACTCAGCATCCCTCAAACCCGTAATGTTTTTCGTGTGTAGGTCTTATTGCAAGAGAATTTAAGTGTAGTGTTCCTGAATATGTTCATGTGGAATATTTCGTTTAGGGGTGAAAAGATAAAAATTTTATTAGGCCGCTTAGTGTCTCACTTTATTGTTCTTTGTATGATTTCTTTCATGACGCCTTTGATTATGAGTATTACCAATTATCAAAGAATACAATGAAGCGAAGTATTAAGCAACACTGTAGACAAACTTACATCTATTAATAGATTATTACATCGGTTAAATAATGCGTGCATCTAGATTCTAAATACTGCGTTTTCATGATTACTGGATGAAGACCTTAGTTCTAAAATTATATAAATTGATAAGAAGTAGGAGATAAGTAGGATTCTCCTGAACGACGGAGACATGTTCTGCTTCTTATTAGTTGTAACATTTGTTATTATGGTTTCAGCGGTTAATCGTGGGATTAACCTGCTTCGTATTAGCCGCTAATGCGGCTGAACATTTCTACCCTCATCCTCAATCGGAATATGGTCCACCAGCACCGTATCCAGCCCCAAGAGAAGAACCTTATGCGCCACCTACAACAGAAGCACCACCTCCACCTCCACCCCCTCCTCCACCACCAGTTGAATACGGACCACCAGCGCCATATGCTCCACCAACTACAGCTCCTCCACCGCCTCCACCTACTGAATATGGACCACCAGCTCCATATCCTCCACCACAACCAAAAGAAGAATATTACGCACCTCCTCCACCTCCAGTAGCTCCACCTCCACCACCACCTCCAGTAGAATACGGACCGCCTACTCCCTACGTACCACCACCACCACCCGTAGAACACTATGCTCCACCACCATCTGCTCCATATCCTCCACCAGAAGAGAAGCCTTACCCAGCACCTGCCCACCCCCACCACCTCCACCTCCTCCTCCTCCTCCCCCAGTTGAATACGGTCCACCTGCTCCTTATGCTCCTGCCCCACCACCGGTTGAGCACTATGCTCCTCCACCATCCGCTCCATATCCTCCACCAGAAGAGAAGCCTTACCCAGCACCTGCACCACCCCCACCACCTCCACCACCTCCTCCTCCACCCCCAGTTGAATACGGTCCACCTGCTCCTTATGCTCCAGCCCCACCACCAGTTGAGCACTATGCTCCCCCACCATCTGCCCCTTACCCACCCCCTGAAGAAAAACCTTACCCAGCTCCTGCTCCACCTCCACCTCCACCACCCCCACCTCCTCCACCACCAGTAGAATACGGACCCCCTGCTCCCTATGTACCACCTCCACCTCCCGTTGAGCATTATGCTCCTCCACCATCAGCTCCATATCCACCACCAGAAGAGAAGCCTTATCCAGCTCCTGCACCACCCCCACCACCTCCACCTCCTCCTCCCCCACCACCAGTAGAATACGGACCCCCCGCTCCCTATGCTCCAGCCCCACCACCTGTTGAGCACTATGCTCCTCCACCATCTGCTCCATATCCACCACCAGAAGAGAAGCCTTATCCAGCACCTGCCCCACCCCCACCACCTCCACCTCCTCCTCCACCACCACCAGTAGAATATGGACCACCTGCTCCTTATCAACCACCCACAACTCCTCAACCAGAATATGGTCCTCCAGCTCCTTACCCAGCAGCTCATTCTTTTTAAGAAGCTTCAATTAATTTAGGTTTTTCATATTCAAGACATAACCTGGTTCGATGATAAGATACACAAAGATCTTGATGTACACACCAAACATCTTCATATTATTAGAATCAAGAAAGATCTTCAAGAGAAGTTACCAGTTCATTCTTCTCAAATTCACATCAACATTCAAGAATTAACAAAGTAAAGTTTATAACTTATTTAACAACGTATTAGTAAATAACCTAGAAGGATTTTTTTAGATCGTGTACAAATTATTTTTATAAAATAAAATTGTAATTATATTGTTAAGTGTTTGTTTCTATCATCCTTTGAAATCATTGAATTTGCAGATTTATTTGAAATTTACGGATCACACGACCCTTTTACAGATATGATGGCTGAGAAATTACGGAAATATAGTAGCGATCCCAAGCCGAACAAGATTTTGCCTTCGAAATGTGAAAGCAACGCTTCTTTGTCCGCAAGTTATAACTGCCCCGTATTCCAAGGGATTTAAAATTTATTTACATTTTTCATTATATCTCTTCTATTAGACCGGATTTAATTCAATTTGATTCCAAACTGAATGCGTTTATTTGTTATTAATTAGTTGTTAAAACGCTTAGGTAGCAATGAGCTCAAATTAAAACATTCTGGCGCTAAGGTCCGCATGCCGGGCGAATTCTCTTTTAAATGCGCCCTCTTTCCCTTATCAATTCAATTTTTGCCCAAGTTCTCTTCTTCTACTTCTTTCTTATTTTGTTTTCTTTAACTTAATATGTTCGACATTACTCACTGTTTGTTTAAACAATCTTTTTATTTATGTTTTTATTATTTTTTTTGGAGCCATAGGACCTCTTCTTTTTAGTATTTTACAATTTGAAATACGACTATCATTTGGTGGTAGAACATTAATGATAAGTTAAGTTCAAGATAAGTTAAGTTAACCTAAGTTCTCTATGTATATTTAATAACTTGAGCAATAGCGTCACGTTATTTAATTTTTTCGAATTCTTCAAAGAAGATGTGCATATTTATAAATAATTAAAACATCTAAAATAGGTAGATATAAATAATTAACATCAAAAATAAACACATATTAATGATTAAATATAAAGCATATTAATTTACTATTGTTGCACCTATTGTTGTACATCTGTAGACTTAATGACTTGTCGACACAATAGCAAAGGGTTAATTATTTGGCTTTAAATGATGTTGCTCTGATACTACCTTTCAGAAATTTCTTGTTTTGAATGTTTTCTGGGCTCGTCAATCGTGTTTTGGTTTTTGAAGTTGTTGTGCTGTGCTTACAAAGTATATTGTGCTTGAAAAGAGTTTTTGGTTTTAATTTTAGTATAAAGTTTTTAAACTGTTTCTCTTCTAATTTTTTATCCCTCCATTCGTGCCTGTAATGATAGCCGTTATCAATTGCCTCTTATCATAATTGTTATTGTTGATAATTCATCCCTTGTTTTTAGTTAAATTACTTTTTTAAGTTAAGTTGAATTTTCTTGTTAGTGAAATATTTTGTTATTCTCTAACTGTTTTATTTCACGAAAAATGGCTTATATAGTTAACAATATATTTTCCTTTCGAGCATTTGCTTGACTTGCAAGTTCGTTTTTTGTTCTCAATTTTGGGCAATTGATAAATTTTGTTGCACATTAATAATGGAGAACAATGCTCCGTCTTTAAAATCCATCGACTCTCAACCTCCTGAAGATGAGAGTGCGAGTGAGTGCGATGCTGGCCCTTCTAACTTAGATTGTATTGAAACTGGATTGTATTTAGGTAAACTTCTCATTTATAGATTATTTATCAATTATGCTTACTGAGTACCTTAGAGGAAGGATACGCAATCTTCAGAGCCCCAAAGACCCCTATTATATACTGTGGACACACAGCGTATTTAACAGGTGACGCATTTAATACAATAAGGTTCATGCAACGTATGTGTTTAGTCGAAGTGAGATTACATGACAACTGATCCCGCCAAATCATTGTGGTTTTAAGGAAGTTTAAAACAAAAAAAATATTTAATTAAGTATTTTTTCCATACTAATAAAGTTAGGCTAAGAAATATTATTCAAAAAATTATTTTATGAAAAACAGTAATATTTAAGTTAAATAAAAGTTTGACGAGAAGGTTATCCGTTAAATACAATCCCCTCCAAAGGTACATATAGTGTAGCAGGGGATGTAATTTTTGTGAGTTTGTGCAAACTAAAATTATTCAATAGTAAAATAAATAAAAAGAAACATAGTACGTTCACACACACTCTAGATCCGCGGATCGTATAGAATATGTATGCAATACGGTCAACTTTTTTTTTTTTAAATACCTTTATTAAATAAATCACAAACAACAAATAATTATATTCTAATATTAAGGTTACCTCTCTGCTAAAAGGCTTACGCCTTGTGCTGCAGAGAGGGAACTAACTTCACGGTTCTTGCAGCGTATTTGTTTAGTCGAGCAAGTGATAACTGATCCCGCCAAAACATGGCCTCTTGTATAGTAAACCTTCACTTTTGGTTATAAGGAAGTTTAAAACTAAAAATATATTTAATTAAATTGTGATTTCTTTGCATAATAATAAAGTTACACTAAAAAAAATAATATTCCAAAAGTTATTTGATCAAAAACGGTTATATAGAAGTGAAATAAAAGTTCGATGAGAAGGTTATCCGTTAAATATGATCGTCTCTAAAGGTACACACACAAAAAGACAGCGTATCAGGGGATTCATTTAGATTCCATCTCCCTAGTTCTAGCGTATGCGATCGGATCTCCTCCGCATGGTTCATACAGCTTAAATTACCGTATTGAGAGATCGTACTCTATTAGATACCCGGATCTAAAGTTTGTGTGAACGTACTAACTATATTGTGATTTCACCATCTTATCACTCAATTTAAATACTCGTGACAACCCAGTAAAACCCAATTTTTTTAATTAAATAGTGATTCTACTGTGTTCATACACCCTAAAATTAATTGAATTAAAGTAATTTGAAAATTACTTTACAGAAATAATTGTCACAAATAAGAAAAACCAAAAAACCCCATAAGGACTTTAACAATGATCACTGTTCGTTATCAATTTCTTATTAGCAACAGTGGCGCTGTTATGGACATTGAATCACAAAAAGAGCTTACATTTTTTTTTAAGTTTGTTTGCTTGATTTCATCAACCTTAATCAGTTTCAATTTGATCAAATTGCTTTAATATACTCGAATAAATCATGATCGCTTGAACAAAACCCAATTTCTTTTATAACCTCCATATTGTCTGGTTTCATAAAATTTAAGGGACTTAGACTAAATCGTATTTCTAACAAATAGACCTCTGTAATCACCCATTTTTTAGCCATTTTACTAAGAACAGGAAATAGATGTTTATGTTTACCTACTTAAAGTTAGTTGCTTATTTCTTGGACCCCACTTCATTTCTAATTAAGTTAGCTTTATCAAAGGTGCCTAAACCCCTAATGGGAAAGAATTCTATTGGTCCTATGACCAAATCTAATACCCCTGACCAATATTGAGAAACCAATGCTGAAAAACTTTTAATATTAAGATTGTGATAAGCAGTTCTATAGCCAGTCTTTCAAGAGGAATTTCTAAAGGTTTGGGTTGTGTAAACTCATGGTTACAAATTTAAAACCAAGTGATTTAACTTAGGGTTAAACGTCAGGTAAACCTGTTGTTTAACCCAAAGTTAAACATTTAGGGTTAAATCCTTGACACTAATGGACATATAAGCTCTTTTTAAAATAACTAGTTGTGCATCATAAATTATTTATTTACTATCTTTCAGGTAACTTGACTGCAGCTACTGATATAGAACTTCTGGATAATCTTCAAATAAACTTCATATTAACTGTTGATTCATGCCCTCTTCCACAATCAATAACTATGCTTCCTGGGGTACACACTAAATACCTTCAACGTAAGTAACTGTACTATTTTGTTTAAAATAAATTTTAGGAATAGAACTATACAAAACAAGGTAGGCGGTAGTTAAGAGGTTAGTTTCCTAAAATTGCCATTGAAATTCTAATTGTTTTTCCTTCCACACACAATCATTAGATTTTTATAATTATTAATTTTTAACTTGCTTAGTCATTAAGAATTGTAAATTATTTAACCTGTTCTTCGTGTAAGTATTTGATTGTTATTATTGAAAAAATAAAGTATTTTGAAATACTTTTTTGATATTTTAGTTACAGATATGCCTAATGAAGACTTATTGAGTAATTTTCAAGATACTTATGACTTCATCAAACATGGACAAGAAGCTGGAAATGTCCTTGTACACTGGTAAATTTATCTTTACGATGTTTTTACCTAATAAAATGTAATTCTCTTTCTAATTTTAGCTGTTTATTTTTTAAGGTATTGTTTACATAAAGCTATACTGCTTCTTGTCAAGCTAGATGCCTCTTACATATCCATAAATATAAAGTTGATATAATATAAATATAAAGAATATAATATAATATATTATAAAGAATATAAATATAATATATTATAATATAATATAAATATATAATATAATATATACTCTTAATATAATATAAATATAAAAAAATTCTTTTTTTATGAAGTTGCAATTTTGAGACTGGTAGACCTTATGAAAATATCTGGTATTCACCTTTATTGTATTTAAATATGTTGCACTGAACTTATTCCGTGGTGGAAAATTTCAGATGCATCAACATTAATTCAAAATAAAAAAAATCCTTCTTCCTTAAAAATATGGAGAAAACTACACCTAAAGTAATATATAAACCAAGTAGCCAAACTCTTATGCAAGCCCATTCAATAAACTCAGGCGTGCGAGGTCATGTGATAAATGGCTCAAAAATATAAAAATGGCTAAAACTGGAATAATTGTGTATGAGCCCTCTAGGATGTACCTTTTTTTGTTTAATTTTATTAGCAACACCGATCATTTAAGGTGTGTTTTGTGTGCTAAATTAAAAATTTTCTATAAAGTTCTGTGAAATAATTGTTACAATTATTTAGTAAAAGAAGATATTTCAAATGTTTTTTTAAGATTTTGAAAAATATACAGATGAAAGTTTATTGCTTTAAATATGACATAAAATTATGATTATATTTAAAAACTTTAGGTTAATTATTATTACATAACCAATAAAAATAAATATTTGAAGGGAAAAACTCTTATCACTTGCAAAAACACAAAAAGTTGAGTAGTGCACACAGAAATAAAAGTTTAATTAACCTCTTGTTTTAAGTAATTTAAACTAACCTTGAATTTAAAGAATCTTTTAAACCTCTGTTGAATGTGAGAAAATGAACATTTTATACTAAAAAAAAAGAAACAACACATTAATAACAATAATGTCAAATACTGTAAATAGCTGTTTCCATTTACATGGGTAAAACAAGATGGCTGCACTCATAAGAAAATTTGAGCCAACTCCCTGGTGGACAAAATGTAAACTACATGTCATGTCTGACTGAAATCACATTTGTTTCCCTACTTGTTTATGTATTACTTTAACATTCACTTTCATAAATAATTTCTACCCTCTCTTAAGCCAATCCTTAAATTTGGACTGGACTTTAAATTGCCAATTACCCATGTATATTTTTTAAATATTTGTTAACAGAGATGGATTCATCACACAAAAATATTTTTTCTGCACAGGATATGTTTGTTATTGCATTTTTGGCTTCTGTGAGTTGTTGTTGTATTTCAATTAAAGCATTAGTTTATGTTTCAGCTATTTCGGAGTGTCTCGTAGCTCTACTGTTATCATTGCTTTTCTTATGAAAAAGTATCATATATCTTTTGCTGATGCATTTGATCGGTAAGGTTTTAATTTACATTATATTTTTTTTTTGAAATTTTATTTACCCTCTTTATTCACTTACAAATATTCAAAAATATGATTATTTATCACTTCTATTATAATTCTAATAATTTGTTTTAGCGCTAAAAAGAAAAGAAGATTTGTTTGTCCAAATTCTGGGTTTGAAAATCAATTGAAACTTTATGAAAGAATGAATTTTTCTATTAATAAGGAGAACTTACAATTCAAGTTATTTAGACTTAGAGTGGCAGCTGATAAGGTCACAAAAGGTATCAAAGTTACCTCCTTTATTAATAAATTAAATAGATATCTGTTACTGATAGATGAATACTCTTTTTATTTGTTAGTCAGTCCTGCTATTTAAGCCCTGCAGCTAAATCTCATACTAAAACAGGTATTGATATTTGTTTATGTACCCCTTCTTACTTCATTATTTTTACCTACTACTGTAATAAGGTTTAAAGTGGTCTGTTTTAATAGTTGTAAAGTTATCGCAATAATTTCTAGTACTTGGTACAAAATAATAGAGTATTTGCATTTTAGCAAAATACATTTTTTGCTTATACATTTTTTTGATTAAATATGTTTATCATTACAATTATGAGAAATCATTGTTGTATTTTAGTGTTTTTATTTGTTCTACCATATTAGTGTATATTTTGGTTGAACATATTGTTTTATACGTTTATATAAGTAATGTATTTATGGGTTAATATTATGGTAAAATATAATAGTGTTTGTGAAAGACACTGTTTATTAATCTTAAATATAGTTCAAAACAACTTATGCATAAGTTTATTATAGATTTATTGGTTGACATATTTATAGAAAAAGACAGGATATATATGGTATGAGTGATATGGGTGAGGAGGTAGAGTAGTGTGTACAAAGAGACTAAAACTATTAGAGGGAGTACAGGACCCAATTAACACAGTGATAAGGGGTCTGGAAGTGAGACAGTTTCCATAGGTGCCGTAACTGTACTTACCCCTACTATAGTCTCCCTAGAGAAAGAATAGATACTCCCCCACCCCTCTACAACTCCTATTGTAGCATGCACTCTACTAACGGCGGACATTTTTCAGTGATGCCACATTAAACCACTTTATTCAAAACTAACAATTAAATAATACATGCAATAGATAATAATTAAAACTTATTTTAAATTCATTTTACTTGATTTAAAACAAAATAGTCAAAAAATAATGTAATATTTACATGAAATTGTAATTATTAGGAAAAATAAAAAAATGACGTCACCAATGTACCGTTACGGCACCTAGTTACCCGAGGAATGATATGAGCTGTTGTATCCTCCCTCTAATAGTTTTAGTCTCTTTGATTGTGTATGGTAGAGTAGGGTTGTATAGGTAAAAAGGTAGACTACCCCTAGACTGTAGGTTGTATTAACCCTGCAATGCATTAAGCTTTATCTGACTGTGACTAAACCTGGGTTCAGGTTCATCCCGTAGACAGACTGGTACAGGATTATGTCACAAATATAAATTAATACGAATGCTTGAGCCTAATAGAATGC
Organism: Microvelia longipes; assembly: GCA_018340805.1. Lineage (NCBI taxonomy): Eukaryota > Metazoa > Arthropoda > Insecta > Hemiptera > Veliidae > Microvelia > Microvelia longipes. Next base: position 12,648,084 of record JACMZG010000008.1, on the reverse strand, counting down.
AATGCTTTGAGCATAACCATTTCTTGCACATATTTTTTAAATTCCTTGATCTGAAGATTCTGTGCCATTTGGTTGAAGAAAATCCTTATGCCCATCACAGTGCTTTCATTTTTAACAAATTTTCATTTTATTTCTTTTTCATATTCAAAATTGATTTATTATCACATATTATTTTGTTTGTCAGTGTAATGATTGATATCTGTAAACTATATTTGATATGTTTGTTGCAGTTAAAATCCTTCCCACCGACTGTATGGATGTTATTAGACCAGATCCAGCTCTTATTACAGTTAAACCTGACCCACTAGTCTACCGCTGTTGTAAATGCAGGTATTTAAGTGGGACATTTCTATGAGTTTTTGAGTTTATAGAAAATCCTTTTTAATTACCTTCTTCAGTCTAAAATTTAAAGAGCTTGTCCTAAGAAAAGAGTATAGTAACAAAGTACTATAGTACTGATAAACAAAAAACATTTAAAGATAGGCAGCATATAAGGGCACATTTAAGGGGGGGAATGATAAATTATAACATTAAAACGGTCTGTTTAATAGAAGTTAATCAAAATGTAACAATAAGCCAAAGAAAGTTAAGGTAACATTTAAATCCTTTATAACTTTTAAAGAAACAATAAAATTGACACTCCTTCCTTTAAGTTTCAATTTTGTTTTGCAATGCTTTTACTTTTGAATTTTTTATTCAACCTTTGAATCGTTGCTTGTTTTAACATGAAACGTTCAATAAGGAAATGTTGTTTTTATTAGAAGGAAATTCATATGTGAAAACACAGCTATACTTTTGGAAAGTCTGTAAGTACTTTGGTTCTGTGCATGCATTGTAAGGGTCAGTAACCATGTACTTGTCCTGTAACTGTATACTAGACAAAGCTTTGTAATACAGTGGGTACTGATAACCAAAATTTAATTTCTTATTTAATATGATTTAAAACTGCAATTAATCTGTAATTTCATTTTGGTTTAATTACAAAAAACCAAAGATCTATTAGATCTGTTGTGAAAAACTCAAATATAAAAATAATTGGGACAAAAATAAAATTATGAATACCAGATAAAATTTATATAAATGAAACACGAAATACGTCCATAGAAACTAAAGTGCGTTCAGAAAATGTCTATAACAAAACAACAAAATAGAATTAAACTTGCCTAGCTTTTTATGTCTACCGCTTAGGTAAAAAAATAGAATAAAACATTAAAGTATGTATCAGAATAAATCAAATCACTAACTCCAGCTACGTCATTACCATAACATCAAAAACTTTCATTCAAATAAAGTTATTAATAAGTAATTCTTATATCATTAAAAATATTTAAATATATATTAATAATAGGAATGAAATAAAACTTAAAAATATGGCAACTAATTAATTGATACACTATCATATTTTATGGTCGTATTATATTGTATAGATAGGTTACAACATATATTTGGCTACTCTATTGTACTAAAACATTCATGGGGGCAAATGCTGACGGCGCTACTCAAAACAAAAATTCCACACTGATTCTATCTCTGGAGGAGTACACACAACTTTAAAATCTCATATTTTTTGTCTAACGTTTTACAAGGCAGAATGATATTCAGATTTACTCAGTCTTCTAAATGTGTTTAAGTTAAATCTTAACTAGACAATATATTTTTCTTATCTAATTTTTTTTTTTTATTTAATTAATTTAATAAAATCTTTTAATTATATTTAATTCAGGAGGATAGTAGCATCTGCAAGAAATATAATCCCTCATGGAGAAGGTCAGAAACCATCATGGAAAAAGAGTTCTTATTGTCTTAACATGGAGCCTGGAGGGGGTGGAGTCAATAGTTGTAGTAAAACATATTTTACTGAACCTCTTGGTTGGATGAAGATGGTCACTCAATCAGCTGAGGGAAAATTATACTGCCCTAAATGTAATTCTAAACTTGGTTCTTTTAGCTGGATTATGGGTAAGTGTTAAATCATTTGGAAACCTGTGGAATCGTTATCTTGACAGTTTACTAAATTATTTTGCAATATTTGATCGGTGGTATATTACGTTTATGATAATTTTACCTAATTTATGACACTATAATTATGTAATAATATTTTTATTAAAAATGTTATATACCATTCAAGATAATTCTTGATTTTTAATTATTTATATTTACTATAAGAGCTCTCGTTAAGCAAAAGAAAAGAAGAAAAGAACTAGAGTCTGAGCTTCATTTGTTACTTAGCAAAACAGAGAAATCTAGCACTTATTTAGTCCCATGTAATGTATAGGTCTTAAAGTCTAGATATATAGGTCATTTGTACTAAATTATCAAAAGATAAACTACAGTAAATATTAAGTGATTCTTATCGTCTGTAGTCCAGTAAAGCAGGACTGCAATGGTGTAGTAAACATCCAATGAACTCTGTACTCAATTTTTGTAATTCTTATTATAGGTTTACTTGTTTTATTTTATTTTTCTCACATTTCCATTGAAAAATTTACTAATGAGATAAGTGGCATAGGGGGAGTGTGTCAGAAATTCATTTTAAAGAGGTTCATGGTGTCCCTTATTGTGACGGATAAATTGTGTGAAATAATTTTGTTTAGTAAAATTTTTAAATAAATTAAATTAATAAAATAATTAATTTAATAAAATTTAATAAATTTTGTGAAACTTTATTTTATATTTATGTGTGTGTTAATGTATATATTTCTAAACAAATTAGTAATTGAATTTGAAGAAATTAATATTTTCTAATCAAATGGTACAAAAATTAACCCTAGGTAGGAATATTATTCCTTTATTTAAAATAAATGGTTAACATTTTTTTGCCAAATAAAGGTTTGTTTATGTGAACTGGGGTGCCAAATAGAATCAAATGGTCAAGAGTTATAAACCATGGTCATTTTGTGTTGTTTTCGACTCAGCTTGAAGTTTTTTGGGGCCCTGAGTTGAATGTAACCTGTTTGGAGTTGATATAATTCCCCAGTTAGGTCTATCATTTGATTTACATTATATAAGTTTATAAAAACCAAATAATTTTGATGCAAAGGTTCACAAGCTGTGCAAATTTTCCTTAAAATACTTACTTTATGCTGTCCAAAACCATTACTTATTCAAGGTTTTCTTACATTATCCGAGCTGTAGCCTCAGTACTTCTTTTAAAGATACACTAAAACATTTTATAAATTAGCATAAACTGAGCCTTATATAAGTATCAATAATGTTGTACAGTGCCAATTTCGGAACGATGAATACATTTTGATATAACTATAGGAGAAATGCTTCATGCCTATGGGATACTATAACAAAGTTTATGCTCAGATTATGAAGCATAAACCGAAAATTTAAACAATAAATAGATTGGTGAGGAAAAAAAGCAAGCCTTTCAAAGAATAATTACTCGGCTGTCCATTAATTTTTTTCTATTATGTCATGCTTTATTCTTACTTTTTTTTAAGGTTGTCAATGTTTGTGTGGTGCCAAAGTATCTCCTGCCTTCTACCTAGTACCATCTAAAGTAGAGTGGAGCAATATGGTCCAGAATGTACAAGTTACTGTTTAATTTTAAGTGTTTATTTAGTTTTTATGATTTTTATAATCTCTAATTTGTCTTTTTTGGAGTAAAGATAATTTTTCTGTTATAATAGTAACAAATATCAATGTATCAAAAATGTCAAGATTGATTTTGGTAGGTTTATAAATTTTGGATTTGAGTATTTTTTTTTTTAAAAATCTTCCTATTTTTATCACACAGACAATCTAAATAAGAATCAATATTTTTTTTAATAAATCTTTATGTCTTTATACATTATTTTTGAAGAAAAATTAATCTTTCATATTTTTAAAATGATAAAATATTGTTTGTTACATCTGTTTTTTTGTTGGCTATTTATATATTATTTACTGCCAACAAGTTTATATGTGTGATATTTTATTTGAATGTTTGTGTTAAAAGATTATATAAATTTTAAACGGGTATTTGTAAAATATATATGTATAATTAACAAATAAGTCAGAAACAATTTTTTCTAAATTTTTAATACATGATTTCATCTTTAATGAATTTTGGAAACAAATTAATTCTTTCATGACCAGTAAATAAATTATTTTTATTTATATTATAATGAATGTATTTAGTCGCTTATTAATTTTTTCCATTTTTGATTATAAACTAATTAACTATTAATTGTCAATGACTATTTTTTAAATTCAAACTTTAGACTTCCTACTTCAGGCCAATAAATTTTAATTGAGGTTAAAAATAAACAAAGAAATAAAATCTTGTTCTGTATTGTGAAATGGGCCTGAGCCTATAAACTTACTACCTTATCAAATACTTTTCGATTCAATAAGTGATCCTTTTAATGAGCAATTCTAAGGTGGCACAAGTAAATGAGTTTTCTTTTTGATTATTGCAATTTTTTAACTGAAATACATGTCTTTGTTAAAAATTAATACCCATAGATAAACAATATTAACATAGAGGGGCTATTTTAACCAATAATAATTGATAGGATGCAGAAAGAACTCCTTGTACAGTTTCATGGAAGAAGCTTAAAACTGTTAAAATTTTTATTTAACAAACAAAGAGCTGTTTGGGGTAATCAAGTTTTACAATCTGCTAGTTAGTGCTAAAACGATAGGATGACAATGGATGAATGACCGCCCAATAACTATAACAAATTTGTGTGCATTGTAAGAAAGGTAAACAAAATATTAATTCTATGAACATCTTGATTAGACAACACTGCCCCCATTTTGATTAGAACCTTTAATGTTTGAATTCAATTTTGAAGATTCCTTGACTTATCCATTTGTGCCAAACTCACATGTTATTTCCGGATGAAATAAACATTAATTTAACAAATTAATGTTTATTTTAATTTAACAAAATTAAATAAACAAATTTGTATCTTAAATTTTAAGATCTTTTTAAGAATCATTTTTATTTTTAAAGACATTGACTGCACTATTCCATATGATGTTACTGCTTAGTAAAACTAAAGCACATTGCAGCATTCCTAAAAATTTAATGATGAGGCCCCTACTGAAAAGAAAAACCCTTACCAATATATATATATATATATATATATATATATATATATATATATATATATATATATATATATATATATTTATATATATTATATATATATATATATTATATATATATTATATATTATATATATATATATATATATATATATATATATATATATATATATATAATATATATATATATATATATATATATTATATATATATATATATATATATATATATATATATATATATTATTATATATTATATATATAATATATATATATATATATTATATATATATATATATAAATATATATATATATATATATATATATATATATATATATATATATATAATATATATTATATATATATATATATATATATATATATATATATATATAATATATATAACCTGTGCATGGATGCAGGTACTCGAAACTATCCAATATGCCAAAACATAATCCCATACACAAGTTACAATGTTTCTGCCGGTCGACTATCTCAATCGGCAAGTGGGTCGGGATTCTTAATTCAAAAGAGTAAATAAAATACCAAAATAAATACGATACGTATAATAGATATTTAAACGAACAATAGCAGACTATACAGCATGCCAAAATGGCATCAACTTAAGTAACCTAGTCTAAATAAATCTGAACTACCTATATAATCATAATAATAATAATAGATTGGGAAAAGCTGTGGGTAACCACAAGGTAAATTAAAATAAGAATAAACTTAAATACGTAATCCTAAATTAAGGTAAAATTGCCGAAACGGTAACCTGTAGTGATATCCAAAATTGTTATATCAAGCCATATCTTAACAAAACTTCACTTAAATTATCACAGCCATGGTCCAAATGAATTAAACTTTATAAAACAAAACCAAAACAAAAAGTCTATAAATTAGGTATATACCAAAAATTAGTAAAACTAAACAAAAGCCACATTTTCTCTCATGGCGAAAACGGTTACGACCCATTCGAGAAAAACGTCCACAGCTTGACCCTAACTAAATTTCCCTAAATTTATAAAATAATAATTAAAAAACAAATCATAAAAACTATCTCAAAAATTCCTATTAAATTCATTATTTAATATTTATATTTCTATTATTTATTTGAGTTGAAATTCTTGCAGAAATCCAATAAAATCCATCCTTAATTTGAAGTTTATGGCATTGCCGCTCCTCATAAGGTGAATCAGATCCATTGCGAAGTTTACGTCACCGTTAAAGATGTCTATCAGCTGATATGGCCATAATCAGTTATAGAAACAAATACAACTCCCGTCGACTGAAGTTATATTTGATATCTTTCTCGGCAAGGAATCTTCATAATGTATTATATTGCTATTGTAGAAATAAATATGTTAGAGATGAATGAAAGTTGAACTATGATATTGTAATTTAAACTATTGTTGAGAGATAAGCGGTAGATAGTAAACAAAAAGGTGTGAGATAAACGGTCAGTTACAGATGTGCCGGGTCAAGTGTAGTTTACCTCTCTGTGATAAATCTATTTTCCGTATGAAGTGAAGTGATTATAATTGTGCATAATCGGATTATCTTACTACTTAAATGGATTAAATATTTACAGGTACCAAATGTTATTTTCCTAATACTTTGTGACATAAACAGGTAAACGGATAATAGGATTAGGCCGGGGTTACTGACCTAGTCTAAGGTTATCCCAAAATACGGGAAAACCCCCTTAAATTTTACCTGCTACATTACATCCTCCCCTTACTTAAGAGGGAACTCTCTTAAAAATTTAAGGTAACTTTGGTAGGAACAAATATTCTTCACCCTAGCGAGGACCATCGCAGGGACTTAAAGGTAACATATCGGTCCATGGAAGTGGAAGGATAAGGAAAAAGAAAGGAAAGATGATATAACAGCATTTCCTCAATAACTAATAATAACAATAACATGCAAACTAACAAGACTAGAAGAAATATATACAAAACAGCTCCAAATTCTCCACTCGAACTACAAAGAAGATAAACCTAAGAAAAATTACCAACAACAAGACACAACACAAAAGATGACTATACGCAAGGTAACTTAAACTAAATCTACATTCAGTATCTAAAAATACTAAATCCTCCTCAGAGTCTTAAACTAAACCTAAAGAAAACATAACCATGTAAAATCATGCAAACTTAAACCTGCTGAAAAGGAAACCTCAGCTCAACATACGACCTATAAATGAAAGAAGAAAACTAATCCAACTAAAAAAAAAAACATGCAAAGACAGAACAAAAATTACTAATCGCTATCCGGGTTCTCTGCAGATCTCCAGGGTTTCAGGTCCTTGGTGTGCCACGTCCCTGCAGAAACTCCGTCCTCAGCCTCCAACTCATAAACTCTTGGAGAGGTCTTCTTTTTAATCCTAAAAGGGCCTATAAACTTAGGCGCCAACTTCGCTGAAAAGTTTGCTGAACCTGACGATAACGCATGGTTTCTTCTCAAAACCCTATCTCCTACATCAAACTCCTGAGGTCTTCTACGAAGGTTGTAAGGGTGAGATTGCTTCGTATGAGCATCCTTAAGATTCTTAGAAACTATCTCACGTACATCCTGCAACTTAGAAAGGCGCTCAGACCACTCAGCTCTAGTCCTAGAAGAAGGTGGATGATCCTTCTCGACTTCATCTCTAATCGTCTTCGGCATAGGAAGCTCTCTACCCATCAAAATACTCGCTGGAGTAAACTTAGCAGAAGTGTGAGAAGCACTGTTCAACGCAAACCTAAACTGTACAATATAATTATCCCAGTGCTTATGATTGTCTCCGATGAACTGAGACATCATAGTCTTAATTGATCTATTAACTCTCTCCACGGGATTTGCCTGAGGATGGTAAGGCGGTGTCTTCACAAGCTGGACTCCGTAGTCCTTAGCAGCATCTTCTATAATACGGTTATTAAACTCCGTACCGTTATCTGTAAGCAGATATCGAGGAGTTCCCCACCTGTAAATAATCAAATTCTCCAACTCCCGTTTCACAGTCTCAGCGTTGGCTTTCCTAACAGCAACCATTTCTACCCACTTAGAGAAAAGGTCCTGAAACACCAACAAATATTGATTTCCTTTCGATGAAATAGGAAATGGTCCCATAAAATCTGCTGCTACAGTCGTCCACGGTCCCTCAACTGACCTAGAGCCCATCAAACCAGCTGTCTTCAAAGGATCAATTTTCGTCTTCTGACAAACCTCACACGACGCACAATAAGCTTTAACATCTCTCCACATACCTGGCCAATAATAATTACAACACAACCGACTATAAGTTCTATGGACACCTTGGTGTCCACCTTCCGGGCGTTGATGGTTCTCATCCAACACGGACTTCCTCTGACCTAAAGGAAAACCAACTTCCAGCTCTCTTCAGGTCATCTAAACATTCCTCAATTGGTGTAGGTTGATGACAATACAACTTCCCATCACGTTCAGTCCAATCTGGATGACGATCTGGATGTTCCCTAACCTTCTGCAACTTCACCTTATACCACTCATCAGTAGAAGCATCTAAAACAATAGCTGCTACTTCCTGAGACTCCGGTATCCGTGAAAGAGCATCTGGAAAAACATTCAAACTCCCCTTACGATATTGAACGTCGTACTCAAAATCCTGCAACTCCAAAGACCATCGAGCTAATCTGCCAGTAGGCTGACTCATATTCCTTAACCACTTAAGGCTGTGGTGATCAGTTATCACCGTAAAACGATAACCCTCAATATACGGTCTAAATTTACGGATAGCCCAAACAACAGCCAAGCACTCTTTCTCTGTGACTGTGTACCTCCGCTCTACATCACTCAAACTGCGACTTGCAAAAGCTATAACCTTTTCTACACCATCCTGAGTCTGGGACAACACAGCACCTAAGCCAACATCTGAAGCGTCAGTCTGTAACACAAACGGAACGGAAAAATCAGGTAACGCCAAAACAGTAGCCTCCATCACCTCCTTCTTAACCGTCTCAAAAGCTTTAACTGCTCCTCGCCCAACTCCACTTGTTCTTCTTCCGCAACAACCGTGTCAAAGGTTCCACTCTGGTACTAAAATTAGGAATAAAACGCCTGTACCATGAGGCTATACCTAAAAACCTGCGTACCTCCTTCACAGAGCTCGGAATCGGATAAGTCTCTAACGGTGCTGTCTTATCTGGATCTACCTTCAATCCTTCCTCGTTGACGATGAAACCTAAATACTTTAGCTCCTTTCTACAAAAGCAGCACTTATCAGGATTCAACACCAAACCAGCCTCTCTAAGTTTCTCGAACACCCTAGCTAAAATCTCTAAATGTTTCCTGAAATCCCTAGTAGCAATAATGATATCACCCAGGTACACCCACACGTATGGCTCAAGCTCTGGACCTAAAATGCTATCTAAATAGGATTGAAAGGTGTTGCTAGCACCACACAAACCATACGGCATACGCACAAAGACGAATGTTCCTTTACCTGGAACAGAGAAAGCGGTATACTGCTGACTCTTCTCCTCCAGCAATATCTGGTGATATGCATTCTTCAAATCCAACGTCGTTAGATACCTCGCCCCTCTCAAACTATCAACAATACTCGTCATATTCGGTAAGGGGTAAAACGTCTTTTTCGTAACTGCGTTAACCTTTCTGAAGTCGATGCAGAATCTATATCGCCCATCTGGCTTCTTCACCATCACTATCGGATTATTCCAGCCACTACGCTCAGGTTTTATAACACCTTCCTCTAACATCCTATCCACTTCAGAATTTATCGCTTCCTGAATCTTCGGCGAAACCGGGTAATTCTTCTGACGAATGGGAGGATGATCGCTAACATCTATTACATGCTTAACTCCAGCAGCTACTCCAGGAACGGCTTTCATCTTTCCTAACTCATCATCTAAAAATTTCTCTAACTCCACTTCCTCATCAGCGGTCAAAGTCGCTATACCACAAACTTGATGATCTAAAACATCAACAGGATTAAAAGTAGAACAAGAACTTAAAAATTTACTAAAGTTACCAGGATCATCAGCTACCGACCATTCACCTTTAGCCGCATTAATGATGACTCCAAACGCCTTTAAAAAATCTAAACCTATCAAACATTCAACAGACAAGCTAGTCAACAAAAACGGTCTCAACTCTCTAATTCGACTCTTAAAATTAAACTTTACTATAGGCAACTGGAAAACTTTCACGCTCGAACCATCAGCAAGAGTAGCACGAACCTCACGCAACTCAGAACCAGACGGCAGCAAAGCAGCAATTGCCGGACCTACATAAGTCTTACTCGAACCCGTATCCACCAGTGCTTTTACTCTATGTCCCTCTATAACCAACTCGACGAACCATCTGCTATCACCTAGAGACACATTAGATAAATTATCGACAACGCTCTCAACTTTATAAACTGGAGGGGCAAAGGACTCCTTCTGCTCCTCCTTATACACATCCGGACTAGAAGCGGGGCTATCAACCTGAGAATACTTCTGCGCCCCAACCTGAGTATTCCTTACTAGTTTTTTGAACACTTAGGACAAGTAGTTTTATAAACATTTTTCTCTCCACACTGGTGACAAAACTTCTTCTTCTTCTCACTACACCTTGTGAAACTGTGGCCAACCTGTCCACAATTCCAGCAGGTGAACGCTCTAGCAGGTACCGACGTCCTCTCATTACTACTACTCCCGCTACCAAGGTTATTAATTGTTCTGGACACACTATGGCTTGAAGCCTTAGATCCTCTGTCACTAGACTGAGACACACTATTTATGTGATTAGAATGACCTTTAGACCTATTATCTCTACTAAATCGCATATTAGGAGGCTTATAAGCAACTTCGGGTATCAAAGATTGACCTGGGTTAGGAGGGGATTGTACTCAAACTTCATCTTATTGATGGTCTCGAACTCTCTACAACTCAAGTAACTCTTTAAAAGTTTTAAAATCATTCTTACGAACATAAAGTTTGTATGAAGGGTGCAAATTCTTATATAACAGGGCCAACTGCTTTTCCTGATCCATAGGCTGCACTAACTTCCCGATCAAAGTCCTTAAAGCCAATATATAATCACTAGAAGACTCATCTTTACCCTGTGTCCTAGTCCTTATCTCGTCCTCCAATCTATCCTGAAAATCAGGGGCCTGAAATTCAAAAGAGAAAGCATCAACAAAATCATCCCAAGATGAAATCCATTCCTTGTTTAACCTAAACCATCTTAAAGGGCTATCAGCCAAAAGATGAGGTAAACCAGCTATAATTTCGTCTTTATCAAACCCATAAGCATCCCTCAACTCCTCAACCCTAGTTAGAAACTCTTCAAAGCTCAGCTTACCATCATTACTAAATTTCAAGTTCCATTTCCTCATAGAATCTGATACTAGTATGCCTAACTTCTTAGAAGTCAATTCATCATTCCTAATATTAGACGTACTTGCCCCTAAATTCACAGTATCTTCACCCCCACCTCCAGCACCATCAGTTCCTCCCCCTTCACCAGCCTTAGTCATGATAGTTCTACGTAACCTCCCCCTAAGCTGAAACAAAGTTCCGGTACTAGGTAACTTAAACACCACACACAAATCCTCCAAATCAGCTCTACTTAACTTTTGAATCCAACTAATATCACTACTCGAAAAATTCGACTTCATAAATAAAAACTTAACCTAAGTAATAACTTATAACAAACAAAACATTTCACAACAAAGGAACATACAAATTTTAAAAAAGCCAATAGTTGGGCGCCATTTTGTAACCTGTGCATGGATGCAGGTACTCGAAACTATCCAATATGCCAAAACTCATAACTCCCATACACAAGTTACAATGTTTCTGCCGGTCGACTATCTCAATCGGCAAGTGGGTCGGGATTCTTAATTCAAAAGAGTAAATAAAATACCAAAATAAATACGATACGTATAATAGATAATATTTAAACGAACAATAGCAGACTATACAGCATGCCAAAAATGGCATCAACTTAAGTAACCTAGTCTAAATAAATCTGAACTACCTATATAATCATAATAATAATAATAGATTGGGAAAAGCTGTGGGTAACCACAAGGTAAATTAAAATAAGAATAAACTTAAATACGTAATCCTAAATTAAGGTAAAATTGCCGAAACGGTAACCTGTTAGTGATATCCAAAATTGTTATATCAAGCCATATCTTAACAAAACTTCACTTAATTATCACAGCCATGGTCCAAATGAATTAAACTTTATAAAACAAAACCAAAACAAAAAGTCTATAAATTAGGTATATACCAAAAATTAGTAAAACTAAACAAAAGCCACATTTTCTCTCATGGCGAAAACGGTTACGACCTCATTCGAGAAAAACCGTCCACAGCTTGACCCTAACTAAATTTCCCTAAATTTATAAAATAATAATTAATAAACAAAATCATAAAAACTATCTCAAAAATTCCTATTAAATTCATTATTTAATATTTATATTTTCTGTTATTTATTTGAGTTGAAACTCTTGCAGAAATCCAATAAAATCCATCCTTAATTTGAAGTTTATGGCATTGCCGCTCCTCATAAGGTGAATCAGATCCATTGCGAAGTTTACGTCACCGTTAAAGATGTCTATCAGCTGATATGGCCATAATCAGTTATAGAAACAAATACAACTCCCGTCGACTGAAGTTATATTTGATATCTTTCTCGGCAAGGAATCTTCATAATGTATTATATTGCTATCGTAGAAATAAATATGTTAGAGATGAATGAAAGTTGAACTATGATATTGTAATTTAAACTATTGTTGAGAGATAAGTGGTAGATAGTAAACAAAAAGGTGTGAGATAAACGGCCAGTTACAGATGTGCCGGGTCAAGTGTAGTTTACCTCTCTGTGATAAATCTATTTTCCGTATGAAGTGAAGTGATTATAATTGTGCATGAATCGGATTATCTTACTACTTAAATGGATTAAATATTTACAGGTACCAAATGTTTTTTCCTAATACTTTGTGACATGTAAACAGGTAAACGGATAATAGGATTAGGCCGGGTTACTGACCTAGTCTAAGGTTATCCCAAAATACGGAAAACCCCCTTAAATTTTACCTGCTACATTACAATATATATATATATATATATATATATATATATATAATATATATATATATATATATATATATATATATATAATATATATATATATATATATATATATATATATATATATTATATATATATATATATATATATATATATATATATATATATAATGTGTATCTATGAGTATACCTATAACTCCCAATTTTTAATAATTAAAGAATTGTTAGCCAAAATAGTTCCAAATGACTTTTTTTCAATTTTTGACTAAATGTGACAGCAATTAAGTTTACTAAATTGCAAAAATGTTTATAAATGATTGATATATTGAAGTAGATTATTAATTTGATCATTGAAGTGATTTAAATATTTATTTAACCAATTTAATCTTGCCATTAGTTAAACCCCATTCTCTTTAATATAAAAAGGATATTTATTTTTTATACTTTAATGAATAATGTTCTCAGTGAAAATTCTAATATTTGTAATCAATAGCTCAAACCCCATGTTGCTTCAAACCAAAGTCTTGTATTAGACATTGTAAAATTTTATATTTAAAATATATGCTTTGTAATTATGTATCATGTTTGATGGCTGATTTAATTGAATTAAATATCAACTGTTAATTTTGTTACTTAATTTTAGATTTAAGTAACTAACATTTACTTAAATGTTATTGCATTTATATTTAAGTGCTAACATTGAGGAAATGTTAGCAAATAATACACTAATGAGATTATCGACATGCTATTTTATTGCATTTCATAACATTAAATGTTTTTTTATAAATGTTCAATTTTGTTTAATATATACATTTATTTTTATTATATATATATGTAAGATTGTTTCATGTGTTTTTAGACATTTTTTATTGATTAAACGTAGAATGGTCATTGATATGACAAAGTCTTGGGTTACACCTACAACCATACTTATTTAAATGTGTTATTTAATTATATTTTAACGTATGACTTCATTTGTTACAAACTAATTATTTGTGATATTTATTTTAAATTGTTTACATGAATTAATTATTACATGAACGTTGAATTAAAACAGTTAGAATAAATGTTTAAAGAAAAAAATAATGGGATGCAAGGGTGCTGACTTTTATTTTGTGCCATGATTTGAATCACAGTGCAGTGATCCTTTGTTTCAGCTTTAGATGCTTGTTTGTTCTAGTCTAAAAATATTTATTTTTTAAGATTTTAAATTTACTGTTCATTATTTTGTAGGGAAAGATTTGTAAATATTTTACATTATGTTATTGTTGTTTTAAATTTCATTGATAGCAATCAAACAATGAAATTTTGTTGTTCATTTACTTTTTCTTATAAGGAAAGTATTGTGTTTACCCTAAATATCCGACACCAAAAACCATCCGTTCACACTGAGACTAGAAACTTAGTCTTGCTGACTTCTTTGAATTTTCAAACTCTGATGGCCTATGACTTTTAATTTTTCATTGTTTGTTTTTCAACATACTGTTTTTTTGTACAAACTTTATGTTTTTGAGTCTCTTGCATATATTAAAACCAGTTAGTATTTTTTTCTCATATCCTTTTAGCGAATTTCCTTTGGAAATTCGGCTAATGGGATAGGCGTCATGGCGGAATTCGAACCTCGGACCACGACACAAATCCGTTTCAGAGGTCCCTAATGACGAAAAAATACGTTTCGCGAGACTTTATATATATATATATAATATATATATATATATATTATATAATATGTATATATATAATATATATTGCTGCAGGGTACAAACAGATCCGGCTAAGGTCGAGGCTGTCAAAAATTGGCCGACACCATCAGACAAGAAGCAATTGCGTCAATTTTAGGTCTCTGTGGTTACTACAGAAGGTTTGTAAAAGGTTTTGCGGAGTTAACAAGACCTCTTTATAACTTAATTTCAGATGGTGTGCCGTTTCAATGGTCTGGAAATTTTGAAGACATATTTCAAAGGATAAAACAGCTTTTATGTGTCGCTCCAATTTTAAACTTCCCATCTCAAGAGAGTAAGTTTATTTTAGATGTAGATGCTAGCAATGACGCCATAGGAGCAGTTTTAAGCCAAACGGATGAAACTGAAGAACGAGTTATCGCATATTTTAGCCGATGCCTCAGGAAAGCAGAGAAAAACTACTGTACCACTCGAAAAGAACTATTGGCTATTGTAGATTCTGTACATCATTTTCACCCGTATCTTTATGGCCATAATTTTCTCTTGCGTAGTGACCATGCATCACTCCGTTATTTACTTAGTTTCAAGGAACCTGAAGGTCAGATGGCTCGATGGCTCGAAAAATTACAACAGTATGACATGACAGTGTTACATAGACCTGGTAGGGAGCACTTAAATGCTGATGCCTTATCTCGGAAACCATGTCTCAAACAAAAATGTAAGTGGTGTGCTCGTGTTAGTGAGGACACAAGTAAATCAGTACGTCTAACTTCATTCAAAACATCTCATGAGTGGTCTACAGATTGGGTAAAAACGTACCAGGAGAATGACGAAATTTTAAAGGGAATAAAACTCCTAGTAGAAGAAAAGAAGCGGCCATCCAAAGAACACTTTGAAGCTGGGGGAAATGAGCTGGTTTCACTAATGAGACAGTGGGAATCTTTACGCGTGCAAGAAGGAGTTCTGTACCGATATTTGGAAGCCTCGACGGGACATCACGGACGGTTGCAAATTGTTATACCTCGTTCCCTCATAGAAAAAGCTATTGAAACATGTCATGATGGGCCAAGTAATGGGCACTTTGGAGTGGCAAAAACTCTCGGCCGTTTAAGAGAAAGGTACTACTGGGTAGGCATGCATAAAGATGTTGTAAATTATTGTCGAACATGCCACTTGTGTACAGCTAGAAAAGGTCCTCATAGAAAAACTAAAGGCAAACTCAAGATTTGCACTACCGGAAGACCGTTTGAAAGAATCGGAGTTGATATTTTGGGGCCTCTGCCAGTGTCGAAACAGGGAAACAAATACCTGTTGGTCTGTGTTGATTATTTTACTAAGTGGCCTGAAATAATTCCTTTGCCAAATCAAGAAGCTAAAACTGTTCTTGTCACTCATGTCTTCAGTCGTTTCGGGGTACCCTCACAATTACACTCAGATCAGGGGAGAAATTTTGAGTCTCAAGTATTTAAAGAAGTTTTAGAGATCATGCAAATTAGGAAGACAAGGGCTACTCCACTACATCCTCAATCAGGTGGCTTGGTTGAGAGGCTGAATAGAACAATTCTGGATTTCTTAGCTAAGTTTGTATCAGAAAACCAAAAGATTGGATCAAAATACCCCTATTTCTGTTGGCATACCGGTCTGCAGTTCAGGAGAGTACAGGATATACACCAGCTTACCTGACTCTAGGACGTGAGCTAAGGTTACCACAAGATTTAGCATTCGGCCAACATCCACAGACAGAGAGAAAGAGTTTCGCAGAGGCTGCAAAAGAGCTATCTGAAGCCATAAGAGTTGCTCATGACTTTGCTAGGAAACACATTGGTAAGTCGGCTATGAGAATGAAAAAGACACATGATGCAGCAAGTCTTCCACGAGAATTTATTGAAGGAGCAAAAGTGGTTATACAATCCTCGTAGAAAGAAGGGACTAGCACCGAAGTTACAGTCATCATGGGAAGGACCGTACACGGTCAAGAAAAAAGTAAACGATTTAATTTACCTCATAGAAAATAGAACAAAAAGAAAGAAGTTGGTGATTCATGTAGACAGATTAGCTCCTTACTATGAAAGAGAAAAGGCTTTTGAGGGAAGAGGGGGACGAGTGTGACATAATAACATTATGTCAAGATTATTATTGAATTTTGATTAAATAAATTAGTATCAATTTTGAGTTGAAAGTATGAACATGTTTAATATATATATGTTATATATATGTATTTCTAGCCACTTTCTTGTAAACACTCTATCTTTCGAACGGATTAATATTTTTTAACCAAACTTGGTACAAAAATCAACCATCGGGAGGACACGAACCCTATTGAAAACCAGGTTTTTGTGACGTCATTAACCCGGTTTGCTGAGTCAGCGAAATTTTCAAAAAATCGGCAAAATTCAGGGTTTATATTTTTTGCCGCAAAAAAGGTCAATATTTATGTTTTTTGAGACGCTGAATCGAATGAAACCGGTCCGAAGTCGATACGACCACTCTAAGTGACCTAAAAATCGAAAAAACCATTGTAAATTACCGAAAACCAAAATTTTGGTTGATAAAAAATAAATTTTGAGTAGGGTGTCGTTTTCTATGTAATTTTGGGCGCTGAATCGAATGAAACCGGTCCGAAGTCGATACGACTACTTTAAGTTACCAAAAAGTCGAAAAAACCACAAAAATTATAGAAAACCAACCATACGGTCGTTAAAAATTAAATTTCGAGTAGGGAGTCGTTTTCAATGTTTTTTGGGCCTCTGAGTTAATTGCCAGTGGTCCGGAGTCAATACAACCACTCAAACTCCGGGTACCTGGGTTCGAATCCTGGAAGGGTCGATAATTTTTTATCGTTTTTTTTTACTTAATATGTTTACAACTAGAAAATAATTCTGGCGCGGTGGTCGCATGTCGGGCGAATTTCCTTTGGATGCGAGCACTCAAACCAGAGTACCTGGGTTCGAATCCTAGGGACAATAGTTTTATCGTTTTTTTTTACCTAATATAAGTTTACAACTAGAAATAATTCTGGCGCGTGGTCCGCATGTCGGGCGAATTTCCTTTGGATGCGTGTTTCCGTGCTTTTTACATTTATAAAGTTTACAACTACTATAAATAATTCCGGCGCGGAGGTCCGCTGTCGGGCGAATTTCATTTAGAATGCGTGTTTCCGTGCTTAACAACCCATTTCTTGCTTATGCAAGAACCATGCCCATTGCGTCGTTCCGGTTCATGCTTTAGAACCTAAGCAGTTACTCAATTGTCAAGCACTGCTCGTAACTCATTTTGTCTGTATTTTCCAAAGGAAATGCGCTAAAACCTTTAAAGATAACTGACTAAGCTTAAAGATAAGTAACTAATCTTTAAACTAGTGCAAATAATAGTGCGTACTTCTAATTTTAGAGGCATAGTTTTGTACAACAACTGGATGATTATGCGCATTTCCTTTGGAAAATACAGACAAAATGAGTTACGAGCAGTGCTTGACAATTGAGTAACTGCTTAGGTTCTAAAGCATGAACCGGAACCACGCAATGGGCATGGTTCTTGCATAAGCAAGAAATGGGTTGTTTAGCACGGAAACACGCATTCTAAATGAAATTCGCCCGACAGCGGACCTCCGCGCCGGAATTATTTATTTAGTAGTTGTAAACTTATATAATGTAAAAAGCACGGAAACACGCATCCAAAGGAAATTCGCCCGACATGCGGACCACCGCGCCAGAATTATTTTCTAGTTGTAAACTTATATTAGGTAAAAAAAAACGATAAAAACTTATTGTCCCTACTAGGATTCGAACCCAGGTACTCTGGGTTTGAGTGCTCGCATCCAAAGGAAATTCGCCCGACATGCGGACCACCGCGCCAGAATTTTTTATTATATGAGATGCTGTGGAACATAAATGTCTATTTGTAAAAATTTGATTACTAATTAAAAATATTCAGCTTTTAAATTGTTGTAAAATATATATATTTATTGTTGAACTCTTAAAATTATATAAAAAACTTTTTATGGATCTGTCAAAATTAAGGCGTTTTGTCACAAAATAATTAAATTAACAAATAATGTTATTTAATAATGAAGTATATTGTTCTTATTCATAAATAAAAAAGGATTGAAATTATTATTTAACTAGGCTACTAAGTATGGCTACCGGCATTTTTCGTAAACATTGAAAAGTAGTTTTCATATTTCATTATTAAACTGCTGTAAACTATGAGCAGTACTTACAGCTTTGTTCTTTTCAAAGCTTAAGTTATAACAACTAGAACTTTTAACAACTGGTTACCTGAAAATTCTGGAGGTTGAGTGTAACAGGTCCAAAGTCATAACTCCTAAGAATATGTTTCAATAATTTATTTTTAGATCGAGTGTAGTGAGACTGACATAATAGCACTTAAAGCTTTGGATAATCATGACATTGAGAGGACTTGCTAAGCGAGTTTCAAGTGGTGAGGAAAAGTACTGAGGTACCCAATACCTGATTATTATGCATACAATTGATTTCCTTTAATGTCTTTCTTTTAGTTTTTCCATTAAACTTTAATTTATTTATAAATATTTTTATATTTAAGTTTCTTGTCCTAAAAACGTTTTCTTCCTTTTTTTATTTAAACTTTCATTAGGTCTCATGGAAGGAGTGGGAAATCCACCTTGGCTCCTGATTATTAAAATATAATATTTTCGAAGTATTTATATATTTTCTAAGTAAAACAATACTTAATCCACTAATTAGACACTATGAACTTATCATTATGACCTGAAATCATCTTAGTTTGTACTTAATCTGACATTTAATGGTGGACATATATATTTTTTCTGAAAAATTTTTTAAAAAACATTTTTTTTTTCTCTACACTGCAAAGTATAACTCATATAATATGTTTTTTGTTATCAATTCATTGACATTTTATGTTCTTGTATACTATTTTCTATAATTTAGGACCAATAATTTGTTATTTATACCAAAATTAGCAGACCTAATGTGTAACATACAAAACACTGTCATCCTATCTCGCAGTAGGTGAAAGCTAAGTAATGAGTATAATAGTCCAATTCAGTTTCAAGAATTTTCAATTTGTTTTTTGGTTTGAATTTATTTCTAACAAGCCATTATTGTGACATTTGAAACTTTGCCCTCCCCCCCTCTTTCCTTACCAAATTTATTAACCATTAACAAATGGTTAATATTTTTTTTTAGTACAGCATTGCTAATTTTTAAATCTATAGCCTCGTATTTGACTAATGACTGAATAAAATGCAAGTCAGACATTGAGGCCTTACTCGCACTTGTAGCACCATACCACGCTCTTAAATACACTCTAATAAGAAAAATGTTAATTTTTCTCTTCGAAGATTTTTCTTTGGTAGACAACTTGAACTCACTTCTAAATAAATAAATCTTTAAACAATAGATCGCCTTCGACATCCATCTTGCATGGCTAATAGCACCTGGCTTTCTAAATGACACTCCTCGAGGCGGAGTCTCTCCTAGAAAAATCACTGCCAGCTCCATTAGCTCCCTGTAATCTTCTCTTAATTGTTTTTCTTTCATACTTTTTACGAAGAAGTCAAGCATATCTCTTCTTAAACTTCTGGGACATCCTCCTTCAATACCAGAAGACTATTTTTTTGGGTCTATGAATTTCTGAACCTAGAAAACAGTGGAACATCTGGCCCAAAAGTCTGTCCCACCACTTCATTGAATACACCCTTTAACACTACTTCAAATATGTGGTGCCTACAAGGCAGGTATAGAAAATCCTTTTCTAAGAGGTTATCAATATTTCTGCAAGCTCCATTGTTCTTACCGGTGTTCGATGCCGTGGTGTCAAAACACATCGCTTGGACTGAATCAAGAAGTCCTCATTCTTCAAGACATTTATAGACTGCTGCGGCTTATTCTGCTCCAGTAGCCTGTGTTATGCTCGGAGCTCCTACCAACTTGTCTTTTCCGCCATATGAAATAAGAACTGCCAACCTCTCTATCTAGGAAGAAGCTTCCCATCTCAAAGCACGACAGCACACTAATTTCTATCAATACTAAAGGTTTTTAACATTTCCTTGTATCTAAGAATCCTAAACTGGGATCGTTTACGCCTTATTGAATTTCTGTTAATTACCAAGTCAAATAATTAATTACCTAATCAGTGATGTCCACCATTAAATGTCAGATTAAGTACAAACTAAGATGATTTCAGGTCATAATGATAAGGTCATAGTGTAATTAGTGGATTAAGTATTGTTTTTACTTAGAAAATAATGTAAAAATCACAGAAAAAAATTTGTCACGAAAATCACAATTTTGACGAATTTTGACACCTGTAAAACTTCAAAGGCCGGCGGCACCTGTTAATCACCCTGATCGGGCTGAAATTTTTATGGAATTTTTTTTTTTATATTCAAACAAAATTAGGGATTGGGAGCAAAGAAAAAAGAAAGTTTATTTTTAAGGGCCACCCTAATATACTTACTGGTTTTAATATATGCAAGAGACTCAAAAACATAAAGTAGAACACCAAACTTAAAATATCGTTCATATACATATATATATGTATATATATATATATAATATATATATATATATATATATAATATTATATATATATATATATATATATTATATATATATATATATATATATATATATATAATATATATATATATATATATATATATATATGTGTGTGTGTGTGTATGAACGATTTTAAGTTTGGTGTTCTACTTATGTTTTTGAGTCTCTAGCATATATTAAAACCAGTAAGTATAAGTATATTTTGCTCTAGAAGATAAGGAGCATATGGAAACAGGTCCCTGTTTCACATTACATTACACATGTGCAATGTGATAATTTTCTCTTTCATCAACTTGTTATGATCTGGTATAAATTTACTTTTTAGATAATTGCTTCCCCAGTTGTCAGAGGATCTGTTTTATGAATGATACTGAGTATAACCAAATACATTAGTGCCTTTGGTTCCTCAATTATTCCTTGACTGTCAAGAACCAAGTAAAGAAGTTATATTGGAGGAAATAAATGAAAAATTAATTTTAATACCTGCTATTTGGAGAGTAACCATTGAAAAGTTACCTCATTAGTCATAGGATAGTTATTATCATTGTATACTTGTTATTACCAGTGTTTGTTACTTCTATTTAATGTTATGTCTATGCCTGCTAAGATTTTAAGAACATGAATCCAATATTCTTTGGGCTCTCTATATTAGGAAGTGGACATTTTTTACTTCTAGCTAAAGTCAGTGGCGTAGCCAGGATTTAATTTCGGGGGGGGGGGCTGAATGTTAAAAATTTTATATGTATATATATATTATATATATATATATATATATATATATATATATATATATATATATGTATATACACCGTTAAAATAGACAAGATTACAATGTATACATTGTTTTTTTATTTATTATTAAATAATAATATTATTTTTAATAAATAAATAATTAAATTGTTTCTGGTAAAGTTTATAATCAATAAAATACACATAGTTATAAAACACAAAACTATATTTTTGCACATAATGTATTAAAAATTTTTTAACGTAAAATTAATAAAACATTTAATTTTTATTATAATATTATATTAAGTAAATTTTGAAATAGTCCGCGACATCAGGGGTACTTGTCATTTACCGGATTGTACAAACCAGAGACTATATATATACTTAAACAGTAAGACTGTCGACCCAATGGTGGGAAAATTTGGATTCCTATCGACGCTAGCGCCTTGGCAGACCTACTTTTCAACTAAGTAGGCGTGGTTTAATTTCTCGCTTTTTGCCTACGTTCCATTTGAAATTAACTTTTATAAGTCATATATTATAGTCCAAGAGCCAGACGCAAAAAACGTGACTGTCTAGCCCCAAAGGTTTAACCCACTAGATCGACTTATTCTGGCTCTCTGATAATGAATCAGGTGGTCTGCTATTTCAGATAAGGTAATCTTAGCCCCGGGGCCCCTTTAAAATCCGTAAAATGAACTCAAATTCTGTTTTCGCCCAATAACGGTGTTCCTATTGATTTTATCCAAAAATTTAAAGGGTTGTTTTTTAAAGTTTATTAAATTTGTGATAAATCCATTTTTAACCATCAAAATCGGTCCAGTAAAACCGGAGATACAAATGTTGAAAGATTACTTAAAAAACATCTAATAAGCATACATTTTTGTCCAAAAACGCACAAAAACCTTAAAATGTCATGTTTTTCCATATTAACATGTTTAGGAATTAGGCAGACTTAAAAATTATGCATATTCTGTTAAGGTACAGGTAATATAAAGTTGTTCTAGAGAAAGAAATCAGTACAGCTCTAATATGTGATGACTTAATGACCGACATATAATGCTGAAAAAAAGTGTATTTTTCTACAATGTAAGTGTTTACCTATCTTTCAGCATTATATGTTGGTCATTAAGTCATCACATATTAGAGCTGTGCTGACTTCTTTCTCTAGAACAACTCCATATTACCTGCAGTTTAACAAAATATGCATGATTTTTAAGTCTGCCTAATTCTTAAACATGTTAATATGGGAAAACATGACATTTTAAGGTTTTTATGCGTTTTTGGACAAAAATGTATGCTTTTTAGACGTTTTCACATTAATTCGCATTTATTGCGGGTTTAGGTTATGTAAAAATTTCGGGGGGGGGGGGGGGGGGAGCTGAAGCCCCCTCAGTCCCCCCCTGGCTACGCCACTGGCTAAAGTAAATATAAACCAATATTAAGAAGAATTAAGTAATATTAATAAGTTAATATTATTAAGAAGTAATATATATACTCTATATTAAGAAGTGCACTCGAAAAAAATAGTTTAATTAGCCGCTCTGTTTAAGTAATTTAAACAAACCTAGTATTTAAAGGTTCGGACTTAAACCACTATTTGATGTGGCAAAATGTATTTCTTACACAAATTATTAACATTTTAAACTTAACTGTTCAAATAAATGCAATAAAAGCAAAAATTTTGAGTACCGTAAATAGTTGTTTACATTTACGAGGGTAAAACAAGTGGCCGCGCCCATAGGAAAATTTGAGCTAACTCCCTGGTGGACAAAATGTGAACTACATGCCAAGTCTGACAGAAATCACGTTTGTTTTCCTACTTGGTTTATATATTACTTTACTTCTAGCTAAAAGTGTGAAACTCACTTTTTTATCCTATGTCTATGTATCAGCCATATGTTGATGTTGTTTAAATGGATAGGTGTCAATGTAGGTAGCAGACATGAAAAACAACTAGATAGTTCACTGTTATTATTTTTCCTGCAAACAAGTTCTAGTAGTAATGGATATGTTTTTTTAAATAGAGGAGGAGTTTGTGTTAAGGACCAAAACTATGCTTGCCCTTCCAAGTTTACCTCTATACAACATTTTGTGCACTCATTAAAGCTTAGTTATAAGAATCTTTGGTGTATGGTACACTTTTTTGCAAACAGTATTAGATGTTAAATGTTTTATAAATGAAATAAAGAATCTTTGTTGATTACATTACAGCTTGGTTTTTATTATACAATTATTAATGATTCATTATTATTATTTTAGAGATAAGATCTAATTTTAAAGTTGTTAATTTTATTAAGTGTTCTCAAAATGAATCACTAGCCAGCTTCTGCGACGAGCACACGCTATGTTTGACACAAAGAAAGTGTAGACTGCAAGTATGGCTGGCCCCAGCTTCTGGTCCAGAGCCGAGCTGAGGTTCTGGCTACAAAATTTTGGCTGTTAAACCCTGTTTAAATTTTTAATCGTTTACTTTTTACTACTACTGGAATCTGGTAGTGGTCTAGTCACGATAACATTGATTGATTGTTAAAATCTATGTATAAGATTTTACCTTGGTTATAAAAATAAATAAATGATATAATTTAAAGTGTTAAGTAATGTATCAATTAAAAATAAAAGAATGAAATGCTTTCTAGTCATTCTTTCATTTATGAAAAAATATTCTTTTATTAGTGTGTAAAAATTATCTTGTAATTTTTAAGCGGGTTTTTGCTATTTTGCCTAACCCATAAAACTGTGTATTTCTTTTGTACTAATTTAATGATCTCATTATTTTAGAGCCACAACACCTAGGTTTTTTCAAAATTTAGTATCTATTCTTCCCTAGGCAATAAGTTCTTCCTAATGTTCATTTGTTATGTAAAGAATAATGCCTTATTTTTATTTGGCCTCAACTAATTTGTAAAAAAATCTTGGTGTACGAATTGAGTCCCATATTAAAAAGAATTAATTGGATGTTTTGACATTCAACAGTCTATAAAACCATATGCAACTTACAGAGCTCTTAGATTGGAGCAAAAGACTCAGGCCACCAAATATTTAAAATTTATAGATTATTTTGTTTGTGAAATTGTTTTTTTTTATTATGAATTTCAAAAAATCAGCGTGATATATTAAAGGACGGAACTTTTTTTTTAATTTTCATATTATAATAAATGTTACATAAATGCTAAAATTATTTTCTTTGTTCAATGTATTGTCTATAATTATATAAATAAACACCCCATTTGATCTTTAAAAACTACTTTATTTATCCCTTAGAAAAATTAGAGTGGATAATAATGGTAAAGTAAGTATTATTAACTTGCTAGGGCTGGGCCAGACAAGGTTTGAAAAATCCATTTTAGCACTTTCAGCATTCCAGGACTCGTGGGTGTTTGATAGCAGAATACAGTTATTTTTCTTCCCTAATAGCAATGCAATTAAAAAATAGTCATAAAAGGCTGTTTGGGAAAAAAAACTAAAACCATATTTTTAGAAAAATCTTTATTTTGATAATAATTTGTTTCTAATAATTAAAATAATGACGATTATTAGATAATAAAATTTTGGTCTATGTTGGTAAGAAAAAATCCAAATATTAATAGGAGCGCAGGAGGACTTTATCGTGTCACAATCAACAGAGAATGATTTCCTGAGATATTCATAACTTCTAATAGTTAAACAATAAACAAATTAAAAATAAACTAAAAGGTATTTTAAGAAATACAAAAATTTGACCATCCATTGCTCCCTTACAACACAAGAATTATAATTAATAACAAATAAAAATTAGATCACACAATGATAATAGATAATGTAAACACTATAGCTTTGTCAAACACAGTATAATAATATAAGGAAACAACACGGTTGCCTCAAATAATATACTTCAACACAATCCAAATTATGTTTTATTATTTGATCTGTATTTTAATGAAGCAAGTATCAAAAATGATCAATTAAATATACAAGGATAACATTTAGTACAAATGCATTCATAGGTTAAGTGTACGTTGTTTTTTTTTTGGAGACGTAGAACGCAGACGTAGAATAGAAGTATTATATCCCTTTAACTAGATTCTTGAGAAATTTTGTCAAAAACAGCGAAAATCCCAGGTGTAAATACAATATTTATTGAATTTAAAATTCACACTTTTTGTCATTATTAGGGAGACTAATGATTTTTATTTGGTGTCAATAAATAACACAAGTTTCTGGACATAAATAATCTATGGATTAAACCCACAAAAAGGAGCACATTTACTCCTTTTACATCCATGCGATTCTCCAATTTATCTTTTACTTTAAAAAAGAAACTCTTTCACTTTAGATAATGCCAAAAAATGATACGAAAAAATGTCTTATTTAAAAAAGAAACTTTGACAGGGAAGCTCCGTGTGAAGAATTCTATGAACTAAAGATCAGTTCTAGGGATACCATAAAGTTGTGAATTCACCTGCTTATTCTAATCTGCAATAATAATATATATTATTATTATCTGCAATAGCTTTAGATAATACCAACCCTAAAGAGTGATCAATGCTTAAAAAAAGCAAGCTCTAACATAGCCATACTTTTGGTTAAAAACACTAATAATGATTCAGTTTTGGATATCTCATTTTTTTAGGAATAATTTTATTTTTGTAAAGAAAACAATACACTTCTTTTAACCTCCTGCACCAAATAAAATCTGTCTTTCCTAATAAATTTAATAATATTGACTTTTAAACATAAATTTGAAATACAATCCAAAGAATACGAATTATAATATTATCATATTTAAAGCTTTATAATTTAATTTTCTTTTAGATACTATCAAAACTAAAAATATGTAAAAAACAAGCTTAACTAGAATAATTTATTTTCAATAAAAACAGAAATAAATTTAAATAATCCTAATTTTAAAATAAATTATAATTTTTGAGGTATGGAATATTTTGTAACTTTAATTGTTAGTAATAAAATTAAATAGTACTGAAAAATAAGGCAGTAAACAAAAATTATACACAAATATAACTAAGATGATCAGTCATAATGTTTTTTTCACTTATTAGATTATCTTTCATATGAACGAGGCATTATTGAAAGACAAGGTGCTCTCATTAAGATCAGGGGCATGTTTCAGACAGTTACATACTTAAATTACAAAAATGGATGAAAACTTGGTAAAAATAGAATGATGGAAAAATATGTTGAAATCTCATATCGGACACATTTTCTCTAGATTTATTATTTCAACTATTATTTTTAACATGCTCGATCCAAAAAAAAAACAAGACCTAGTAACTTTAATAAAACAGATTCTCCCTGAAATTGATAATTTTATATTTCCTTTTCAAAATTTAACTTATGCAATGCGTTATCAAAGATAAAATAATGGTAAATAATGAGATTCACTTGATGCTTTATTAAGATAAAACAAATAATATCATTGATAAAGTAAAATGCTTATTTTTTTTCTCCAAATAGCACTAAGTAAATTATTTTGGAAATTTTATAAGAATGAAAGGAGTGAAGATACATTTTTTAATCTTATTATTTTTAGTAATAATTTTTAATAATAACACATATTATTATCTTGCGATTTTAAATTAACAAATAAAATAGAGTAATCAATTTCAAACATAAAAAATGTAAATTAAAAGTTAACTAATTTTTATTGTATAATTGCATACTAAAATATATTTTAATACTTCAAGGTTGAGGTCTTCCGGTGGAGATCATTTCAATGTAGATGATACTTCCACTGTTTCGCTTTCGCTACGGGAAGCATCTTCAGGAATACATAGGACATCATGGATGAGCATACAATGCTCTACAAAACTGGATGGTTCCCACAGTAGAAGCGGAAATTTGGATTTATCACCAACACTGATGTGATTACACCAGAATACCTTGAAATTCAAGACAATAACTGCGGAAGCCTGTGTATTCATCATTTTCCTTTATATAAAAATGTATTATTTTATTAACAACTATGAAAACAAACCTATATCCAGGAAATATATTAATAAAAAAACAACCTCATAAGCATCCACTGCTGATAGAAATTACTAGAAGTGAGCTTTTTCAAATAAATCATCAAGTTTAATCTCATTTACCAGTTGAAATCAAATCAAACATACCCTGCTCATTAAATTTGGTGTTTCGTGAATATTTTTCTAGTATCATTTAATAAACAAAATAAATAAATTGACCAATAAAATCTTAAATTATCAATGACATCTGGACAAATATATTATTGTAACATTATTTCTTACAGGTATACAAGGTGGAACCATAACAATTATCTTTGAGTAGGTAGGTACACTTATCTTACACTAATAACAATACATACTCATTTCTTATGATTAACTCAAATTCTATATAAACTTAATATAGTAAATCTCAAACAGCTCAAATACTGACGTTCAAATGTTTCAAATCATTAATAGATCTGTGCTTAGATTTGTAGATCATTTAGTAATTTGAAACGACACTAGCCCTATTCTAGGAAAACAAGCAATTATACAATTATATTAGGATCATTTTGGATGAGGTAAGAACTTCAACTCCATGATAAATCTAACAAATTTAAGTCCAAATCATCTTTTCCCCTATAGTCCTAATTCAAAATTTAGAAAGCAATCTCTGAAATAAATTTATAATAAGCATAATTTATTACCATCATCACATTTGAAACAAAAAATAGGTAAATCTGGCCTGGAAAAGTTGAAAATTATGTATCAGTCATAACTATTGATAAATATATTTTTAAAAGGATTTCCCAATTATTTTAAAGACTGACACAAACAAAATTTGGTAGTGTAAATTAATAATAAAAAAGGGGACAGGGTAGCTCAGAACTTTTCCTCAGGCAATTGCATTATCCATGGTCATCCTCACCAATTGCTTTGCTCGCTCTCAGAGTATGGAAATCACCTAATTCCACTATGTCTTCAGACTACCTTCACTTGTCCTGACATAAATATTATTTTATATTCCCAGCGGTAAACCCATGCAGGTACTGAATGTTCCTCAATGGAACTTAACATTCTTGATTCAACAAAAACTGCAGATATATTAACTGTATTGAAATAAAACTTATTATACTTACTTAAATGGGGCTTAATGGTGTATAGAAAAAATATTCGGATGAAACCTAAAGATTGATTTTTGTACAAAGTTTTAACTCTCTAGCATAAACAAACTAGGAGCTACAATGATAGCAGACACACACATACAGACAGAAAACTTAGTTAAAGCCAATCAGAAGGTCTTAAAATAAATGGATGATTAGTACAAACACAATTCTTTTAACTTCATACCTGAGGTCTAAATGAGAAAAAAATAAAAAGATGACCAAGTTAGGACTGAAATACAGACAAATTATCAACATTCCATACATCTCATATCTGAAACTTATCACAGAAAAATTTCATAACTATGAGGTTCTTTTTGTATTAAAAAAATAAACAAAAGAGAAATTAGAAGTGCTAAAGAATGCTTTTTAAGACCCGAAATCAAACGTTTAATCAGTAGGTATGAACAATTTAACATAGTTAATTATAGAAAGAAGATGGCTTGAAAGACTTGTAAACAATGCAAAATTTAATGTATTCAGGTTTAACTAAGCATCAAGGTTCAATCTAATATATTATCTAAATGCTGAATAATTAGCAGAAGATAGATGAGTTATTAGAATAATTGATCTAGATTTTTTTTCTTAATAAACTAGTTCTTCGGTTTTGCAATACAGATTGTTTTGATGATTAGCTATTATAATTATCTTAACGTCAGATGTTCATTTGATAAAACCTGATCCAATCAATAGAATGATTGAAGAGTGAGTCATTTAAAAGCAATCTTTAAAAAATTCTAATTCTATACCAGTAATGAGGAGAAAAAAGCAAAGGCATGGACAGCTCCTAATAAGAAATTGGTATAGCATCCCTAATTCTGGTATTAATAAAACATAATACAATTATAGTTACAATTTAAGGCATCATAATTACAAGTCTACGTTGTTAGCACTTTGTCATAACTATAAATTACTTTTTTAGAACAGTAAATTAATTTATAATAAATCCCACAAAAAATTCAGATTCCTGGCTACAGGGGATTAACAGGTCCATACCTTTCCTCATTTAATTGATTTACACATCTAACCACGGATGATCAAGAACATCTTCAGGAGAGAAGCGGAGACTTGGATTTGACTGGAGCATGAGAGATACGAGATCTTTAGCAGGCTCACTAATAGGATCCCAGTAAGGAGATGGAAATGTGTACTGTCCACTCAAAATGTCGTCAAATAATTCTTCTTGATCATTATTGGCACTAACAAACGGAGGAAATCCACAGAGAAGAATATAAAGAATGACTCCCATTGCCCAGACATCAATCTGCAAAATTTAAATACAAACATCCTTTTACAAATTTTATTCCAGATGAAAGTCAGGAAATAAATAGTAAGCGCACTAATTAAATTACATATAAACAAAATCGATAGCACAGGTGCATGACATGTTTTGAAAGATTTGATTACCACACAATGTAGAGCTATTTTTAAAATAGTTCACTTGTTGCTAAAGAAATAACAGCAAAGATGCTACACTATTAGACAGAATACTTACTTTGAGTACTACTAATAATTATAAACTGTGTAGGGTTCCGTGTATGACTGCGTTGGCCTTCCAGTGGTGACCAAATCAGTGCAGCTGATGAATCTAATGTTACACTTATACTGTTGAAGGCATCTTTAGTAATGTAAGACATCATGTATGGGTTCACAATGCTCTACAAAGCTGAACTCAGTTCAGTTCTAATGAGTTCTCAGAGGAACTCAGTTCAGTTGATCAATCCCTGAAGATGTCTCCCACAGTAGAAGCGAAAGGTCAGAGTCATCTACATACATCAGAAAACCTAAATCTTCACACTAAGAATTCTTCTTTTGAAATAATATTTAATAAATCAGATTGTTTTAACTGTGAGATTTTTTTCTTTTTCAAAGTAGGAACACTAAAAGCTCAAAACTAAATAACTTCTGGAAACATAAGATGAATTACCTCAAGCCCATAACCATTTTCAGTCAAAATTTCAGGAGCCACATAAGTCGGCGTTCCACACACTGCATACAGAGGCCCATCTACCCTTTGAGCTAAACCAAAATCAGCTACTTTCAAATTTCTAACTTTATCTCCTTCCATTTCGACCTAAAGAAATAAAAAATGTCCTTTTATTTCCAAAGATACTACAATTATATTTTTGAATATACTTATAGGTAGCTAAATCAATTATTTTAATCCCACATCTTAATTCAAGGGATTACAAATAAAAATGCATTGTTAAAATTGATAACCTTAGAGTAATAAGTTTCTGAATGTAAAGATAGAGAAGAATCAGGTTGATAATGCTGTTTCTATTTTATAAAGCGTAAATGAATACTCACTTTGTAATTATAGTGTTTCACTAAGTTTAATTAAATAATCATTAATATTTATAAAATGTATATAATACATGTCATCATGATCATTTATTTAAAAACATAATACTATTTATAATCTGTTATAAATTATATTATATTATAATATTATTATGTTAAATTTATAGCGCTATTTAACATTCATTGTTTTTTACATTGTTAACTGCGATGAGATAAATTATGTGTGCATCATAGGAGCAAATAATAAAATAGTTTTATCTCCAGACGGTATATAATACGAAATTTAATGACTAGATTTAAGAGAGTAAAGAATCACTTTTCACTCCCAAGGGAGTAAAAAGTACTTTTTACTCCCTTGGGAGTAAAAAGTAATAGTTGCCAACTTAACTTAATAATCGACAAACTGAATAGTATATAATTATTTTTATTTGAAAACTAAGATACCTATAAACAAGAAGATATACAAGAATAAGATGTATAAAAAAATAATATAATATTAACAATCATTTTAAGTAGAACTAGTTAATGCTAATAATAATATAAGAATAAATAATTTAAAAAATAAAAACTAGTTCTTTATTTAAAAGTAAAAAAAATTAAGTTGGCTATCCTGATTTTTTTAAAAAAATTTTTAAGATTTGCATGCTCATTGTTTTTTTTTTTTGACAAAATATCATTAAATCAAAGTTTTTTTAGTTTAAAACCATAGCTTTAACTGTTTAACCAGTCTTAAACTTTAATAATTAGAATAAAATATTACTTATAACTGCTCTAATATTCTACTCTAATATTTCAATTATGTCAGATAATATTGTGTGCGATATAGACGAACTTTTTAACAATACACCTCCTGACATTGCTATTGAAGCGAACTTGGTGAAAGAAAACTTGTTACCAACGAAGTTATATGACAAAGCATGTAACAATTTTAAAAGTTGGTGTCATGATCATAATTTACAACAAGTAAGTGAAAATGCATTGCTTGTTTATTTTAATAATGAATGAAAAACAAAACAGGCGTCAAGTCTGCGGTCACTGCATTCAATGATCAAATCATCTTTGCTTGTGAGAGAAAATTTTAATATCAAAAGCTATGCATCACTAATAGCATTATTAAAAAGAAAAAAACGAAGGTTATGTTGCAAAGAAAGCGAATGTTTTTATTAAGAACCAAGTTGAAGACTTTTTGCATAATTCACCAAACGACGAGTTTCTTATAATAAAGGTAAGATCATTTTCAGTTAAAAAATCTTAAAAAAAGAAATGAAAAGAGACATTCTTACTTTATTTTCAATGTCGACGTCTGGAGATAAAATCTTGTATGCACCTTGGGAGTAAAATGCCATTATTCCCTCGCAATAATTTCCTCCCTCGCAATAATTTCCTCCCTCGGCTTCGCCTCGGGAGTAAATAGCTATAACTCCCTCGGCTTCGCCTCAGGAGTTAAACAACTAAATCCCTCGGCTTCGCCTCAGGATTTAAATCCTTTGGTTCCCCGGCTTTCGCCTTAGGAACCAACATAATGCTCAGGGGAATAATGACATTCTTTACTCCCTTGGTGCATAAATAACTATTAAATAGCTCTTTTCACTGAATTTTTTCCCTTGGCTGGGCCTCAGAAATAATTTTTTCTATTGATTATTTGCCGGCAACATGGTCAAAAAATTCTTTATTTTCCAATATATTGTAAAAGAATAAAAATTCACTAAAAATTATAAAAGATATCTTTCATCAATTGACCTTGGATCTATTTCTGGGAGGGAGTCTTTATTTAGTCTCCTTTATTGGTTAGTTTGTTTAAAACAAGTTAAAAAGACTGCTAAGTATGGCGGAAAAGGAAAACAGCCAAATATGCCACAAACATTATTTTATTTTAATTAATTACAGGTTACAGATTTTTTTTTTAAGAAAAAGGGAATTCGCTTAAATTTAGAATATTACACAGTGTGTTTTGGTTGTTTTATTTGAGATGGTATCCTGGGATGCTAATTTATTAGAAATGGTTCGGCAGTTTCCTGGACTAGCACAGGAATGTGTAATGGTACAAGAAATATAAGCAACCAAATATGGGACTAAGGTTCCACATCTTATTAAGTAGATATCATACAAACACAACCCACTTTATCTTTGATATCTCATAAAACTGTGGAAGCCACAGATGTAGTTCATATCTTATTGGATTCAAAACGCTTCAAACTAGAACTCAAAATAATTTATTAAAAATATTTTATTTTGAATTTGTTGAAAATTTAAAATGCCAAATTTAATCATCATCTAATCAAATCTTTCTCCAATAGGACTTGAATTTTATTCCAAATTTTAGAAAATTCTGTTAGGTAACAACTCCATTACCTAACAGAAATGGCCCCCCGTTTGGCCAGTACCATGTTTACGTGCACATATATGTTTAAACTATTTTTTGGCATTTTCATAACATATGGACATTTAATAAAAAACAAACCAGTGGATGTCACATTATTTTTTCTTATTACAATGCCTTACCTTCCTATTATAGAATATAAGGAAGTAAAAGGCAGCTGAGCAATCAGAGGAATTAAAAGTTAGTCAGATATTGTGAAACTACATTAAATCCATACAGACATGAACTTACTAAAAGATTTTCAGGTTTGATATCCCTGTGCACAATAGATCTTTCATGTAGATAAGACAAGGCTGAAGCCAAGGCCCTCGTCATAACTTGAGCATCTTCTTCAGGGAATTTAACAGCTCTACTAATAGCATCAAATAAATCACCTCCCTTTAACACAGTACAAAATTAACTTCAATTCAAAGTAGCTAACTAAAATAAATAAGTTGCTAGTAAACACTAGTTCTGTATAACCCTATAATAAAAGAAATATCTCCATACAGTAATTCTTACAACAGTTTTTGAATATTGTTATCTTATTAAAAGTATAATTGCTTGGTTGGCAGTAAAATTACTCTTTCAATTTTAATTGAAGAGGAAAATATTTTAAGACAGATTTTAAACAATTTTAAAATGAACATACTTGAAGTCATAATATTCTTAATAACTTTGTACACTTGTTTCAAGAGAAAATGATAACTGTCAGCCATACAACCTTCCTCCAGCAAAGGTGTTTGTAAATGAGCAAAGCTCAAGCTTCTTCTCACCTAATGATGTTTTTGATCATCAAATGTTGGATGTGTAGATCCATCAATTTTAACAAGATATGAATCTCAATGAATGGAACTTTTATTCTGATAATATAGATCAGTGATCTTCAAACTTTTTTGTTGGAGTATGCTTTAAGATAGATAATAAAATTGAGTTGTTCACTATAATAGTCAACTATTGTACTATTATAGTACGTTATTTAGGAAGCAATTTTATTAATATCAAATTATTGAAAAATAATTAAAAATATTCTTATTTAACATAACTTGAAAATTAAACAAATATAATTTTTAGCAAAAAACATGTTATAAGCAATATAAAATAAAATATGTCATGAAAAATTGAATTATACATCTGTAACAGTGATTAATAAATTATCAAAAGGAATGCTGATTCAGTCTTAGTTATCTCACATCCTGTTGACAGCTATGATTTAAGGCTATTATATAATATATATATATATATATATATATATATAATATATATAATATATATATATTATATATATATATATTTATATATAATATATATATAATATATATATATAATATATATATATATATATATATATATATATTAATATTATAATATATATATATATATGTATAAATAATAATATAAATAATATATAATAATATATAATAATATATATATATATAATTAATATATATATATATAATATAATAATATATATATATATATATATAAATATTATAATATATTTTTATATATATTATATCTAACTATATAATATATATATATAATATATATAATAATATATATATATATATATATATATATATATTATATATATATATATATATATATATATATATATATATATATATATATATATATATATATATATAATATATATATATATATAATATATATATATATATATATAGTATATATATATATATATAATAATATATATAATGTACCAGTACAGGGTGCCTCAAGTATACATACTCTGTTAGAACGTTGCAAGATGTATACTTTTTACATATGAAAATGATACATATGAAGATTACAAGTTGAAATGACATATTTTGAAAAGTATATTTGGTACACTTAATGGGACTTATTATTTTATACAATGGCATATTTTAATATCAAAAATGACTATTACCTTGACAAGTTCCATAACTAAGAATAATTCAGGTTGAGTATCGTATTCCGCTATTAATTGAATAATATTAGGATGTTTAACACTTCTTAGAATACTGACTTCATTTTCTATCATTTCCTCTTTACCTCCAGCACATTTAGATTTATCTATTATTTTTAAAGCATACTCTACATTCCTTAATCTAAACAATAAATTGAAAACAAAATATAATTTTATTTATAACAATAACAGAAAAATGACGACGTAACTTTTTAAATATAAAATACTTATCATATATATTAGGTATGTTACATAAATATAACATTTTATTAAACCATTGAATGTTTAAGTATTTTTAATTAGTTACTGAAAACCCCAATCACTGTCCATGTAAAAAAGTTGGTGAGTACAACATATTTAAATCTAGTCACAAAAATCTCAATTATTATACTTGTATCATTTGATACTAGCGAGTTTTGCAAAACATGAAAGTTATAATACTTACGGCTTTTTTTTAGCAAAAAATCAAACTTTACAAGTCTACCACAAAGACATTAAAACTACAGCAACAAAATTGATTGAAGAATAATGTAACTGAATACTTAAAAAAGAACAGAAAAAGAGATAACAACAATGTCATTATTATTTACCTTTCAGTGCACTTTCTTACAACAGCAAAGTTACCATCTCCCAACAAAGATCCTACAGAGTATTTTGCAGACAATTTTTGAGGAAGTTCTAGACGTTTTGATGCTTTCTGGTTTTTGGATTTATTAGGTAAATTAGGAACACCATGACCTGTGAAAATAAAATACATACTGAGTTTACTGGTATATTTTACTGAGTTAACACATATTAAGTTTACTAGCAATTTATTGAGAAATTTTTAAAACATCACATGATTATCAAACAAATAAATATAAAAAGAATTATCACTTTTTTATCTTGATATTTTATGTCTCCTGCTTATTTTTTGTAAGTCAGCCTTTTTAATAGCATGTATTTACAAAAATACTATCACAAAGCTTCACTTAATAATATAAAACAAGAAAGAAAAGATTTTTATGAATGCCATTATCGTCAATACAGGTCCAATTGACAACAATTTTAGAATAAAACTGCAGCTCAAGGACAAAGTAATTTCAGAACAATATTTTTATTATGAAACACTTAACAGTATAATACAATTATACCTTTATAGAGTTTCAAATGAATAAATCTGAGATTTTTATTACTATGAGCTCAGGGGGATGGGATGGTATTCACCACAAAAAAATCATGGAATTAATTTGCCAAGTGGGAAGGGTTCAACTTAGTTGCTATAGAGTGAAGTGGGAATATATATATTTATATAAATAAATAAATAAATATATATATATAATATATATATATATATATATATATATATAATATATATATATATTATATATTATATAATATGGTATAAAAACTAATAGAAAATGAATTTATTACTACACATACTCATTGGCAGCTAGCTAGTATTTACCTGATTCATCAAAGCAATGAGTACCACTTTTTAATTCTCCGCCAGTTCTTCTTAATCCTTTCTTTTGAGCCATAACAGCCTTTTGTTCTAAAATAAATAACGTGGTTCTATTTATAATCAAAAATCATATTAAAATCTCAATACATGATTTTAAACAATGAACAGGAAAAAAAATAAGTAAAAAAAAGTAAGTAGTAATAATGAAGATCTTACTACTTAGCCCGGTGAGGAGATCATGCCTTTGGGTCCTTAACAACTTTGTACCAATAATCAGCAATTACCTAAATGGATTTTCCCCCTCTACTAGTAAAATGAATTCATCAGCAGTCATAATCAAACGGGAGTTTGATATAATTATTTAAATTTAGTTCATATTATATTTAATATGATTTTAAATATGTATAATCACAAAATTATATTTAAAAAAAAAATTGATTTTAAAAGTAAACATTTTATACATAGTAAATTATAAAAATCATTACAAGAGATGGGAATAAAGAAATTTATAATTATTATTATTATTATTATTATATTAAACATAAAGCAAATTTAGAGT
>JACMZG010000008.1:12566148-12609280 GCA_018340805.1 Microvelia longipes | reverse complement strand
CATGAAAATCCCTGAAACAAGCGATTCTTGTTTCTTTCGTCGTCGCAGACTTATTTACTAGCATTCCCCCCTCAACAATGTCTGCCTTTATTTACAATAATACTTAATAAGAGTAATGCGAACTAAGGAAGAAGTTCAAGAATTGATGTCTATAATAGAACTGTGTCTAGAACAGGAATTACTTCTTATTTGAAGGTGATATTAACTCCGGGCCTGAGGGTTAGCTATGGGTGCCCCATATCAGCGTATTGCTGCGGAAATTTTTATGCACCATTTTTAACAACAATTTTATTTTAAGACGCAGCAATCCATTTCGTAGTAAATACTGCTTACTGGAAACGTTACGTAGACGATTGTATTCTGTATCTGGAATGGTACATTGAGACCAACTCAACGCCTTTGTAAAATTACCTTAATGAATGCCTGCCTAACATGAACTTTTACTTTTTGAAGTAGAAGTTTAATGGTACATTAAATTACTTAGACCTTAATATCAAACAGGTCAGAGGGCAGTCTTTTCATTTGGTATTTACAGGAAGCCTACCACCACAGACTCCATAATTCCTTTCACCTCTTTTCATCCTTGGACCCACAAGAATGGCGGGCTATTTATGCTTTTGTTAATAGGTTTGTTAGCTGTGCCCTTAGAACCTGAAGCGTACGCTATAGAGCTAGCTAATATATATCACATAGATACTTCCAATGGATATAAAGCTGCAATAGTAGATAAAACTATTCATAGATACAAGAGGAAGCAAGCGTTACGCCAAATAGGCACTGAAGATGCTCCTGCATCAGAAGTGAAAGTTGGCGTTCGATATCTTATATGGGGGCTTGTGTCTGAGGAATTGGTAGAGTTATGGAAAGAAACGGGTTTGGTGTGGGTTATAAGAGCCTTAACTCACTTCGTAGCTCTTTATCTCATGCCAAAGATAAAATTGACTCCAGCAAGAAGAGTGGTGTTTTATTCTTGAGGTGTGGAGGGTGTAAGCACATATGTGCCAAAAACTGGAGAGTTCTTTACGAGACTAAAAGAGCACTTTCGGCGAACAACAAATCAGAAAGTTCTACAGCACATACATGAGAAGGCCATGTTAACTTTCACATGAAGGCTGCTTTCCTCCACATGACACAGAAAGGAAATACTATGAACTTTTTTGGAAAATGTGGAGATTTTAAAGAACGTAAAAGAAAATGGTGGATAAGGCACTTAATAAGAGGGGCGAAAGTGGCGAGATAACGCTAATACAAGCGCGTTGGCGGCGGCTACTCGGTTCCCGTCAGTCAGCTACAAACCTCTAGAAAAACTGTAACCGCTGTCTCCTAACTCTTTTCTTCGCTGCTGCCGGTAGTTATTTTTACTTTTATACATTTAATGTTTTATATTTTAATGTAATTCGTTTACTTTTATTTGTTTTATTTGGTCTATTATTTTTTTTTTTTTTTTTTTTTATTTTGCTTCCCTATTTTATTTTAATTCATCTTATATTGTATTTATTTTTATTTAGTATTTATTTTTATTTAGAGTATTTTTGTAAAATTTTTTACTTTGTTGGTTAGGCACTGATGATGATCTGTTGAAGATTGAAAGCTGGCTATGTCAAAATATATATCATTAGTGAGAGACTCTGTTTTTTTTCATTACTTGAAACTCCACAACTCATTTTTCCTTATTAAAAGAAAAAAGTCTCTCTACAGAAAATATACATCTTGATAGCAAAGGCTGTCAACCTAATAGAAGGCCAGAACAGTGCTAGCCGTTGAATAAAGAAGAAGGTGACAGATAAGACTTACAGATCATATATTAGAGACAGACTTAGATTGATGCTGAACTAATGATCTGTAAGAGTCATCAATCATTTTCTCTTCTTTATTCTACAGCTAGCACTGATGATGCCTGCTAAGTTAATATATGATCTGTAAGACTCATCTATTGCCTCTTTTTTCAATGTCTAGCACTAATGATAGCCACTAGTAACATTAAATCTAATCAGTAATACTCTTCTATTCGCCATATTCTTTATTCTAAAGCTAGCACTGATTATGACCCTTATTAGGTTGAAAATGCTCCGCTCTAAAGATATTTAATTTTTGAGGAAATACAGTCGGACTCCATATAACGAACTTAAAGGTTTAAGAGAAAAAATTCGTTAAATATAAAAATTTTGTTGTATAGAAATTGAAAAAATAAAAAATAACTCTGTACTATTTTATGATATTTTAATGGATATATAGGATGAATAATAACCTCGCAGTTGCATATCAGCAGCTTTTTCTTATATTAGCAGTCCTGTCACAGGCCATATTTTTGTCCCTTAACACTGTCACCCACTGTAAAATTGGTGACATAAATGTCTTCATACTTGCACTACTCGAGAACTTTTTTTTAAATCGCCACTCGTTTCGTATAACCTAAGATAGATTCCATTTTTTTTAAATTGTTGATATAGAACTAGGAGATTTTATGCTTCAGAGACAAGTCTTTGTTTTTTGACTCCATCGTCGGAATCTTTAATAAATTGATTTTTTTAGAAAGGGACAGCGATTTTCCGTATTGACATTTTATTAAAACTCGATTTACAAACAAATAAAAAGTTTCACAAAATGAACTGGTCAGACCGATACCAAATAAAACTGAAAGATATTTTTTATAAATTAAGCAATCTAGCGAGCGAAGCGAGCCTTTTAGCGAATTTCCTTTGGGAAAAAATTCGCTAATGGGATAGGCGTCATGGCGGAATTCGAACCTCGGACCACGACACAAATCCGTTTCAGAGGTCCTAATGACGAAAAAATTTTTCGCGAGACTTTATATTATATATATATATATATATATATATATATATATATATATATATATATATATATTTATATATATATATATATATATATATATATATATTTCAAAAAATCAAAAATTCAGGGTTAATATTTCATGCCGCGAAAAAGGTCAATATTTATGTTTTTGAGACGCTGAATCGAATGAAACCGGTCGAAGTCTAAGTGACCTAAAAATAGAAAAACCATTGTAAATTACTAAAAAAACCAAAATTTAGGTCGATAGAAAATAAATTTCGAGTAGGGTGTCGTTTTCAATGTTTTTGGGCCTCTGAGTTGAATGGCAGTGGTCCGGAGTAATACGACCACTCAAACTCAGGGTACCTGGGTTTCACATCCTGGAAGGGTTGATAATTTTTTATCGTTTTTTTTTACTAAATATAAGTTTACAACTATAAAATAATTCTGGCGCGGAGGTCCGCATGTCGGGCGAATTTCCTTTGGATGCTAGCTCTCAAACCCAGAGTACCTGGGTTCAAATCCTTGTAAGGGCATATTTTTTTATCGTTTTCTTACCTAAATATAAGTTTACAACTAAAAATAATTCTGGCGCGGTGGTCGCATGTCGGGCGAATTTCCTTTGGATGCGTTTTCCGTGCTTTTTACATATATAAGTTTACAACTAATAAATAAATAATTCCGGCGCGGTGTCCGCTGTCGGGCGAATTTCATTTGCCCGACATGCGGACCACCGCGCTAGAATTTTTTTTTATAGTTTAATTTTTAAGATAGTTTTAACCTTAAATATAGCTGGATGTTTTTTAGAAAGGTAGAGTGTTATTAAAAATAATAATAATGACGTGGGTGTATTTAAAAATTTACAATTGAATAATTATATGCAGTTATTTGAGTTAAACTGATTTACCAGGTAAACTGTTTCTTAAAAATAAGTTCGTGTATTTTGTGGATAATTGTTAAATGAGTTATACCTCTACTTTTAAGTAAACTTTTCTAGATTTTTCAAAGGAAATGTACATGTTTATTGTATATGCTGTACAAAACTATGCTCGTCCTTTCAAAATCATCACCACTAGTTAAACCCTCAGTTTATACTGATAATCAAAATTCGCGTGTTTTCCTTTGAATAATTTACTTACATGTCGAAGCGTAACTTAAAATATTCACAAAATAAAAAAAAAATAAAAACTTCCAACGAAAATTTGCCTGGCTTGCGGTCCCCCGCGCCAGAATTATTTAATGGTTACAATCTTAAACAGTGCTAATAAAACTAATATCAATAGAACCTGACGTCGAACTAAGGCTAAGGTTTAAAGCCT
Source organism: Microvelia longipes (assembly GCA_018340805.1). Classification (NCBI taxonomy): domain Eukaryota; kingdom Metazoa; phylum Arthropoda; class Insecta; order Hemiptera; family Veliidae; genus Microvelia; species Microvelia longipes. Next base: position 12,605,165 of record JACMZG010000008.1, on the reverse strand, counting down.
TGGCTTTAGCCTTAAAGCTAAGGCTTAAAGACCTACTTAAAGTAGGTCTAATGTTCGAATTGACTCTGGATCAATTTCATTCGACTCATCCCCCCAATAAGCATAGAACCGCGATATTTCCCTTAATGATTACCATATTTTTGTTGAATATTAACAAAGGCTATTTTGGTTTTCCGGTAACTAGAGTAGTCGTTTTGGCTTTAAACCGGTTTCATTCTGTTTTGAGTCTCAAAATACATCGAACTCGACCTCTCCCTCGTTATAAGTGGCCTGGTTATTTATCACGGGATTTCGGTCACTTAAAATGATTGTAATTACTCCGCATACGTAATAACTTGCGTTATGAGTTTTCCTAATGTCACTCATTTCCATTTTTACTACTCCAAATTCTGTTTTAATCCTAAACTAGGCCACAAATAAATCAGAATCGTACCAAATTTGGCAAATGCATTGTGTAAACCTATAGAATTAATTCCTTAGGAACAAATAAATCCCCGTTTTAGTTTATGAACAAAAACGGTTTATAGGGTCGTGATAAACCATCAATTTTTATTTAATAAATATTTTATATTTCAATATTTACAATAGATTTACATAAAATGAAATAAAAACATATAATATAGTAAATTAGTTTTAGTTAATTAAGTTTTGGTGCTAATTTTTTGATGTGTTTAATAAAATCCTTTTCCAACTACATAACATGTATGATAATTGTTTAAATACAAACAAATTTACCCAAGTTTTGCTGTCTCAAAGTCCAGGTATTATTGATACATTAAGGGTATTAGTAATGAGATTTATGAGTTTTAATATATTTTTGACTAATTAATCTGTTACCTTCAAATCAAGAAATTAAGTTAATTCATGAAATAACCTGTTATTTTAGTTAAATCACATAAATGATTTTATTCATTAACTAGGTAATTCAAGAAATAATGAATATGTTTTGGTAAACTCATAAAAATAATTCTTTAAAGGACTTTTTTTACATCTGTTTATGTTTGAATTTCGGTAACTTAACGTAAAGTACTATTTATAAAAAAAAAGGTATGGAGTACCTTGGATCTTTTCCTCAAAGTTCTCATTTGCTGCTGCCGCCCTCACTTCAGATTTGCTTTGCACGTCTTTAAAATACACAATTCGCCAGAGATTGGCAAACTCGCCAAAAACATCGTTATTGTCGTTTAAAAGTCACCTAGCCATTACGCATGCTTAAATAAATACTGTTTAAAACCAGGGATCCGATGAAAACCGAATTAACTTTTTAATGTTTAAAAAAGAATTACTTACATACTGTATTTTAAGATGAATTATTAAAAGGATTTAGATCTTATAAAATAAATTTATCTTCATCAACGGACATTCACTGAACATAAGTGTCAATGTAATGTTTTTTAATTGATCGCTTATTGCAGCTAAAGCGTAACTCATCTTCGAAACGTTTTAAGTCAGTCTAGTCTTTTTTACTCTTAATATGTTAATTGTGGTTTAAAACTTTTGATGTACGTGGTAGTTTGTGCCGCGCACAGACAGTCAACTGGTATGAGTCTTTCCCCAAGATGATTAAACGGCCCAATTAATACTATTTTGATAACAAAAACAGTCAAACATCTGTGAGGCCCAGTTAATGTACATCGAGATTTTTCACAAGCACATTCAACTCCTATCAACGTTTGAGGCCAAGATCTGTTAGGATCATCAAGGGGAATCAACCTTGTAGGACAACGACCTACTGGCGCCTTCAAACGTCTTACCCACTCCGGTCTGGAAAGGGAACTCAAATCCACAGGTGCAAGTTTCTCGTCCTGTGGCGCACAGTTGACTTCCGCTAGTCTCAGGGGCGAGTCCCATACCACTGTTGCTAATTCTGATCTCTTCATTCTCCTGGGTTCTGAATCTTCTTCGCAAGAAATGTAATATCTCTGCCTTAAGTTCTCTACACATGTTAACAACTCTGCTAGTAATACCATGATGGCGAGAGTCTTGTCCACGTGGTGATCGTGAGACTCCTGTCTTATCTTGCTTATTATATCCGTCCTCTTCTTGCATTCCTCTAAGGCAACGTCTTTCTGTTTTACCGCGATACATCCCAGTAGCCCCCAAAGAACCAGCAATGCAAACAGCATCACTTCAAACCGACCATTAAACAAATTTTCTCCCTTATTTTCTATTTATATGAAACTTATCTATGAAGAGGCGTTTACTTATTCTTTACTCTGCTTATTCCTTTCTTATTCTTTCTTTGAAGTTAAATATACAATTTTGGAAGCTCAATCAGTTTAATAACCCTCTATATATATTATATCAAGATTTTCTTTTAAACACTGAATTGAAGGAACATAAAATAATGTGGATGTTATAAAAAGTATCCATTTGATGTAAGCTCTTTATGTCCCTTCCTAGTACAGAGAAATTGAACAATAACTTACATAAAGATGTATACTCGTGCCACATCACCCCTCCCTCTTATTCTACCACCAGGTGGACAATCTTAAAAGAGGTTAGGATAAAAAGGTATTTAAACATTACCTTATTTTTATTCTTTTTTTTCTTGTCTTTTGGTCTTTGAGATAAACGCACAAGGATTTGGGATTAGTTTCAGAACTCGTCCTTGCATCAATGGAACTCAAAGATTATTCCATTCGATTTTTATTTATAAAACTAATAAAAGATAATCGAAGAGTTTTCTTTTTTAAAGAATAATAATACTAGGTAAACATGTCTGTTTCAAAGCTTTATTTTTTTAACACAGAAAATAACTGTTATATAATTTAAGCAATATACATGTTGCAGGTATTTAATATAATTTAGTTATTAATAGTTACTAAAGAGATATTTTAGTAGTAGATTTATCAGATGATATTTAATATCACTGCTAGGTGATATTAGGGATAATTAATTGATTTGAGAACTTTTGCCTTTGACGAACTCGTACAGGAATATGAGGAATGCGAGCACTACTCCACCGAGGTATATGAAGTACGACAAGAAGAGAGCTTCGAGCCCTATGCTGACTGCCTCCTGCCTCCAGCGGCATGGTGTTTTCATGTCGAACCAAAGTTTCACTTCTCTTTGTTGGATGCCTACTTCTTTCATCCATATAAATCTAAAATACAACAAGAGCGACTTAAAACAAATAAGATCTACAGTAATCATTTAAAAAATGACATATTAAATGCATTTATGATGAAGATAATTTTCGTTTGTCGTCAAAATTATTCTTGTCACGGTTGATAAAATATATTATAAGAATGACACTAAGTTTATATTTATAAACTTATTAAGTATTTACTTTTTACTTATTTAAGTATGAACCTATCTCTTTGTTTAATAAAAATCTGTAAAGTGAAGCTTTTTAGCATGGATCAATGCATGAAAGAACAGTTAGAAAACATTTAAGTTTTGCCAAACCTTACATGAATCCCTCAATAAAATTGTGCGAGAGACATTTGTTGAATCAACTATTCATGCTTTGCAAAACTCGGTTTTATCAAATTTATAAGCTTTCATTGTTACTTAATATTGATGTATAGTCTTCATTACTTACGTTCTTCTTAACATTTCCACATAAGGCGATCCTTTAGCCAATAGGATAGTTGAATGATAAGAAGAAATAGTGTCTATCTGATAAAGTGCGCAATTTTCAGCGTCAGATAACAACCTATCTGCCGGTTTGAACAACATACTGTCATCTGACATGAATGCAAATTTCCTTGACCGCAACTTCTTGACAGCATCCTCTAGCTCGTAGTAATGATCGTCCGTTGCATTTAGTTTGTCCAGAACTTCGTTTCTTAATCTGCTATCTTTCCCATAAACACTGCTGTCTGACTGTTAATTACAAAGTTAAAACACATTCTATTAGATGTATTATGCATTAAAAATGATAACGCTAAGGGAAAAATTCCTTTTGCTTGTTAGAAAATAAGCAAAATATTGATGCGGGTATAAACAAATATTAAAAAAATCCGTCAAAGTGCTTGCTTTGCAAGCATTATAAGGGTTTCTCAGATATTTGCATAAATATAATGTATTAATACTACACAATCATACTTATACTTAATATTCTACGCCTCGCTTCAATAGCCTATATGTTAGTATTTGTCGATACCAATAGATATCAATAGATATTGACAAACAAGCACATAAAGGCGAGCGATGTGCTTGTTTGTCAATATCTATTTTAGAAACATTTTAAACAAGGCATGAAAATCATGGGCTCGCTGCGCTCGCCTTTTTGTTTATGTTTATCAGTACCTTCTTAAGAGTATAAAATAAAAATAACCATACAATACTAGGGCTCGCTTCGCTCGCCTTTATGTGCTTGTATGTCAATATCTATTATAAGAGAAACATTTTAAGCAAGGCATGAAAATCATAGGCTCGCTTCACTCACCTTTTTGTATATGTTTATCAGTACCTTCTTAAGAGTATAAAAAAATAAAAATAACCATGCAATACTAGGGCTCGCTTCGCTCACCTTTATGTGCTTGTTTGTCAATATCTACTTTAAGAGAAACATTTTAAACAAGGCATTAAAATCATGGGCTGGCTTCGCTCGCCTTTTGTTTATGGTTATCAGTACTTCTTAAGAGTATAAAATAAAAATAACCATACAATACTAGGGCTCGCTACGCTCGCCTTTATGTGCTTGTTTGTCAATATCTACTTTAAGAGAACATTTTAAGAAAGGCATAAAAATCATGGGCTCGCTTCGCTCGCCTTTTTGTATATGTTTATCAGTACCTTTTTAAGAGTATAAATTAAAAATAACCATACAATACTAGGGCTCGCTACGCTCGCCTTTATGTGCTTGTTTGTCAATATCTATTATAAGAGAACATTTTAAAGCAAGGCATAAAAATCATGGGCTCGCTTCGCTCGGCCTTTTTGTATATGTTTATTAGTTACCTTCTTAAGAGTAAAAAATAAAAAAAAACCATAACAAAACTAGGGCTCGCTTCGCTCGCCTTTATATGCTTATTTGTCAATATCTACTTTTAAGAGAAACATTTAAACAAGGCATGAAATCATGGCTCGCTTGCTCGCCTTTTTGTATTATGTTTATCAGTACCTTTTTAAGATAAATTAAAATAACCATTCAATACTAGGGCTCGCTACGCTCGCCTTTATGTTCTTGATTTGTCAATATCTATTTATAGAGAAAAAATTTAAAGCAGGCATAAAATCATGGGCTCGCTTCACTCGCCCATTTTTGTACATGTTTTTAGTACCTTCTTAAGAGTAAAAAAATAAAAAAAACCATACAAAACTAGGGCTCGCTTCGCTTGCCTTTATATGCTTATTTGTCAATATCTACTTTAAGAGAAACATTTAAAACAAGGCATGAATATTCATGGGGCTCGCTTCGCTCGCCTTATTGTTTATGTTTATTAGTACTTCTTAAGAGTAAAAATAAAAATAACCACGCAATACGAGGGCTCGCTTTGCTCGCCTTTATATGCTTATTTGTCAATATCTTACTTTAAGAGAAACATTTTAAGAAAGGCATGAAAAATCATGGGCTCGCTTCGCTCGCCTTTTTGTATATGTTTTCAGTACCTTTTTAAGAGTATAAATTAAAATAACCATAAATACTAGGGCTCGCTACGCTCGCCTTTATGTGCTTTTGTCAAATATCTATTATAAGAGAAACATTTAAAGCAAGGCATAAAAATCATGGGCTCGCTTCGCTCGCCTTTTTGTATATGTTTATTAGTACCTTCTTAAGAGTAAAAAATAAAAAAAAAACCATACAAATAGGGCTCGCTTCGCTCGCCTTTATATGCTTATTTTGTCAATATCTACTTTAAGAGAAACATTTTAAAAGGCATAAAAACATGGCTCGCTGCGTCGCCTTTTTGTATATGGTTATCAGTCTTCATAAGGTATAAATTAAAAATACATACATATTAGGGCTCGCTTCGCTCGCCTTTATGTCTTGTATGTCATATCAATTATAAAGAAAATTTTAAGCAAGGCATGAAAATCTTGGGTTCGCTTCGCTCGCCTTTTTTGTATATGTTTAGTACCTTCTTAAGAGTAAAAAATAAAAAAAAACCATATGGCTCGCTTCGCTCCCTTTTTGGTTATTTGTCAATATCTACTTTAGAGAACATTTTAACAAGGCATAAAAATCATGGCTCGCTTCGCTCGCCTTTTTGTATATGTTTATTGTACTTTTTAGAGTATAAAATAATAAAAACACGAATAGGGCTCGCTTTGCTCCCTTTATATGCTTATTTGACAATATCTACTTTAAGAGGACATTTAAACAAGGCATAAAAATATGGGCTTGCTTCGCTGCCTTTTGTATATTTATCAGTACCTTCTTTAAGAGTAAATTAAAAATAACCATACAATAATAGAGCTGCTACACTCGCCTTTATGGCTTTTGTCAATATTACTTTAAGAGAAAATTTTACAAGGCAAAAAAATTGGATCGCTTCGCTCGCCTTTTTGTATATGTTTATCAGAACCTAATTTATAGCAGAGAGTAAAAACATAACATAATATTCTAGGGCTCACTTCGCTCACCTTTATTTGCTTGGTTATATTACTGCTTGGTGCCTTATGTCGATATTTTTGGCGGGTGTAATAGCCGCTATTTTGAAAAAAGCGATGCATATTTGTGTACTACCCATCGATACCTACAATTTGATACCCACATGATTTTTTCAAAAAAATATTTTTTTTTGGCGCGTGCGCGTATGGGCGATTTCGAAATTGCTAAAATTAACTTTTGAACTTTTTTTCCGAAGAATTTCTATGGCCCGGAAAGTGCTTTTATTGGCTATTGGTCCCATATTTTTAGGGCTTCTCCTTATGCCTTAAAAGGGGGGGGCAAGCTTTTTTTGGTGGTTTTTGAGATTTTTGGCGGGTTTAATAGCCGCCATTTTGAAAAAGCGATGCATATTTGTGTACTACCCATCGATACCTACAATTTGATACCCACATGATTTTTTCAAAAAAATATTTTTTTTGGCGCGTGCGCGTATGGGCGATTTCGAAATTGCTAAAATTAACTTTTGAAACTTTTTTCCGAAGAATTTCTATGGCCCGGAAAGTGCTTTTATTGGCTATTGGTCCCATATTTTTAGGGCTTCTCCTTATGCCTTAAAAGGGGGGGGACAAGCTTTTTTTGGTGGTTTTGAGATTTTTGGCGGGTGTAATAGCCGCCATTTTGAAAAGCGATGCATATTTGTGTACTACCCATCGATACCTACAATTTGATACCCACATGATTTTTCAAAAAAATATTTTTTTTTGGCGCGTGCGCGTATGGGCGATTTCGAAATTGCTAAAATTAACTTATGAAACTTTTTTTCCAAAGAATTTCTATGGCTCGGAAAGTGCTTTTATTGGCTATTGGTCCCATATTTTTAGGGCTTTTCCTTATGCCTTAAAAGGGGGGGGACAAGCTTTTTTGGTGGTTTTTGAGATTTTTGGCGGGTAATAGCCGCCATTTTTGAAAAAGCGATGCATATTTTGTGTACTACCCATCGATACCTACAATTTGATACCCCACATGATTTTTCAAAAAAATATTTTTTTTTGGCGCGTGCGCGTATGGGCGATTTCGAAATTGCTAAAATTAACTTTTGAAACTTTTTTTCCGAAGAATTTCTATGGCCCGGAAAGTGCTTTTATTGGCTATTGGTCCCATATTTTTAGGGCTTCTCCTTATGCCTTAAGAGGGGGGGGGACAAGCTTTTGTTGGTGGTTTTTGAGATTTTTGGCGGGTGTAATAGCCGCCATTTTGAAAAAGCGATGCATATTTGTGTACTACCCATCGATACCTACAATTTGATACCCCACATGATTTTTCAAAAAAATATTTTTTTTTGGCGAATGTGCGCATTCGCTCATAAATCGACAGGTGCGCGTGTGATATAGTTGGCTATATTTTTCCTGTTGTTGGATAAAATAGTTACACATGTATCCCAAATTTCAACTTCCTAGCTATTGTAGTTCCTGAGATGAGAAATCGGACAGACAGACGCTCAACAGAAAGTATAAGGGTTTCGAAGATTATCTTCGAAACCCTAATAATGAACATAACAGTAACTTTACTATAATCTACAATCTACGAACCCAGTGATAGAGGTAAAAGTATAGTATGCCCAAAGATTAATGATTTCTATGGATACTTTAGTGTTACTAGGCTTAATCTAACTCAAACCTTTAATGTATACAAAAGAGTTTATGAATAGAATTAAGGCATCAGACTACATTTTTTGTAGCCTGATTAGTTAACATTAGTAAACTGCCAGTCATATTATGATTTAAAAACTCTAGCTGAGAGCAGAGATGATTGGAGAGCTGCAACAAAACAATCTTAGGATTGATTGCTCAAGAAGAAGAAAATACTATTTTTAACCTTTCCTCACTTATTATAATACGACATACGGCTAAAATAGTTAACAGCGTGCGAGGGAACCAATGAGGTTAGTCCTGGATGTTAAACCACGCCGTCAATTTAAAATCAGGCCAACCCTATTGGTTCCTTAACACTATTTTAACACTGATTTTAGCCGTGTATCGTACTATGATGTAGCTATAAGATAAAGTACTGTGATCACCCAAAAATCCCAAACCGAGGTCTCTTCATAAATAATTTGTTTCAGGCATTTTTATGACGTTCTGTAGTGGTTTTCATCATCTCGTCTTTATGTGTGTCAGAGTGTGTGTGTCTGCCTAGGTACCTGTGTCACCCACAACTAAGATTTTTTTGGAAAATAGAGAGACTCGCTCAACATTGAAGTTTATAAGTATTGTAGAAGCCTATAAAGTTTGCGTTTTTTTATCTTTTTTACATCCTGTGTTTGAAAGTGTTATGTCTAACATGCATGTTAATACCAACATCCCTGAAAACGTTGTTTTTAAACACGTATCGTTCGTCATATTTGCCTTCGTGGCCGTGATCGTAAACGTACATGATCTCGTCACCGGAGGTCCGGGGTTAGCAGCCCGGGTTATATAATTAAAATGATTTTGCCAACTTTAAATAATACTTAGAGGATAATGAATGCAACGCAGGGTGAATACCTTCGGCCCCTGATGGACCGAAAGGCCCTAAAACGGACATTTATTTTTATTGTTTGTCATGAAAATGAGCGAACAAGTTGACCGAATCATCATTATTAGTATAAGTCAAAAAGAAAAATTACATAAGGATAGTATTTGTTTATACATACGTATTGGTCCTTAGTAATGGATACATTCCATGCTCCTAGTTCCCATCCATTGTAAAGTAAATCGGGAACACTTAGTATAGTATTAGGTGAGGGAGACAACAGCGAATTTAGAACAGCAGCGTTGTAATAAACATACGCTATCGCAGACAGAAGAAGCAAAAAGAAGCTTACAAGACGACTTGACGTGAGAAATGTTCTGTCTTCGAAACCTGAATGGAAACAAGATAATTATCTGTACAAAAACGGATTTGACGCTGCATAAGTTTACGTTTTCTATTCCGATCATTATCATAATATTATAGTTATATTAGCTCCAATGTCTAGGAAAGATAAATTCTTGACGTTCTGCGAGATGCAATGTTAGAGAGACAAACTTATCTTGACTAACAAGATAAAGCAAAAGGCGCTCATTAAAAGTTATCATACTGGATAAATAAATTTATCCAAATTAAAGGTATAAACCCTTATAAGAAAAAAATATTGCTGTGGTCAAATTTAGTTTTTCTAGATAGAAATGCTTATATACAGAATTAATAACTGCCATTTTTTCATAACCTAGTCTAAAAATTAACGAAATGCGGTTTTGTTATATAAATTCTATATAAAAAAAATAAAAAAATATTACATGTTTTATATAAATTCTTCTTATTTTATTGAGGTTATAAATAAAATTCATCAGAGTTTTACTTAACAATCTGTTACATGAGATACTTTTGTTGGTGTGTGATTTGTCTGTTGTTTTGCTTCTTCGTAGTGTGGCTTTAAAGTTTCATGAATGTTTTATTTTAAACAATTTCATTTTATCAGCAATACATGTTTATCAAATCAGTTTTTTCATAGAACATTTTTTTTTTCATTTTTATTGAATCAATATTTATCATTTTATTTAAAGCTTTAATTATTAAACCATTTCAGATTTAAATATTCTGAAATTTGCCTATCAGAGTAAAAGCCAAATTTTCTGATCTCTCCATTTAGGTAGAGTCATCCTACCTAAATCCCAGGTATCTCCTTAAACGGAAGACTAAAAACTTTTAGTATTTCCATAGATAATATAGATATATAGCATTTGTTTATCATAATTATTATTATTATTTTTTATAAACATACGTATTGATGTGAAATAATATTAGAATGTCATTTAGATATAGGTCACCTGCCATTTTAAACAACTTTGTAGAGTATGCGAAACCATTTTATCTTACCTTGTTGTGAAATAGCTCCAACAGTTTGAATCAAAGTAGCTCCCCACGAATCAATGTCTGGAGATTTGTCATACTTAGAAATAACTCTGTACGTTACAGAAATCAGAGCAATGATGCCTCCAAAATATGCCCATACTTCTCCAGTAAATGGGACAATCAAAGCTCGGTAAGTTGAAAATGTCCATGGCTGTATTAATGAAAAGAATGATCTGCAACATAAGAAATCTATTATATAAAATCTGCCCTTGATTATCGTATAATTTATTGCCATAGAGAATTTAAGTTTCAAGTTTACCTGACAGTTCTGGCTGTAAAAACAGGTTCCAATTTATCCCAGGTATCTTGCCTAAGCCTTGCAGGATGCATGCCAAAGTCTGATGTTCCATCTGCTACGTCCTCTATCATTTCATGCCAATCGTTTGGTAAATCTCCTCCAATCCTGTTGACTTTCTTGTAATTGTATCTGAATTATAGGAAATAGACAATTTTATAGAAAAATATGATCTACACTAATCAACCGGTTATAAAAGGCAATTTAATAAATTTTGTAATGTCCATTTGTTTTACGTTTTATGTCTTGCATATGTATTTTAACTGTAAAATATTTCTTAAGTACTTGATATATTACTTAAATTTTGACATAAATCTTAAAAATGAGTATTTATGATGCCATATAAATGTATGATGGCATCATGCTTGTTTAATGCCAAGTTTATATAATTGCCAAAAAAATGTGTACTAACCTTATATTGAATTTATCTCTAACATGGAGAAACATACTGTAGGTGAATCTAACTTCAGGTGATGTATCAGGCTTATAAAGCCTATATGATAAAGATTCTATTGGAATAGATGCATTCGTTTCTTCTTCAGTTATCTAAAAGGTATGATTTAAATTAATTAACTTAAGGTTGCTGTAGTCTAGAACACTATTTAAGTATAAATTATTTTACAACATTATTTTTATTTATCCATTTTATAAGCAAATAGATAAACTCAAACATCAGAACTGCTAAGTTTAGTTTTCAGTCTTCACAAGACATTTAGTTGTCAAAAAAGGAGATTTTTAGAACCAAGCTAAATATTCTTTTGGAATATCTACTTTTAAGACTTCTCTGTCTGACATTAGGGACAGAGAAGTTTTTTTACCAATTTTTTCAATTGGGGAAAAAACTTTAGTTAATAAAATCTCCCTCAAAAGTAACTGTTGCTCTTCTGTAGAGTGCTTCTATTAGATTTCTTTGGCTAAATTATAATAATTATGACTTAAATGTAATCCTTTGGTGCTATATAACGGCCTTGCCATCTTTATATACGTAACATCATTTCTATAAATGTAAATAATAATAAATGATTTTCATTCTTATCTCACATGACCAATCAGGTAAGAAAGTGAGTGGCTCGTCCTGTCTCCAGACGGCTCGACATGTCTCCAGACGACTCGTCCTGGTTTTTCTTACCAGAATGGTCATATGGAATAAAAATTAATATATTGGTAATTCCCTTTTATAGATATTATGTTAATAAGTAAATGTATTATTATTTTTACACAATTATTTTGTAGTTATAAACTTAGATATTGTAAATAAAAACATAAAAATTATCCATAATTATTATAGTGCTCCTATCGACTCCGGACTATTTTCATTGAACTCACAGGCCTAAAAATGGAAGCGTCGAGCCGACAACACTGAGTTGTCGGCCCGACGCTTCCGAGTACGCACCGACTCATTCTAGCTTGATGATAAAGATGATCTATCGAAGCGTCGCGTCATGCCCTCGCACTCCCTTTTTTTCACCATCTGTAAGTTATATATATATATATATATATATATATATATATATATATATATATATATATATATATATATATATATATATATATATATATATATATATATATATATATATATATATATATATATTTGGAAACTTATTTCTTTGTGGTTTGGGATCTTTGAAACATATTTTGGTCATGGTCTGAGGTTCTTCTCCCGCCATGACGCTTATCTCATTTTTTCAAAGGAAATATGCTAAAATAAAATCGCCCTGTTATAATTATTTACTTAAAATTAAAAACTATTTATATTTGTAGCTTACAGCAATGGAGACATTGAAAGGAAATGCACCAAAATTGGTCCTGTCGATTTTTGGTCTTTCTGGTATGAACCCTTTACCATCCTTCCATGTTCCCAGTCTAGTGGTTTGAAGAGGAGCATTATAATGAATTCTGTATACATCGTACAGAATAAACCCCGGTTCAATTAGTGTTAAGTCTGTGTCAACCGATATCCTGGCTTTTTCTAGTTGGTTGATGGCGTCATTAAAATTGTTTCCCCAAACTATCCATTTATAGGTTCCTGATAGTTGAAAGCATTTCTCCAAATCCTTTTAAACAAAATAATATGGTATCATGAGAAATCAGCAAAAAGTAATTTGAAGCAATAATTTCTTTAGTCCCTAAAAGTGTTGTCTCGCTCATTAATACTTGAAATCTTGAATTGATCGCGGAATCAACAGGGTTTCATGTATTGCTCGAGCGTTAGGATTGTCACCAAAATCTAGAACCCTGACGGTTACAACTTAAATCCATAATTTGTATTCAAGTAGTATCTATTTTAAATCAACAATGTAAAAAATAGAAAGAAAATTATGGCGCGAACGTCTGCATGTCGGGATAATTTCCTATGATATGTGTGCTTCACATATCATAGGAAAATCAGTTTCCGGTTTATGCTTCATAACCGTTGCATTACTACAGTTGCAAAACTACACTTCCTTCTAAAATTTGGTTGTGCGCAATGTTATTGGAGTAAATTAAAACTCAGTTAATGCTTATCACTGAAAGGTTTTAGCTCATTCCCTTTGACAAAAGAAGTATAAAGCTACTGCTCAATTTAAAGAACATTAACTGGAAGCTAAAGAAAAATTGGATCCTTTAGCACGGAAGCCCGCATATGAAAGAAAATTCGCCTGGCCTGTGGACTTCCGCAGAATTGTTAGGTATTTAGATTACTCTTTTTTCATTTTTTTACCTAACATAAATAAAAAAATTAAGTCGACTCAGGATTAATCCAGCAACCACTGCAAGGGCCAATACCTTACCACTCAACCAGGTGGGAGGTATATCGAGGTGAAGCCTACTTTAATACATCATTAAGGACTAATATTACAAACTCTTAACACACCGTTTTTTCAGTAAGAGCCTCAATAACATATCGAATATATAGTGTATTGTAAAAATCGTGTGCCTGCCACCCAGACAGTCTTGGTTCGATCCCGGTCGAGGCCTCTAGGATTTTCATGAGAGGGATGGAAATCCTTTCACGTGCCGTCCTTCGAAAGAGGCTATGCCGGTGGTTCCGAGCCTGTGCGATGTCAAGTACTCGTAAAAGATTTCAAACCCTAAATAAAACTGGGTTTAGGCAAAAATTAGGACTCTAAATAGTAGTTCATATTAAATATTTATGTTTCTGCCTAATGGTTTCGAGAGCAGGAAAGCCTGGTCTGGCTGTGGGACACGTGTTGATTCTAGTTGAAGCTGTAGAAATATAGAGTAAAATTACGGCTCTTCTGTGGATTAGACGCAAAATGCCAGCACTGATTCATAAGGTGGAGCACTATCTTCTAAGGGGGTCAGCAAAAAAGGCTCAATAACGTGGCCTACTTGCTAGGTGTTCTATCACCTCTTCCTAATTACTATCACTATCACTAGCGTACGGGTTTAGCCATTATCTATGTCTGAAATCTAACAAAAAAACAAAATAAGATACTATTAATACACAAGAAACTTACCTGAATAAACTTTTCCGATTTAGCGCAAGTGAGATCAAGAAACATTCCCATTTTTCCCAATCTCTTTTCCGAACATTCATTATCCTTATTTTCGCCTATTTTCCTAACTGATATTAAATTATAATTTGAAATATTTTGTTCAAGAAAGTTCAAGCTCGAATCTGTAAATAAAGCAAATATCATCGAGTCTTTGACGGTGTTTTAGTTCTGCGAGATTTATTATCTATAAAGATTAATAATTATACAAGTACTAATAATAATTAAGTACACGGTTTCCTAAGTAAGGAAATACGAGCTCACAAATAAACAGTTGCCTTGAAATGCGTAAAAACTTCAAAATTCGTTGTTTTTGTTCATAGTTTTCTTACAACCTTATTGGATGATGAGTAGCTAGTACGAACTCCTGAATTCAATAGTTCCATGTTCCTCCTGTGCTAGAATGCACATAACAGTCGTACTCTTTTAAATGATCAGAAATGTAGATGAAATATCATCCTAAAAATAAGTCTCAAGGTTTGTATATAGAGTTTAACGACAAGGTTGATGGTAAGGTTTTTATCTTTTCGACGAAAGATAATCATCTTCTCTTTTTCACCTTCAAAACAACTACATCATTACAAGTACGAGTATTTACTAATTAAAGTATATAATATTTATTTATCGTCAGACGGTGTATAGTTGGAAGTTTATTGACTAATTTTTAGGGAGGATAACACTCCATTTTTTGGAGTGTTATCCTTATAATTTATAAAGAGGACCGATCAATTTTGTAACAATTTCCCGGGGGCTGCACCCTGTAAATTTAAGGGGGAGCCGACCAAACAAATATTTTTTATTGTTGTTTAGTGCAATACAATTTTTTATATTTTATATTTTTATATTTAAGTCCTAACACAAAAAAATTATAAAGGGGAACCGATTACAAATTTTTTATTGGCTCAAAATCCATTTGAGACCAATATTTCTTTTTACTTTTATGGGGTTGGGACCTCATAAATTTATAAGAGGAATCCAACATAAAAAAAAAAAAATAAGCACTTTAGGAGTAAAATGATATTTTCCTTTATCAATAAAGGAAATATATTTGCAAAAATTACAAGGTAATTATTGCGACTTCGCGCCTCGGAAGTTAACAGATAAATTCTTCGGCCCTTGGCTCTACCTTAGGAACCAACTAACTGCTCAGGGAAACAAGGTGTATAAATAACTATTGTTCATAGTATAGTTAAAAACAATTAACAGAGAATTAACCACTGCTGAGCCTCTACTCAACCACCAATGGACTTACCTTCATTATCGCAGCTGTAGTATTCAAATCCATTGACGTTACTCGAAGAAAACAGTTCTTCGATGAGCTGAACCAAACTATCAGAGTACTCTGCTGTATCGCACTTAGTTGCATACAAAATTATCACCAACAGAATTATTTTATAACACATACTGTTTTGTTTTATTATGCTGGCTTATTTTTTTTTTCTTTATATAAAGCTAATTAATACATTACATATTAGATATAATAAGGGGTTAAAAAGATTATGATAAATTAAAAATAAATTAAAATTAAGAAATGAAAAAAGTAAACCAACTAGTTTTTTAATAGATATTGAATTTGTTTTAATTAAAATCAAATTAAGTAAAACAATGAAATTACTATCTAAATTTAATTTTTCTTTAAAAATTACAGCTAATATAATAAATAAAAAGAAAATAATTAAATAATAATAAATAGTAATTAATAAGTATTTAAAATAACATACATAATTAAAATCGATCAGTTTCCTGTCATTGATTTGATAGATTCAGTGATATTAATTATTTTATTTTTAAAATAATATTAGTAATAATAAAGCATGTAAGTTTGAAAGAACAGCCCGTATCATTGTAATAAAAAAAGTTAAATAATTTTATTGATTTTCTTTTTTTTTTCTTTTCTTTTTATCATGTATCACACAAAACATAAAAAAGTAACTTATAATTTATTATTTAGGAAGAAAAATAATAATACTAAAAAAACTACAACATATTTCTATGGAATAACATTTTTATTACAATATTGTCTAATATACTTTATAATGTACTTATTGTAGCTATTTATTTGTTCTTTGTTTAATTTTTCTAGCATTAATTAATCATGAATTCCTTTTGATTTGTCGGAAAGGGATCAAGGTTGAATTATCATAATTAGTCAAATAAGAATAATGTTTTTAAATAAATAATAATTATACAAAATAAGTATTGCAAAGTTTTTTAAAACAGCTATTCCTTAAACAATAATGAAATTAATGCTCCTTTTAATCAATCATTTGCATAAGAATACAAGATTTATTTTGTGCAATTTTTTTGGTAAAATTTATTTTTTTATTTTTTGGGATGTGAAGTGGTTTGTTTGGTTTAACGGTAATTTTAAGATTTTGGTTTAGGAATTATGTTTGTTTTTTTGCAGAAGATGATACTTTAATAGTATTTTTAATATTGTAAGGTAGGTTGCAACAGTGTCAACAAGGTTTTCTTAGCTTGACTGTGGACTGATTTTTGATGAATCCACCTGGTATTTGCTTGTAAATATAAGAGGAATCTACAGAAAATCTCAAACAGGTTGATTGAGCACGCGTGTCCTGGGTCAAACGTTCTATTATTTATTTATTTCTTACGTATGAGGGGAAGGGGCTTATAACAGTTGGTGTTTAGTCTCTAGATTTATTTTCTTTTTTTAGGCTCAAGGGTATCGTTTATATTATCTACGAATTTTAGTGCATTTATAATATTTTTTACTTTGAGTCTTGAAATTTTCAGTCTTGTTTTACATATCTTGCGTTTTGACTTGGAATAATAATAATTGTGTGCATACTATCTTGTGTATGGAACAGTCCAGTAGTATATGCTCTACTGTTTTTTCTATTTTAGAGCAAGTTTAGCAAACAAGGGAGGAGCACACACACACACACAAATATATATATTTATATATATATTATATATATATATATATATATATATATATATATAATATATATATACAGAGTATGTATACTTGAGGCACCCTTGTATACTGGTACATTTATATATATATATATATATATATATATATATATATATTTATATATATATATATATATATATATATATATATATATATATATATATATATATATATATATATATATATATATATATATATATGATAGCAGCATGAATAAAGGTACCAAAACGTCGGCTTAAGTAGAATGTCTTTATATTTTCTGACCGATTACCAGTTGAGTTGTAGGAGACGATTGTCAAAAAATCGGCAAT
Source organism: Microvelia longipes (assembly GCA_018340805.1). Lineage (NCBI taxonomy): Eukaryota > Metazoa > Arthropoda > Insecta > Hemiptera > Veliidae > Microvelia > Microvelia longipes. The sequence continues at coordinate 12,587,680 of JACMZG010000008.1, read as the reverse complement.
ATTAAAACTTAATGTTTTTTTGGACGCAAAATCGACTAAAACTTGTTCATAGTCGTTGCGACCACACTAAGTTTCAAAACAAGTCGAAAAAACAATTTATGGTCGATGAATATTAAATTTCTAGTAGGGTGTCGTTATCATTGTTCTTTGTCCAGAGCCGATACAATCACTTAAAGTGACCAAAACGTTGAACAAAGAGTGGTTAATTAAATACGTCCAGTAAACAACATATTTCAATATGTTGTTGACAAACAAAAACAATATGTTGTTGACAAAAACAAACGACATATTGTCATTTGTTTTTGGGCCTGTAAACAAAAAGGAGAATGGTCTCAAATCGATACGAGCACTAAGAGCTGGGGTACCTGGGTTTGAATCCTCGTACAGACGATATTTTTTTATCGTTTTTTTACATTGTATATTTTATAACTGCAAATAATTCTGATTATCTAAAATATATTTTGTATTCTTAAAAATGTATTTGTTGACTAAACTATTAGGCTTTATTTCAAAATTATTCTATTATTCTTAAGTATTTACCTTACAACTTAAGAAGTATTAACCTTACAACTTTATATTTACAGATAAATATGAGGCGCTTAGTTGCAAAAGAGAATAGAATATATGAATGTTTAAGTTAAATAGCGGAGCAGTGAAATAAATATAACTACCCCTCCCTCCACTGTCATTACTTACTTGAGATTACCTCTCCCAGAGTGATGAACAATTACTGTCACAGGCTCCACCCACGGGTAAACACAATTCAGAAGCCTGGCGTCACCTATCTATCAGAACTGAGATATTTTCAAACCTTAATACCTATTACACTGTCAAATCTGAGCTATTATAATAAAATAATAAAAAAAGCAAGCCAGTAAAGAATTACTTTTGTTGACTTAAATATGGTTACTAATTAATAAATTCTTTAGAAATAGGATATTGAGGATAAGCGATAGTTTCTACACTCACCTTCCTTACATTAACTTTTGATTTATTAAACCAGTTTATTAGTTTGAATGACTTGTTAGACTTTGAGAAGAAATTGTGTTTGATGAGTTCTATGGTAATTATTATTAATGACATAATAATTCCAGATACGAGGACAATGTAGGCTACTGAAAGAGACTTGGGTCCGATACTAGTGGCTTCCTGACGCCAGTGACAGGTTGGCTTACTGGTATACCACTCTTTTAATGATCTATCTACTAAACCTCTTTCGCTTACAGAGAATAACCTGAAAATAAAAATTAACAATTAAAAACAGCGATCTAAGAAACATTAATATGTTAATGAGTTGAAGCACAATATATAAATGTGACATGAAGATTATTGACACTATGGATGTCAATAATCAATAGAATGCTGTCACATTGTGAGGAGAGGGGGTAGCTAGAGTGAGGGAAATTTTAACCTCTCTCTCTTTCCCCTCCTACTAGATCTCTTTCTCTAACCAGACACAGAAGTGTCAACATGTCTGATTAATATAATAATTAAAAACTAGTATTGTAAGTACTTACAATACTAGTTTTTAATTATTATATCAATCAGACATGTTGACACCTGATCAAAAGTCCATAGCTTAGAGCCCAGTTATTATTGTCGTCAGCAGCTTTGCATTTATTACCATTAGCTTTGCAGGTTTAGTCTACCATAGCCTTCTTTGTTTTCAAGTACTAATTGGTAGTAAATCAACCCAGTGTTTCGTTAATCTAAAAAATTTTTACCAGCATTAATGGTGGTTTTATCGATTGACACATAGGACATAAAGTAAACATATCACTTTTAATGAATCACTAATAAATTTGAAAATTCTCATACAACGTGGCAATATAAAAATTAGTAATATGGCGTATTGTATTTGTCATAGCAATATGACAATTTGATATAAGACTCCAACCACGGAGGCCATGGAGGTTCTCAGTGTCGATGTCGGGTATCCGCCAAGAGGCTAAAGGCCTAACGTTTTAATTTAGGACACACAACCATTTGCAAATTTGTCCTATTGAAATTTACTAAAATAAATAATAAAAATAATCTTTAAAACAATCTTACGACTCTTTCAATAAATCAGCATAAGGAGATTCGGATCTAATAGTCATAGCCAATGGAAAAGCAGGCATTCGAGTAACATGATAAAAAGAGCAAATTTGTGCATCCGAGTATGTTGACATGATCCTAGGGTAGAAGGATTCCGTCAGTGAGTACAACGCGAACCTTCCTTGTCTTATCTAATTACAAGATAAAAAATTATGTTAGGAATTCAAAATCAGCATATTTGGATGGACGGAAGACTAAACTTTGTTAAAGTCCATCCATTTTACACAAAAGGATATGTTTCTAAAGTGAATTTTGTTACTTCGTATAATTTTTGTGTAAATAAACAATTTATTCATTTATTTCGGTGAAATTTAACTATTGTAACGTCTTATGTTAAGGATGTTTTGATTAATATTCTAGCAACATAATACAGACTTGCCTGTTTAAACAAATTTATTTAGCCTTGGTATCTTTGTTGACGAGGTTCATCACTTTTTCTGGCATAACCTTATTTCGGGTGGGTTTCCAAGGTTAGTGGTTTAAAAAACGGTCACCAAGGGTCAAACCATCTTAAGTGATCCAAAGATATTGCTTGAAAAAAAAATTGCGTATATCTTTCTCTCTTTTGAGAATAAAAGCGGATGATAAAAAACAATAAGCCACTAAATAACGATAAGGACTTTGATATTGCCATATAAAACTACCTTTAATGTTTATAACTTCTTTATATTATGCTCAAATTAATCAATACGATGGATATAAAACATTATGTTTTATATCCATCGTTTTAAAAATTGTATATATGCTGAAATATTACCGAACAAATAATTGGGTATTTGAACTTCCAGTGGTCAACTTAGTGGGTAGATACCAATTTTATTGTGATAGCTCCCACACGAAGCTGAGTTAATTAGGATGATGTATTTGAAATATACCACCCTTTAAATTTATCTTTTATAATTTAATAAATATAAGTAAAATAATTAATAAAATTTAGATCTTATGTTTAAACATATAATCGAAACCTATACAACTGATAAACATTAACTTTTAATAAATAATTTATTGACTCAAAAAGATTTACATTAGACTCCAATATAAAATAAAGTTGAAATTTTTTTTATTGTTAGATAATAATTGTTTTGATTTTTCCAATATTTTCTTCCTTATATATTATTTTCTTCCGACATTTTCAGCCTTTGTAGTCAAATTGAATGTGCAAACTCACGAGTAGATTAGCAGCTGCCCAAAGAGAACACTTTCAAACTAGACCACTGACATTAAGCAAGAATGACCCAAAGCCGAAATATTAAGCCCCAACAATTAATAAATAGAATTAATAATTTACGACAACCTTTACATTGCACAGAGAGAGAACCACTTTTTCAAAGACTAGTAAGTAAGTAGCCTTCTTTATCGGGGCCTTAGTTACTCACTCTTTTACTTTATTTCCTATACTACTGTTAATATACTTGATTGTGTAATAATCCAATTAGAAGGTATACTAAATTTTAATTCGTAAAGCTATAAACTAAAATTTACCTTTTCTAAGCCCTCATTGATTTCATAAAACAACTTTGGAGTCTGATCTAATTTCAAATAAAATTGATCTCTTTGAGCATCTTCCACTCCAAATATACTTTCAGCCTGAAATCAATGGTGGAATATTACATATTTTGCATACTCATAAGAAAGCACAAAAACTTACGACACACGTACAAATAGAAATACCCTTGTTTTTAAATGGTGAGGTTAAATTATAAAATATGTAATAACCCATGATTTAGAAAAAGAAGGTTTAGAGAAGTCCACTGCATGAACTTGTAAACTTATTATCCTGTTCAAATGTAGCAGCACTCATAAGGCAGTACATTGTTGCTCTAAGACACCTGGTCACGGCCGGCATTACAAACCAAAACTCTATTCATAGAGTCTATATATAGTCCTCTATATATAGAGGAGAAATAATTTTAAGCCGATAGCAGAAGCTGTGTTCGGGGCGATAGATTCAGATGCATATGTTAGAAGCTGGATCTTGTTTCGATCCAGAACAGTATTATAGTATACTTACCGATCTATCTTTACTATAAGGTAAATCCAATAATCCTAACTCCATCCCAGAATCTAAAAGCTGCTGAGTTGTTAATATTGTATGAAGGGATGGTGACAGGAGAGAATTGAGAACAGATGCGTTGTAATACGTAAATACTATGAAAGACATGAGGAGTAATGTAATGTTTAAAACTCTTCCTGAAGCACTTGTTACTGTGTCCTCGAAACCTTTAAAACAAAATAATTCCTTATTTAAGAATGCGCGTACATAAAATATAGTATTTACTTAAAAAGGTAGCTTGCTGTATTTCAAATTAGCATTTACTCCTAAGGTGCCTACTAGATTTCCAGATGCTGACGTCATTTAATTATTGTTATATTCTTCTTTTCATACGTTTTGTTATATTTTTCTGGTCGCCCACAAAAACGTCAAGATTTCTTCATTGCTCCAAACAACTTTGTAAGCGTAAACGGATTTTAAGCCAACAAAAAAATTCTTGGTCGGATCCCGCTTATAAATTTTCGATGTGCCGCCCCCGGGAATGTGTTACCGGAATTGATCGGTCTTATTTATAAATTTAAAGATACCACTCCCAAAAATGTGGATATGATTGGCTCTAACAACAAGGAAACACTTTTTAGTCCTAAGGTTGAAAAGTGCATCTTTACTCCCTAAAAACTTGTCAGTATACTTCACATTATTCAAATGTAGCTTTCAATAATGTCAATATTATCAAATTTGGTCAAGGTCAAAAGTTAATAAGAACCGTTAAAAATTATTATTTTCGCATTATTTTTGAATACTTTCAAAACATTCGTAATTCTATATGAATTTGTTTGCACTTTAGTCCAAAAACTGTTTACTCTCCAAAAAAAAATATGTAAGAGGGGATTTTTGCCGGTAATTGGGTGAGAAATAATTTTTGCAATGATCTTTATTTGGCATCTTTATTTGGAAAAACTAATAATAGTGACCTTTTGGCCCTTATAACTTTTTAAGATGGTGGAAAAAATGTGGATTATTAACATGTTCATTAAAATTTAAAACTACACTAATAAAGGTGGTGTACAAAACAATCTTAAAGAGCTCATTAGGTGAAATCTGAAGTTAAGCAATCAAAAACCACCTCTCGGTCTACAATTTTTTTTTGAAATTTCCAGTCAATAAAAAGGAGAGAGAAAATAGATGCATTGCTTCCAAATTATTGTGCTCAATAATTAAGTTCTTTTTTAGGCATTTACCTTGCTGTGCTACTGCTCCTATCGAATATATAATAATAGCACCCCATGAATTAATATCTGATGATGAGTTATACTTAGATATAATCCTGTATGTCAGAATGAATAAAACTGTAAGCAGACCAAAGAAAGCCCAAACTTCTCCTGATAAAGGCTCAGTAAGAGACGTAACTGAACCAAACGAACTAGGCTGCAGGAATGAAAACATAGCTCTGGAAAATAAGCATTGAATCTTGTTTAAAGTAGAAACAAATTCTCATCTATCATTTATCTTAAAATTTATAGAGATGGGAGACCCGTTTTGTACTTATAAATGCGCATAAGCAGTCCACATGTTATATAAACTAAGGTCATTAGAAATTCCAAAATCAACTCTTTACACTATTTATTGACCATTGTATGCCAATTTTATTACGTTTAAGGATTTCGTTTGAAAAATCCAGAATAAACAGTGTAAACAAATATTAATGCTACTTAAGACGAAATGAAAGAAATGAATTGTTGAGCCTCATCTATCTTGCAGAGAGAAAGCACGCGAAAAATCGCCTGCCTTACGGTTATCCTCTTATCAAAAACTTGTAAAGTATAAGTGTGGCAATAAAATATTATCAGCAGCACCGAAATTTGAACCTAGGAGCCCTGGTATTGCGTAGTTATATATATATATATATATAATATATATATATATATATATATATTATATATATATATATATATATATATAATATATATATTATATTCATATATGATTTAAACTAGTAAAACAATGATAAATGATAATACGTGGCCCTCAGTGCCGATGCCAAGAGGCTGAAGGTCTTTTGTTACATATGTGTCTATCTTATGAATAGTGAAATTTTCATTCCCTACTTTTTTAAGGTTTATTCTCTCCCAGTATTTCAGAAATAGTTATATTATTTTTCTTTTAATCATACTATTATCTTCCTTTCATATTAGAAGAAAAGGAATTTTTCGCCTATGGGGGATAATGATCCATCCTATAGTGAAAGCAAATCGTCGGAAATAACGCCACTTTAACATAGTCTTCATAGAAAGGCTTGAAGTTTATGGTAGACGACAAGGTGTGTCGGTGTGATCAATTACATTTATGTGATCAAGGATCTCTGAAACGGATTTGGGTCACAATCCGAATTATGGGTCTGCACTTGCAAAACTTAGCTTAAATTAATAAAGGAATGCTCATCCGTAAATTCTTTTTGTTTGCAAAAAACCTCTAGAGTTAATTTCTTATGTATTTCCAAGTCCATATTTAGTAAAAAGCCTAGTCAGATGGTGACTCTTCTTGTATCCGGAGCCACTATTGGAATGATATTTCGACTTAACGTCACGTCGCGGATGCGAATATTTTTGATTTGTTTGGATCAAATGTAATGTTACTTCAAATAATAAAATTTAACCATTCGCGTTTTAGAAGCCATAGAGTAAAGAGCTTTTTTATTACTAGAATTAAGGATTTTGTCGAGTTCGTTACACCTCATACTATTCATGTAGAAATTAGCTAACCAAGTATATGCATTCAAAAGCCGAACTAGGTCCGACAAATATCTATACTACGTTCTAGTTAAAACTAAAACAGAAGTTAATAGACTTACTGGGATAGCCTAATAGTGTAGAGAAAGTCTACATATTGATACCTGTCCTCTCTCATATTCATCGTAGAGATGCATACTTCTGCCTCATTTAAAATTATAGCCCCCAGGCATCCACTAAAATTACCTGGTGTTAAACTATATCCCCATGATTTGGTTGGTTTTAGAATAAAACTAAAACATATTTACATAATGATAATATAAATTGGTTTATATTTGATTTAATTTTCCTCATCTGCTAGCTTAGGTATATGGGAAATGCATAGTGATCACAATACAATTTCGAAAACGTCATATTCTGGCGTTTTTAAGACGTTATGAGTGGTTTTCAATATATTTACCTCGTCTACACGAGTTGTTGAACACCACGATGAATCCTCCACACCGATTTTACTCTGTGTAGACGGGGGTTCAACCCGGTGTTGAACACCGATAATTTGTTAGTTTAATCCCGATTATGTGTCCTGTAGACATTAATCGGGGTTTTTATATCTTTTAATTACAGTATAGGAGTTAAATCCCGGATTAGACCCCTGCTGTGTAGACGTTAGCGGGGTTTAGCCCCTAAAACAATTAAAGGTGTTCAACCCAGTGTTTAACACCTCGTAAAAACGAGATAATTGTTTATCTAGAGTCTGTGTGTGCCTCGGTCATGCTTGACTCCCAGGCATAAATAAATAGACTTCTGGTTGTACACTGCTTCGCTTGTCCTCAAACTGTAAATACCCATCTAGGCACTGGCCTCACTCGATGCTGCTAATCTTTTATTGTCTAACAAAAACTGAAGACTTACTTGCGTATTGACACGAAACATAGTATACTTAATTACAACATAAAGGAATATACTTGTACCAAATGTCAACTTAATTTAATTATTTTCATTCAATAAACATTGAAGTAATGCTGATAACAAGATGAAACTTAGGACATATGTTAGTCTTATGACTATACGTGCGTTCTAAATCTGAAATCAACCGACAAATTATTCCCGTGTTTAAACTTTTTAACACTACTTTTATTAATTGGAAATAAAACATAATGTATGCTACGCAGTGCCGTTTTGTGATGACTTAATACAGCTCTAAGAGCTATTAATTATTAATAATTCATATCCCGGTTCGGGTTAGTTAGTGCAAACAGAAACCCACGGTATAAATGAGGAAAAGTAAAAACCGATGACTATTTAAATTATTTTAAAGTTATAGGCAAACATATTTTTCATAGATGTTTGCATATAACGTGCAAACCATAGCGCTATAAAACCATAGCGTCTTTTCAATCTTTATAGCAAATTATGTTGTGCAAGACACAGGCTCGACACCACAAATATATTTACCTCTTTCATAAGAAACCTTTAAAAGGCCCTTAAGACCTTCACGAGGCTCTTAAGGATGCCTTAAGGGCCCTAAAGGAAAAGGTAGAAACGTCCTTGAATACAGGATTAAGTAATTAGCATGCCTTATAGTGTGACATGTTAAAACGCGGACAGAAATCTGACGGAGGACGAGGTTGGAGTGATTCTTGAATAAATATTTTCGGCTGTTTCAGTTTAATATATGTTGCGGTTATAATATATGAAATATCGTAGGTATAAAAATTCGATGGTTCACAACTTGATCACATCAGCTTATTCATAATCAGTGAAGGTACAAAAACAAGTAAATAGAATAATCAGGATGAAGTATAGCTTACCTAACATTTAGCATTTTTGTAATAAAAGAAATAAAATTAAAATTTTCTCTACTGACAGCGCCATATTCTGGTTTAAATAATGGATCCGATAAGTCTTCAAGAGTTGAATTTTCGTTTACTTCGAGGTCCAGGGTCTTGAAACAAATATCAAATAAGATCCATATAGTATAAGCGGAATTATTTAAAATATAAATCACATTAACATAAATAATTTATATATGACATTGTATACATAAATTCATGTACAAATTTCAGGAACAAACAAACATTTGTTTGTTCCTTCATAACTTTGATACCGTTGGACCAGTTACAGTAAAACATGGCATGCTAGCATATTTTTATATGCAGAAGGTTTATAGCTACAAAACTATAAAAATAAACATTATAGTAGATTTACTCTGATGGAAGCCATAAAACAAATAAGACATGAAATCAGTAATGCATTGAGATGAACACAAAAAAATAATATTGGTAGAAGAAGTAGAAGTGTGCTGCACAAGTCTGTAGCACACTATAAATACTTTAGATTGATACGGCTCCTCTAGAGCTAGGAGCAGCAGAGTTTGTGGTGGAGCACAACTCTCCTGATTGGTCCACTAGAAAACAGCATTTCCCGCGTAAAAACTATAAATATACGTCGAGTTTTGGTCCAATTTATACTCAAGAAGGAGCGGTGGTATCAAGATACATTTAAAGAGCAAGTCGCGCAAATAAAACCCGCAACGGATCAGAGCCTCTACTTTAAGAGCTGCTGAGACATCTGAAGAGTGAGATTTTTTACTTGAATGTGAACGCATGTTAATACTTGAATTGAACCACCATGTTCTAGAATAACTCTGTCGTAAGTGAGAGTTATTCAAGAACATGGATATTACGACGAAAAAAACGTCTGTTGTGTTGCTCATCAGAGAAGTTAAAAGTTGCTCATAAGATAAAAGTGTGACCTCTGAACCACTTTTAACTTACCTGACTGAGATAATTGGGCTCAGACATTAGTCTGAGTTAAATTACCTCTGTCCTCAGAAACACTTTTAACTTTCTTGACTGGACCTAATAAGGTATCCTGACACTTTTTGCAACATATTAGGAAAACAACTCATTGTTTTAAAATATGTCCAGTGGAGCGAAGAATATGAGGTTAGACTATTTGATGGCTACATTTAAAATGCAAGAAGTATATCATTTGATTGGTTCACTACTTCTAGAACACACTATTACCTTTATTATTGCAACTTTTTGTTTAATTATATATTTTACCTAATTGGATAAAGCTCACCGGGGATGCTCAGCACTGCATGCTTCGTAACATAACTGTATAAAGAATATTAACTATATAAATAATGTATATGTATTATTATTTACATATACATTGGACCCTCCTGACGGTCCAACCCACGGACCCTGGAGTAGGCTTATGAGTTGTAGGTATTATTTTGGCCTATTTTGTTAATAAAAGTAATTTTTCTTTCTTTCTTTCATTTTTTCTATTCAAGTTATAAAGTTATAAAAATATAATGATTGAGAGAGAGAAAGTAGATAATATTTTGATAGGCTGTATCTGAAAAGTGGAGAATGTAGATAAAAATGACCAGGGCTAAAATTGTTTGTTAGTTGTAATAAATGATAGTTGTGATAATTTTAAAATTTTGCTGAGTCAGCATATTGTCCAGTTCGGATTAAATCACCAGACTTGTGGTTTTCTTACACTACTCTATGGTCCTGTAAATCTTATAACCAAATGGTTCATAAATCTTATGTCATAGAAAATCACCTATGGGCTTCCAGACTATAAGGATTGCTAGTTACACTATAAGTTACACTATAGTTATACTAGTTACACTATTATAACACTATAGTTACACTATAATCAAACTATAAATATACATTCAATCAAGTGTTAACAATTAGTTTTTTCATGTTTTGTGCCTTGACAATTGTCTGTTGGTCACAATGTCTTGACAATGTCTTGTTGGTCAAAAAACTGTTGTAAGATTAAAAATTATTAGCAAAGTTAGAAAATTCTAGGGCCAATACTTTAAAACAGCTAAATATTACTCAATTCAAGCAGGGCTAAAGCTGTGCAACATACTACCTGAAAATATAAGAGCCCTTGAAGAGAAAAGATTTGACAAATTAGTAAAAATTAGTCTTTTGAAAAATCCCTTGTACAGTGTTGAAGAATTTCAATCCATAAATTTCAAATTGTAACAAATAATTTTTTGTTTTGACTTTTTACAATTTACAGAAATGTATATTATGTAAAATAAAGGATTATTTATTTATTTATTTCAAAATGGTTACCAATGTCAAAATAAAATTTAGTTTAGTGAACCAATTCCCAACCTATCGATGTATATTGTCAAATTGTAACATTATTTGTCAAATTATTGGTGTTAAAAAAAATTTTAATGACTTAGCAAAATAGCTTATCAATGTTTTCATACGCTATCTAAATTTCTCATTTTCTAATTATATTATAAATATAGAAAAAATATGTTACTCCTTCGGTTTTCTAGTAGGGTTATTTGTTTATTCAATGCCATATATATTTTTATATTTTATGAAAAATTATTTATTAGTGATTAGTGATGTATATGTATTTATATTTAATTAGCGAGAAAAAAAAATATTTACTTATAATAATTCTCTTGCTTGCATTTGCTGACTCATACTTTAATTATGTTACTTACAACAGCAGAAATTGGTATAGATAAACCTTGAAGATTATTTCTCACAGTTTTATTCATTTCCACTAGATATCTATTTTCAGGAGTCCATGATGCTATTCTATTTGATATTATATGCCAAGAATATGTTATTTTGTACAAGTCATAAACATGATATCCTGGAGTAATCAGAGCGGCATTTGAATTTACTGACAAGTTTGTTTCATTTAAGATTTGAATGGCTTCGTCGTACGATTCACTCCATATTAACCATACGTAGTTCTCATTAAAATAATAGCTTTCTGAGCTCTGAAACAAACAACAAATATTTGTTTCCTGGACTTCCCGCATTTGTCTTAAATGAAATTCATGCCTTTCAATAAAGACCACATTAAATTAGCTTAAATTGCGACAATCTGCTAGCACTGTGAGAAGTGATTTCTTCACTTCTGTTCCTTCTGATATCAAAGGGAGATAACAGTAAATCAACAGTATGATCAATAATCAAGGAAGAAATCAATAAATCAACAGTATGAATACAGAGAAATAATATGACTAGGTATTTCTAAAATACCGAGTGGGAATGAACCTTAGGCAGTAGGCAGTGAAAAATTTCACACGATTCATAATATACACACATATATTTATATTTTACATATATTTAGCCTCCCTTCCCTCATTCAGGGTAATCGTCTTCCTAGTACGGCAATCTGATAGGCAATCAGATAATCGTCTTCTACGTATGACAATCTGATAGCCAATCAGATAATCGTCTCCCTAGTATGGCGATCAGATAGCCAAAGTGTGTTTTTCGACGATAACTTTTTTAATTTCAATTTGGAACATATCATGATATTTAGAAACTAAACTACTTGCCCAAAAATTCACTATAAGCTATCGTTTGACACACAAAACTACTTTTACCCAGCATGAATATCTTATTTCCAAAAATAAGATACCGAAACACATCGAAATACATCACCTCCACTAATTCTGCTTCTAATAGAGCTATCGTGAAAGTAGTTTTGTATGTCAAACGATATCTCTCAGTGAAATATCCGCAATTTAGTGATATTGATATTGGATTTTTACGCAATACTGTACTTTCTAAATTAAAATTAAAAAGTTATCTTAAAAACACACTTTAGCATTCTGATTACCCTACTAGGAAGACGATTAATTAAACTCTAGGTATTCGACTTAGTGAGGGCATAGATACCAATTTTTTGGCAACAGCTCTATTAAAAGCTGAGTTAGTCAGGGTTTTGTATATATATATATATATATATATATATATATATAATATATATATATATATTATATATATACACTCGTATACATCTTGATCAGCGATTTCCTTTTAATGACCCCAACCTCTAACCTTTTAACTAGGCTCATTGTTTCTTTGGAAATTTTCTAGAACTATCATATTTGAACCTTAAAGATCTATGGTTCAATCCTAGCTAACGAATCATCCCTTATACCAAACAAAAGTCTTGCTCAAGAAAGCTAATCATTGTTTTTTCGACACCGTTTCCATAAATAATGGTGTTTTAATTTACATCAACACGTTTATTGGCTACAACCTTTTTCAAGAACAAAATCCCAACGTCGCACGTTAAATCGAGGACAATTCCAAGCCTTCCTTGATGAGAAAAATGTTTTAAACTTTCTGTACTTTCGTCTTGTCTTAGTACTTTTATTCTTTTAAACGAAATTCTTTCTTTCTGATTAAACATAATATCTTTAATTAAGTCAGTACCATCTGAAAAAAATAAAATAGTAGTAAAGAAAACTACATGCCCAAGTAAACGAATAAACCTATTTCAACATGAAATCTGTCATGTTTGTGTCGAATATCTAAAGAAGATTGGGGGTGGCCCCGTTTATACAACCGATTAGATGATGAATTAAACGTTTGCTATAACTATAGAAAATTTCATCAAGAACTTCACAAAATTGTGTCCCTGCAATTCAAAAAGAACTATTTAGCAAAAGATTGCACTTCACTAAAATAAGGTTTTTAGTACATAGTTTCAAATGATCGGAAACGGGGTACCTTTTCTAACGACTTCGCAGTCGATTTGCTCGTCCTCAGAATGTCAAGATAATCAAAAGCTTAAGGCCCATATTCCAAGACATCTTCCTAACATTTTCCTAATATTCTCCTTAAGGAACAAGGAAAATGTTAGGAAAATGTTAGGAAGATGTCTTTGAATACGGACCTAAGATTAAACAAAGGTGGTATTATTTTGATCTTGCTATGCTACTCTTCAGAATAAACTATTGTTCCCATTTTTGCCTAGTGGGGTTTAACTTGAACACGCTTTGCTCAACTTCAGCATTCCATGATTACCAATATCTTAAGATATTAATACTTCATTCTCGTTACGCTCGCCAAGCAAATTTCTTGTGGTGTTATAACATAAGTTTTCATTAAAGCTTCGAAAGTATTTCAGTACATAACCATTTAATCATTCTTTACGAAAATTATGTTTCATGTAAACGAAAGCATTAAAATGACAGCGGTCATACTCAGCTGAAAATTTTTGATTAGTTTCGATCTATTAAATAATCGCGATATTCGATTGTTATATTATTTTTTTTTTTGTTAATTTGAATTTTCGTGGTAAAATGTTATAATTTTGACTGAATTTAACAACAAAATTTTTCATACAAGGAAAAATGAGTTGTGGAGTTTCAAGTAATGATTAAAACAGAGTCTCTCCACTAATGATATATATTTGACATAGCAAGCTTTCAATCTTAACAGATCATTATCAGAGCCGGCTAGCAGCGAAGAGTCATGAGACAGCGGTTGTAGTTTTGTCTAGAGGTTTGTAGCTGACTGAGGTTTGTAGTCAGCTAAAACCCTCTAGACAAAAATGTAATGTAATAATGATCTGTTAAGATTGATAGCTGGCTATGTCAAATATATATCATTAGTGGAGAGATTGCTTTATTCCAATTTTTCATATAAGTTTATGTCGCACAAATAAATATAAATTTTTGTCAATAACTTAAACACTAAAAGTTAAATGGCTGTGTTATTTTAACAGCTAGGTGTTTGTGTTACGGTATCTGACGATAAGTCGAAGTTTAGCCAACTAGGATTGAATATTTAAGTCACTATTTTAAAAATTTGGACTAAATTCAAAATGAAATCTGTTGGATTGAGTCGCCACTTTTAATTTTATGATGATATCAGCTTAAAACACAACCTAGGCTTCTTTAATGTTTAAAAATTAAAACAACATCTTACCTGCTGTTGATTCGCATAAGAAATAATTTTCTTGACCAATATTATTTTTCTTTAAATAAATCTGTGATAACTCTATTGGGAATTGAGCTTTTACTAATAAACATGTACAGATAACAATTAAAAGTTTAAAACATATCAATGACACTGGATAGGCCATGTTAGGTATTATGAAGGCAGTGCATTCATATTATTACATTAACTTTAGGAGACATGCATTATTAAAGAGTAAGAATATTTACAATACTATGCAAATATATAGTCCCACTATTAACCATGATATCTATTATGAATATTTATGATTAGTAAATCGTATTACATTCGACAAGGGTCCAAGCTTTTGCCATAGATTTTTTCTAGGTAAAAATCTTACGGGGGCTCAGTCCCCTTACTATATATATTATATATGCGTATAATATATATATATATATATATATATATATATATTATATATATATATATATATATATATTATATATATATATATTATATTATTTAAAATTATTGCATTTTTGAATAAGATAAATGTAATATTTTCTTTGTTACTATTTACCAATTTTACTTATCTTCCTATTTAACCTTTAAGTCAAATTAATCTAAAAAAGTTGATTGGTAACCTTTGGTTGCTAACTAAACTTACTAAAAATAAGAACAATAAAGTCATAATTGATTATTTATTGATAAAGTATATTTTTATATGATAAATAAATATATTTTTTTTATTATTTACTTTCTGGGCATATTTTAAATAGGTTAAATTTAATTTTAGTTTTAAAAGCTAAAAAAGCAATATGTTTTTCTTGGAGGGGGGGCTAATTTTAAATCAGGGGGGCTTTAGCTCCCCCAAGCCCACCCCCGTAGAACCACTTAGGGCTTTTGCCCAATATTCAAGCTGAAGTTAAATTAAATTGAGGCTTAGTACCACTGATATTACGTATATACTCCAAGTGTCTAATACCTATGCAAATACATTCCATAGAAATGAGGAATTTTGGGGAATAAAATTTATAGAATCAAGATATCAAGAAGAGTCGACCCCCTTCCCCTCTCCACCACTTTCATGCTGATGATTTAATTGGTGTATATTTATTAAAATTTATTCGCTAAATATTAAATAAAAATGGTTAGAGCATCAAATAATATTTCTCTAATAATTATAATTGTTCAATGTAACTCTACATGATCCTGGTGTACTGCGGTGTTCTAGATTGGAATTGATTGGTTGATCAGTCTTGCCATTGAAATTCACATAAACAACATCAAATAAATTATACAACAGCAACTTTATTGGTCAAAATCAGTTACACATGATCTAAAAACTTCTTAATTAATACATCCCTTTTTAACTGATATTTAACCAGTTATTTTTATTCTATACTTAGATCAGAAGTAATAAATAAAAGTCATAATTAAAAAATATTCAAAAGAACACCCCCAAACAATATTACACTAGATATAACGAGTAATAGCAGCGGGGAGTCGCGAGGTGATCGATATCATGTGTTAGAGAGCTTCATTCTATTTAGCTCGTTTTAACTTCTAGCAATAAGTCGAATCAAACACAGACTTAGCGGCTATACTTAATATAAAATACAGGTAAATACTTATTTTAAATGCATTGTAATAACTCATTACCAATTTACTATGCGGACCTTATTGTAATTAATATAATTATAGTCCTAATACATAATTATAGTCCGTAACATAGTTATATTTATTAATAAATTAATTAATAAAGTCTTTAATATATATATATATATATATATATATATATATATATATATATATATATAATATATATATATATATATATATATATGTGTGTGTGTGTGTGTGTGTATGTATATACCATTTGCGCCTATTGAAATTAATACAGTTTTGTTATACATATAATCGACATTTTTTTAAAGCAATTTTTCAAGTTTTAAAAATAACTTTAATGACAACAAAACTTTGATGATGTTCATAATTCATTATCAAGTACGTGGTTGGGGCCTTGTAACCTCCACGTCATATGCCATATGCCATCGTTTTGATTTGAGGAAGCCTGCGAGAGTTATCGTTTGGTATATGAAAAAGTAGATCTTCGTAAGTAGATCTTAAGTACATATAATCATACTTACACACAACACACACATTTATATATATATATATATATATATAATATATATATATATATATATATATATATATATAAATGCTTACGAACTTATATTTTTGGGATCAAGAAGCTAATCTAAATCGATCATCCCCTACTCTCCCTCTTAACTTCCGTCATCCGAACAATCTCAGTAGCGGACGAAAATTCGGAGCGTTATAGTCTTTGTAAACAGGTTCTAAATTTCTAAAAAAACCTTTGATATTTTTAAACAGATAAATCATCTTGGTAAAATTAAACACACATTTATTTTTATCCAGCACAGATGTCAGGAAAAAGTTGATAGGAACCCTCCCTTCTATTTCTCTTTATTGTTGATTTTTTCTATTTTTAAGGAATGGATGAAATAAGTGAAGAAGACATGATGTTCAATTCTAAAGATTACGAGGTTAAACCAATGTGTCCTGCACAAGCAAGGAGTCTGCAGATAGGGCAGGATTCCCTTGCTATTGCTTACATCATATTATCTATAGGATTGTTCTTCGGTTTACTCTCCTTAGTCATAGAGTTAACTAAAACTATAGCTAGAAGGATTGGGCTTAGAAGAAACAAATACAGTATTCATAATGATGATGATCGACATAAATCCGATAATGAAAAGAAAAACAATTCATTGGATGATAAGAAAATTTGCTAACTGTACATTATATATTTATTTTCAATTATATTTAAAACGTGTACCTAAATCTTTTAAGTTTATAAAAGGATGTATTGTACATCTTGTTTATTCTTTTTAAAGTTTATATTTTTTTTTTAAATTTACCATAACAGTATCCCTGCTATGGCTCTTTATTTTCTAAACATGCACCGCTTTCGCATAACATGTTGATCTTTTATCTTCTTTTTTTTCGTTTTTGTATTTTCATTTTGTTTATATTGGCTTCAAAGCTTCTAACTTATCCTTTAAAGGTACCTTTGAATTTAAGTGGACAGTCACTTATTTATTTTATTTCTTATTCTTTTAAATCCCTACCTTTTTTTCCTCATTTATACCATAAGTATAAAATATTGTGAATATTGTGTAAAAAAATGCGAAACCGGGATGTCACCGGAATTATCCGTTTGAGGTATTTTTAAGTCCTCCTGAGTGGTTTTCACCAAGTAGTCTGTCTGTATATGTGTGTGTGTGTGTAAGAGAGAGAGAGATTGTCTGTTATTATCATTGCTTCTAGTGTATTTATGCTAGAGAGTTGAAACAATGTGCACAGTCTATCGCTGTAGTTGTGCCATTCAGAAAATATTTTTATTTAATTAATATTGCATTGGTTCTTCTAATATTGTATTTTAATAAACACCCTACACTCGGGCTAAGCCTTGTCTGTAGCCACTCTAAAATTTCTAATAGTCTGCTTATAATGTTAAATATTTTTCTTAAATTTACTATTCTTTTTTATTTTTGTTTATTACCTAACATTGACTTTTGATATTTTAAATTAAATTTGATTTATGTGAGATTCATAATAATTTCTTTAATAGTTTTCTATAATAAATAAATAAGTCATTTATTTGTAAATTGATGCATACATTGTGATATTTTAACTATATTGTTACACTGCTATAATTATTTCTGTTAACTGTATATGTTTATATTTTAAATGTTGCATTTCTTGTGAAATTTTAAATATTTTGACAAATAAAGTTTTAAAAAATTCCTTTAAATAAGACAAAGTCTTAGAATTAAAAAATATAATAATATCTTCAGAGGGCTCGTCGTGCTCATTGAGACTAGAAGTTAATCACTGATTTAACTTTATTAGTTGAGAGCTCGAGTGTTGCCCCGCCTGCTGATGATGGCGTTATGCCGAAACCGGTCCAGGGATATTTATATCCAACAGCAAGTATCGACGGTAGCTGATTCTTCGAAAGTCTTAGACCTTAGTCTTAGAAAATAGTCTTTATCGTTCAGTCACCGTTATTTTTTGGTTATTATTACCAAAATATGGTAGTTTTGTAACCACACTGGTAGTTAGCATGTCAAACGTTTTAATTATGCATGTCAAACGCACTTACCATTCCAAACGTTTAATCAAACCAGACTATGTTATAAACGTTTTCAAAAATGCATTTCATTTTTAGAAAATAGATACCATCACTACCACATTCTGGTATTTTTTACCAAGCTATAATGAAACATACTTTCTAGTTTTTTTAATAATCATTTCTTGTGATTTGCATAATAATGTATGATACAAATCTACAATGTATGTCTAACAATAATTTGGCAAAACAATTACAGAAATATGGTAATATTGGAATCAAACTTCTTAAACATATATTAGTTTTTCAATAGAGTCTATATTATAGTATGCTCTCAGTCAATTTTACAAATTTACCAAAAGTGGTAACAAAAAAATTTGGTGAATTTGAATTCTCAGAGTTTGAGCATCTGGGGAGTTAAGACCACTTTCAAAGGTCTAAGACCTATCATGTGTTTAACTTATTATAAAGTATTAAATGTTGCCACATGTGGAATTTTCCAACTGGTATAAGTTCGATATTTAATTTAGTATTTAAAATGATTTGAAACAAAACTGGCCAACGGATTGACTCGTTTGTGTCTTTCTCTATCACCAAAATGACTGGTCGCAACTTTCCTAAGTTCATACACATAATACACATTGACCAAAATCCATGCTAGTTGGATTATCTGCAGTTCACGTATGCAGGTCATTTCCAGGATAAAAATAATAAACATATTAAAAATATTTCGAACTGCAATAACGTTATGAATAAATAGTTATTTTTTTGCAAAATATGTTCTTTTTTCCTCTTTTTAATTTAATAACGTTGAATTGAATCTTTTTGATTTATTATTTATAGCTAGAACAATAATGATTCATGTCGATGGAGATATTCGTGCTGATAAACTAACCTCATCAAAAATTTATTGATAAGAGTTTATTTCACGTGATATAAATCAAGATTTGACATAAATCAAAGATTTAACTCAAATAAATGTGGATGATACTAACAAAGTTTCTTTTGTGGGTATAACAAACCAAGTCATTTAATAGTTTTTTACATGCTAAATCGAATGATACCAGTTTCAGCTGAATCTGGCCAATTTAGTACCGGAAATGTATTTTCATTGCATTGAATTAATTAACTGTTTAAATATCTGTAGTCTCGCCCTAAATTATAATATCCAAAAAAATTTTTTTTTGGATATTATTTATATATATATAATATTCAACTTTGTATACACCTGTGAAAAATTGACGTTTACCACATAGAATTCGAATTATGGAAACTATAATATGATAATAAAATATATTGCTAATATGTATTATTATATAATGAATTAAAATTAACATAAAACCAAGTATAACCACAGGTCACACTTATGGTATTAACCAACAAGTGTGACCTAATACCAAATTACCCAAAATCAAATACTTTAACTAACCAAACCAAAATACATTTTTATATGCTTACTGTACATTAGCACCGTAAACATATAAAAGTATTTCTTTGATACTGGATTGAATAGCTACCAGGGGCGTAACTATCAGGCCTGCGGATCCTTGAAAAAAATGGGATTTATATGAATATTTTTAGGACATGATAAATACTTACTTTTCCTAAGTAAACTAAGTTCAATTAATTATTAATTTAAGTAGTTACTCAATTTCTCATGGATAGTTAGGAAGAATGGACAGCATAGGTAGCAAGCAAAGTTTTTCGCTTGCAGTTAGTTGTAGTTGAAGTTTTGTAAGTGGCATAGTGCCTAGATATAAGGGAATTTTTAAATTGATATATTTAGAAAACATAATTTGTTAATATTAAGTCATATATAGCAAATAATAAAATCATATCTGATTCAGATAATAAAATTTAAATTGGTATGTGTGTTTATCATACGTATTAGTAAAGTTTAGTTTGACCATATAACTAACTTATCGAGGTTAACTACTAAATTCTTATAGTATTAGCTGTAATAAAAGGGGAAATTTATATTGTCAATTTTTGTTCCTACTTTCGTTATGATTCGATATAATAGCACAGTGGTGTAAGGTAGAACACTATCTTGTTTCCTAGGAAGTCAGCAAAAAGGGCCTAACAACTAATTTTCTGAATTTTCATCTCTACGACCTCAATTGGCTCAAAGTTTATGGGGGTAAAAGTAGAGTGGACATAGTGTTTCATAAGCAACTGAGTTTGATCTTAAAATAAGAAACCCGATTAAAATGGTTCATTGAGCAAAGCTCAAATAGTCAAATAGCGGGGTACCTTTTATAAGCTTGACTGCTAAAGAGGACATCAAATATTAGGTTTAGGTTAAGACCCAATCAAAATCGGACCATTATTCATAAAATTAGCTTCGAAAATTAAAAAAAAAATCAATAAATTTTTTGTTGGCTCAAGTTCTGGAAGCTATAAATCTATATGAGCGAGTTAATTTCTGTTATTGTAATAATTTTAGTCTTTGTTAGCATTTTTTAAATGTTGTATAATGTGTGTGTTTTTCTAATTTTAGTTGATTGTGATATGTATAGTTCTTAAGATTTATGTTTTAAAGCCTGAAGATGGCCACAGAGTTGGCTGAAATATATAGCTACCATTCAGTGATACGATGTTTTTTATTGTGATATAGAACTATAATCATTTTACAGCATAAAATAATTATTGTTTTGCTCTTCCATCTAAATTATTTACCTCGATTAAGCTTTAGAAAAAAATATATTTTTATCCTCGGTTTCACCTCTAAAATAAAGTGTATAATTCTTGGCTTCGGTTCGAAATTTTCGAAATCAGGTACACTTCCCTGAAAATTTTTCGATCATCGTAATGGAGGAGCAACTACTCCTTACAGACTATT
>JACMZG010000008.1:12486741-12556910 GCA_018340805.1 Microvelia longipes | reverse complement strand
AATATCTGTACCTCAGCATATTAAGGGAATATAACACCTCCCCCTTAAGA
Organism: Microvelia longipes; assembly: GCA_018340805.1. Lineage (NCBI taxonomy): Eukaryota > Metazoa > Arthropoda > Insecta > Hemiptera > Veliidae > Microvelia > Microvelia longipes. Next base: position 12,556,860 of record JACMZG010000008.1, on the reverse strand, counting down.
ATTCAAAATTGGGGAGGAAGTTCCCAAATTTGAACTATTCATTAGAACCAACTGGGTTTGTATTCCTTTTTTGAATAGCAAAGTACAAACCATAGATTATTGCAATTATCAAAGATATGGTTATAAGTAAATTGCTATAAAATATCAATTCGCTTAAAATTCAAGGGAGATGACAAATGAGTAAGCATCTCTTTATGATATGACAACTCATTTGCAAAATTATCAAATTTTAATTTACTGGTTCCAAACTATTTCTAGTTAATTTGACTTGAGGCTTAATATGATAAGGAAGACTGATATCAGGTATATCGATATCTTTTAATTTTACCTGTACATTTGAATAGGTTTGTAATACATGATTATCAAATTTAATTGCACATATCTTTTAGTTCTATCATATATGTCCTTCTAAATAATATATATCTTTTCCATTATTACAATTTTCTGTTACGTGTATTTTCTTTGAAGCTATAATCCATTTTGTTTACATCTAGTTTGTTAACATAAGTATCATGTATTTTAATATTTGTAGAATGCATGAATCAAATTTATTTTTCTTAATATAAGTTAGTTTCACAATAATTATTACTGTAGCTTATATCTAGGGTTAATAATTCTTTACAAATATAATCTTTCTTAAATATAATTCTACAATTTTTACTAGCAAAAGCAAAATGTGCATCATTTAATAAAACATAATTATTTGTTGGGTATTATAGCCAGTAAAATTGTTAGTGTTATTATCATACACAGGAATAGAAATTAATTTAAATAATCATTTAACCTGGGGCTTTGGGTGAACTCACACCGGATGGCCATCCGGAACCCCACAGAAAAGGGGATTCCTCTGACTAGGAATCCTGGCCTAATTAAGTCTGAAAGATATCAGGGTGTTAATCAGGAAACATAAGTAGCATTCAGAGTTAAATACGTTTTGATAAATGTAAGCTGACATAATATATATTTACGTTGTATTCAAATAACTAGTATAATAGTAGGTATGCTTAACAGGTCTAGGTAAGATCAGTCAGTTTCCTAAGTTACTCAATACTACTATGCACATACAAACGGTAAACTCTACTATAGGACAAATAATTACTTACAGGTCGCTGCGACGATGAATGTGAGGAGCATCTTATCTCTAACTCGGTTTTCAAGCTGATACTAATTGGTTACTGAAACCGTACTATTAAACGACTATCTGATTACTGTATTGTTACTACTCTATTAACTCTTCTATCATTTCTTGACAACTCTCTCTCGATTACTCTCTGAACTGTTACTCTACTCACTCTCTACTCTTTTGATTGGTCTCCAGAGCTAGCTTAAATAGCCAAGGGTGGTAACCCCTTCCAGAAGACCAATCATATCGGCACGTGTGCTCATTGAAACATAATCTAATTGGACATGTTAAATTCACGGGTTTCACTCACACTCATTCACACTGACATAACAACGCATTCATTTACAGGCTTTCAAGGCTAAAAGAACATGTTAATTAAAAACATCTGCCGATGTTATCTCATAGAAGCATAATCTATTTTGACATGTTAAATTCACGGGATTCACTCACACTCATTCACACTGACATAACTACGCATTCATTAACAGGCTTTCAAGGCTAAAAGAACATGGTAATTAAAAACATCTGCCGATGTTATCTCGACCCTGAGATTGTCCCAACTCAGGATGATCTCATCCCAACTCAGAATGATCTCATCCTTCAAATATGTTGTGTTCAAACTCAATAACAAACTTAATAGCAAGCTTAACCAATGCTTGTGTTATAAATCATAGTTTTTATTTTCGACTAAAGGGATTTCTAAGATAAATATAATGTTATTTCCTTTCTTATAACTTTTAATATTAATTAAGTTTTCAAGAAATAAAATATTTTCTAATGTGAGCTCTAGAGGAAATTTACTATAGGTTAATTTATCTTGAGCTTGCAATAAAGCTGTTAATAAATCTTTAGGATCTATTATAGAGTTGTGAAATGTATTTGATTTCGCAAATGAGATGGCTACCTCAATCTCTTCTAATGCATCGTATATTATTTGGAAATGATTCATAATTTGTTGTATTATGACCTGAAAGGTAAATTGGTTAAATAGTGATTTGTTTGATTCGTCGTCGATAACTTGTTGAAGTATAGCTTCAATTATTTTTTGATTTTTATCTAGTGTTTTAATACTTCTTTCGAACTCAGTCGTAGTGTTTTGGAATAAAGTCATTTGATAATGTAGGATAGACTTTATGTTATTTTGATTATTCGATAATTCTGATATAATTTGGTCATATTTTAAAGCATCTGTTTGATCTAAATTTCCAGTAATAGTTTTTATTATAGATCTTAATCCGTCAATAAGTCCTCTTTTAATTCGATTAGTATTATTTTTTAAACTTAAATTTATAGTGGGATTTAATTGTTTTATCTGTGTTGTAATTTTATTATGTAGTAAGTCAGTTAGTTTAAATCCGTTATCTTTCTCTACGTAGTAAGTATTATTTGCTGAATCTTTCATCTTGTTATAAAACATCTGTAAGTTGATAAATTCCTGTATCACAAAGTCAAGGTTAAAAGTCTGTATAAAATTCTAGTTAGCTATTTCTAGTTTCGCTGTGCCCAGCTTAATTGGTAGAAGTCCGGGATTTTTGTTTAGGTTTGTCTTGGTAGATTTCCCAGAACATGTAACAATAACTATGCTGAATCTGTAACATTAACAGGCGGTTTTCTTAATTCCTTAATGTGGGATATTAATATTTTCTTAGTTTCTTATTTCTAATCTTAACTTTATTATGATCTAACATACCAACTATTTCATAAGGCCCTAAAAATCTATTATTCTTCTTATTCCTTTTCTTAGGATTATCTTTATAAACTACTTGGCCTACACGAAAATTTGTATTCTTATCACCTAATGTATTATGTTTATCAACTACTTTTTCTTTATCGTTATTTATCTTATTTCCTATTTTCTTATACAATGCTTCTAATTTTTCTTTATGATTTTCGATATAATTTTCGAAAAATTTTTGGAATAAAAATTTCGTTGGGGCTTCTAAGATTCGTATGCCCAAATGTTAGTTCGAATGGTGTAAAGTCAGTAGCGCTGTGTGTAGAGCTGTTATAACCTATCAAAGCATAGCTCATCAAATTTTGTTTTTCTTTAGGAAATGTTTCCTGTAATATTCTTAGATGTTCTATTAATGTAGAGTGAAATCTCTCGACAATAGAGTTAGATTCATGATGACCTGCAGTAGTGAAATGTACATGCACTTTATGAAGTTTAAGCATATCTTTTATTACCCTCATTTTAAGTTCTGTTCCAGGGTCTGTAATGACTCTTACTGGGACACCATAGTATGTAAAATATTTTAGTAAAGCATTGCAAACATGTACAGAGGTTTTCCCTGCTATTTCAATAGCTTGGCCTAATTTAGTGAAAGCATCAACTAAGGTCAAGTAATTGTTTCCGTCAAATGTAAAAGTATCCATATGCAGTATTTCAAAAGGCCTAGAAGCTGTCTCGGTTAACATTAGTGGTACATATGGTCTATGCCTGGAATATTTGGTTCTTTGGCAAGTTTCACAAACGTTAATTAAATCAGTAACAGTCTTTTTCATAGCTTTCCAATAATATGTACGTTGTAAAGCAGATAATGTTTCCGTAATACCTCTGTGATTTGTTTTACCTCTGTGATAATGTAAAGTCAATTCAATTTGGTCGTCTTTTTTTTACTGTGTTTAATAATTTTGTACATTTAATCAGTTTTAACTTACTGGTAGAAAAGTTGTTATGTAAGCCTTACAAAAGTCTTCATATAAAGCGTCGTTATAAAAATATAAGTGATAAGTTAAATGTGGAACGGTGTATGTTTTTAGGAAATTTACAATAATTTCTTCATTGTTATCTAGCGGTATTTTAATATGATAAATTTGTTTATCTTCGTATGTTTCATTAGAAAATGTTAATTTATTATGAATATTAGGCTTTACAATAATTTGAAGATATTTGTTATTTAATATTTCGTCCAGTATTGGTATTCCGTCATTTAATTTGTCATTTTTATTAGTATGTTGTGTGGATGCATTTTCTTCAATTTCTTCATCATAGGGAAGATGAACAATTTCGTCTAAGTTTTTTCCGGTGTTTTTGGATTACTTATAATTTTTTCAATATCAAAGTCTAAGGGATCGGGTGCTTCCTCGCATAATTCTTGTAAGTATTTAGTTGCGGAAAACTTTGAGTCACCTACATTGTTAGCTAAAGATTCGTTATCGTCGTTGTTTTTGTCATCACTTATTGCGTTGATTTTTATTCTAGACAAGCTGTCAGCATTAGTATTTAAGCTTCCCTTTTTATATAATATTTTATAGTCATAATCTTCTAATTTTATTTTCCATCTCATTAATTTAGAATTTGGTTCTTTTATATTAAATAACCAAGCTAATGGTCGGTGATCACTATAAATTGTGAATTTACGACCATATACATAATGTCTAAACGTTTTGCACGCGTATACAATAGCTAGACACTCTTTTTCTATTGTGCTATAATTTATTTCTGAAGAATTTAAAGTACGTGAAGCGTATGCTATTGGTTTATCATTAGGAGGTACTCCCTGAGATAAAACCGCGCCGATAGCATAGTTGCTAGCGTCAGCAGTTATAATAAACTCTTTATTAAAATCCGGGTATTGTAAAACAGGGTCATTAATTAATATATTTTTACATATTTCAAAACATTCAATGTACTCTTTGTCTTCGAATCTAATTTTCGCGTTTTTCTTCAAACAAGCTGTCATAGGTTTAGTAATTTTGGCAAAATCTTTAATGAATCTTCTGTAATAACCTAAAATACCTAGGAAACTTTTTATTTCTGTTCTCGTTTTTGGCAATGGCCACTTTTATTACCCTAATTTTTTCTGGATTTGGTCTAACTCCGTCTGCACTTACTACATGACCTAAATATTGAACCTCTGGTTTTAAAAATTCACTCTTATCTAATTGAACTTTTAGGTTACTTTCTCTTAATCTATCAAATACTTTTCTGAGATTAATTATGTGTTCTTCTAGTGAGGCAGAAAAAATTAAAATATCGTCTAAGTAAACAATGCATATATTATAAACAAGACCAGATAATACATTGTTCATGACGCGTTGAAATGTGGCTGGGCCGTTTTTTAACCCAAATGGCATTCTCTTATATTCTAAATGCATATCCTCAGTGGAAAAAGCTGTTTTAGGTACATCTTCAGGTTCTATTTCGATTTGGTGGAAACCACTTGCGAGATCGATTACTGACATATATGTAGCTCGACCTAGCTTATCTAAAATTTCATCTATACGTGGGAGGGGTGTTTTGTCCGATACCGAAATTTCGTTAATAGCTCGGAAATCATTCACCAGCCTCCACTTAACCTTGCCACTAGCGTCTTTCTTTTTAGGAACAATCCAAATAGGAGAATTGTAAGGAGACGTACTATGTTGTACGATTCCATCTTTAATCATTTGATTTACTTGTTTTCTCACTTCTTCTTTGAGTATTTGTGGATACCTATATTGTTTTGTATAAATTGGGTTATCGTTTGTTAGTTTAATTTTATGTTTTATTTTATTTGTAAACGTCAAAGGAATGCCCTCACAGTGAAAAATATCTTTATATTCATAACATAAATTTTTTATTAACTTTTTCTCTTCTTCATTACAATGATTTAAATTTATTTTCTTTAAGTTTTCATTCAATAAAGAGTTATAATCATCATGTTTGCTTCATCATATTCATTGACGAAGTGCCTATTTGATTTTATATTATTAGTTATATCATTTTCATTTTCATCGATTTTTTCTACAATTAACGGTTTTAAAGAAGTAACATCCATTTCGATGTCTGTACTGTTAACCATCACAGTTATTACTTCAAAATTTTTTACATTAACTAAACATTTAGGTATATATATTCCATTATCAATATTAGTATCCTTTATTAAAGCAAGACCTTCTTTAATATTTACAGGTATTTTAACAACAACTTGAGACCTCGGGGGTAATTTGTTTTTGTATTTAATTTGTTTGCTTTCCTTACTCTTATTTTGATTAATGCTATTATTATTATTATTTTTATTAATATATTATTATTGTTGTTAGTAGGGTTTCGATAACCAGGGTGACTACTAACATTTGTTGTATCAGTTTTATATATTAAAGGTATCTTAATATTAGGTGTTATTATTAATCTAGACTTAATATTTATTTGGGCGTCAATCTTTTCTAATAAATCTATACCAATTAATCCATCGAATTCAGAACTGATTTCGTGAATATAAAATTTATGTTTAATATTTTCATTAAATATTTTTTTCAATTGAAATTGATTGCAACTCCACTGTGTTTAGTTATTCCATGAATAGATTCTATAGTAAATTGTTGTTGGAATATATCATTCGGAAAATATTTATGTGCAATTTTAGGATTTATAAGACTTTTGGAACTACCTGTATCAATCATAAATTTACAATTATTCCAATGTGATATGATTATGTAAGGTAGACCAGTAACGCCACAATTTATTACTAATTTTTCTAACTCTATGTGATTTTTATTTGAGCTTAACTTAATTATTTTATTATTGTTATTATTACAACTAATTTTTCTATTATGGTTATATCTAGGCGTACCAGGTGTTAGCCTTGCTCTGCATGAGAGGCTTCTGTTTGAAAAAACTGATCTGATTCCCATCATTATTATTCTGATTTATGTTTTGATCATTACTCAGATTTACATTCTGAGCATAGTTTCTAGATACTCCAGATTGATCAACTTCCATAGGAACGACAGGATTTTGGTTCCTCGACGTTGAAGCAAAATTTTGATTGTTGTATCTATTATTGTTATTATAATTATTTTGATTAAAATTTCCACGATAATTACTATGGTTGTTTCGTTGATTATAATTATTATATCTTGGGTAATTATTATTATTGTTACCAAAATTTTGATTATTAGCATTATAATTTCTAGGGTTATAATTATTATTATTTGATTGATTATTGAAATTATTATTATTATTGTTATTATACTGATTTACATAACCTCTTGAGTTCATATTTCTATTATTAAAATTTCTATGACCTCCTCTATTTGGAGTAATCCTACGTTGGGGATGAAAATTATGATTTTGTATATTTAAATTGCCTAGTCGAATGAAGAAAATTTTCTTCTTCAATTACAAAACCCATAGCGACCTCTAAATTTTCAGGTCTACGTAACCTAACATTTGTTTGAATATGGCTCGGTAAACCTCTAATATAGGTTTTGAGTGCTAGTTCATCGTAATTTCTTATTCTAATTAATTTCTCATCATTAGACAATGTATCGTCAGAATTTAATTTTACTAATATTAAATTTTTATAGTCTTGACATTTAACACCAAAACTATACGGGCTTTCATTTCTCTCTGGTATTAGAGTGATTAAGTCTTGTACTAAACAGTCAATGTCACGTTGGTCTCCAAAACACTGTTAAGTAAGTTTTTTATAGCGGTCCAGTTTAATATGTCATTTCGCGAGCCTAATAATTTCTGAGCTCTACCTGTTAGTTTACCATAAATTGCTCTCATTAGAAACACATTTATAGGATTTGCATGTCTTCAGCATCTGCAAATTGTGTTAGCAAACCCTCACAATTTCCTATAAATATTGGAAGAGAATGAGCATCACCATCATAGGGTGGAATAGTATCTAAATATAATTTTAATAGTTGATAATTTATTTGAGCCATTATTTATTTCTTGATAACTTAAATTGATTAAAAACAATTTTTAAATATGTAAAGTTTATTTTATTTAAATAAATTTTTTAATGCTTATCCCTTTTTATTTATTTATTTATTATTATTTAAGTATTTATTTATTTATACTAATATTATTATTTTTATTTAAAGATTATTTACTTAATTACTAAAATAATATTTTCGTTGAAAATGATCCTTGTATTAAATTGCATAAAATTTTCTTCAAAAGTATCAGCAAAGTTTTCATTATCATCAAAATTTCTTTTTGCTTGAAGTAATTTGCTTTAAAAATAATGTATAGGTTTTATATTAACTTACAGTAGTAGCTGTGTTAAATATCCGTTCATTTTGAAAAGTCTTCGTTGTTTGCTGCAAAGTTCGTCAGGCTGTTTAATCGTAAAAACGAACAACTTTGATATGCGTTCAAAATTGACAACCTGTCCTACCGACTGCGCCAGTTAAGTTCAGCCAAACACAAAATAACTTTTTAAAAACTGAATTTATTTTATTAACACAACTAACATAGATTCACCATAATAACAAAGTTAAAATTAAAAATGAAATGAACAATGTTTTAAAGTTTAACTAGCTTATATAGCCTCAGGGCTGCTGAGGTGTACATTATTAAGGTAGGTCAGAATATCTGTACCTCAGCATATTAAGGGAATATAACAAGTGCCTATATAAAAATTGTCAACAATTGTTTGGAGGTTTGGGGGGAGGGGACCCCAAACTCGTCTAGACTAATGCGACTGGAACTTAGCAATGAGACGGGAAAACCCGTAGGTCTGTCTAAATAATAAGCACACAATACTATTATATACCTAATTTCTAAAAAGTTATTATAGTGCTGCCACTCAGAGATATCATCATCCGAATATAACTCTTTTACCAAATAAATAAATAAATAAATAAATAAATAATACGTTTATTTATACTATAATACAACTAAAATAAAACAATTTGACATAACTTAATAGTATAAAATAGGATGGACTCTGAATGAATCAGTTCTTCCGCCCATCCTGCAAAAAAAAAAGTAATAGAACACAAAAACAATGGTAGAGAAAAATAAAATAAATTAAATTTGAGATATTGGTTTAGTGTAAAAAAGGAGAACAATATTTATTATTTCAAGTAACCAAAATATCTTCATAATGCTTTAAAAAAATAACTAAGCTTAAAATTAGTGTATAGAACATAAAATTTAAGGTAATATAAACTAAGAAAAAATAACAATAAATTTTCAATATTTAAAATTTTTCAAAATAAAAACAACAAATTAAAATTAGAAATTTAACTATTTACAACATATCACAATAAGATGATGGTTAAATGATTAAAAAAAATTAAATTAGTAATCATTAGTAAGATTAAAAAATCAATTTGTAACCTTAAAAGGAGTTGTCTTAAAAAGATACTTTTAAAACGTTAAAAAGTATTACTGATTAAATTAGTAAAAAAGAATGATTAAGTAAAAAGTGTAAGGATAAAAAAGATTGAATTAAAGAATTTAACTGCTATAAATAAGCAACCTCATTTTTAAGAAAAAATAACAGATAAATTAAATCTAACATAAAACTATTTACTAGTGTGATATAAAGTTCATTACAAATGTTAGAAATGAAATCTACCACTAATGCAAAAAATTAAAATTCACTATTTGTGTAATTGATTAAAAAAAAAGAATTATTAAAGTAATCAATTGAAATTTTATAAAACATAATAATGAGAGTAGAAGATGGAATAGATAAAAGATTAAAAAGTCAAAAATGGACCTTTAATGCAATTTAAATAGAAGTAAGGTAGTATTGAGAATAGATGCCATTTTATTAAAAAAAATTATATATAAATTAAAAAAAAATTAAAAAAAAGAATAAACAATAATTCCTTAAACAAGAGCTTCATTATTTTTTTGCAAATTGAATAAATACTCTCTAAATTTAGTTTTAAATGAATATTCTTTAAGTTTTAACATTTCATGAGGTATTGAATTTAATAAAATAGGTGAAAATCCTGTGAAAGATGATTCAAATTTCCTTGTCCGGTGTTGGGTGATGTTGTAATAATGATGAATATTTCTTAATTGTACTTCGTGATGGTGAGATCTTACTGAGATTAGGTTATAGAGGTAGATAGGTGTTTCTGTGTTGATAATTTTGTGTAACATGCAGCCATAATGTAGCAGTCTCCTGTTTTCCATATTTAGAATATTTTTTTCTATCAGTCTTGGTGAGATGTGGTCCCTGATATTAAAGCCCCAAGCAAATCTGATACATGAATTCTGTACTTTTTGGATTTTGTATTTTAATTCTGCACTTAGGTGAGGCCCATATAAAGAGTCACAATAATTGAACAACGATAAGACTAGATTATCTGCTAATCTCCATTTTTCTTCGGATGGTAGTAAACTATGTAATGATTTTAATTTTTTTAAGGATGCCCATGCCCTACCACAAAGATTCACAACATGCTTTTTAAAGGTGAGTTGTTCGTCTATAATAACTCCTAGGTTCCTAGTGAATGATACATTGTTTACCAAATTGCCATTTATTTCTATGTTAGGGACTGATAAATGAGGCTTTAATTGAGAGGTTGAGATCAGTATTAATTCAGATTTAGAAGGGTTAAGTGTCAGTCCATTTTTAGATGACCAGGTGTGTACTCTATTCAAATCTTCATTTATTTTCTGTTCGCATAATTTTTGATTTTGAGGATTCGATTTTTTATAAACTTGAGTATCATCAGCATACATGTGAATTTTCGAATGAGTAACATATTTGGGAGCATCAAATACATAAATCATATATAGATATGGTGCCAGTGAGCTACCCTGTGGTACTCCTTTTGTCAGTATGAGAGGTTCAGACAGATGACCGTTGTAAATAACTTGCTGAGATCTGTTTTTAATAAAGGACTCAAACCATTTTAGCACAGTAAAATCTAATCCTATATGTTTTAATTTGGCAATGATGAGATCATGGTTTATCATGTCGAATGCCTTTGAGAAATCTAGTAGGGCCAAATAGGTTATTTCACCTAAGTCTATGCCACGACATAGGTCATCCACTATCTTTAAAAGTGCTGAGCAAGTACTATGGCCTCGTCTGAAACCAGACTGTATATCTGGGAGTATATTGTTAAGTGTTAGATGTCTCAATAGTTGAATTGCTACTAGTCTCTCTGTTATTTTGCTTATGACTGGTAAAATACTTATAGGCCTAGTGTCTGTGAGCTCTGAAATATTGTTTTTTTTTGGGATGGGTGTTACAATAGCTTGTTTCCAGAGTTCTGGGACGGTTCCAGAGAGAAGGCATGAATTTATCAGATGAATAATAGGATCTGGATATATTTCTAGAATATAATTAATCATCATAACAGAGATATTGTCTACACCTATAGCATTTGATTTAATTTTTTTAAATTGAGTTTTTATATTATCTAGATCAGATAGAGTGAAATGAGTTAGTTCTTCTGTTGTGAGGTTAATTTTGGTATCAGAATAGTTTTTTATTGTCTCCTCATCCACGTCAATAGCTTTCACAGTGTTTACATAGTATTCATTGAGTTCATCACTATCGAATAGATTGACAGGAAGGTGAGTTTTTTCCTTATCTTGAATTCCTAACTCTTTTAATGCTTTCCAGAATTTTTTTTGGTCTTTTTTACAATTTTTTTGAATCCATTTGACATAGGCTTTTTTTTCTTCTTTAAGAGCTTTGGCGGCATATTTTTTAAGGTCTATGTAAGTTTTTTTTGATGGATCATTTTTTACTTTTAACCATTTCCTGTGTGCTTTGTCTCTCATTCTGAAGATTTTTTTCATTACTGGAGTAAAGTATGGTAGATTGCCTTTTTTCTTTGTTTTTATCCATTTATAAGGAGCTAATTCATCAAATATATTTGTACAATATGTTGAGAATAATTCAGTCTTAAGATTCATATCTGTACATTTATATAGTGAAGTCCAGTCTTGTTTTTCTATATTTTCTTTGAATACATGTAAATCAAAAATTGGAAAAAGTCTCTAACCAGCTTATATTGGGGCGTAAATTGTTCAATCTCAATACCTATTTCTGCTATTATAAGTGAATGATCTGAAATGTTAAGCACATCTTGTGAAAAGGATTTGTAATCTATACCCCATTCATTTGGAATGGCTATTATATCTATAAGGCTCTCTGAAGTGGGGGTTACTCTGGTAGGATCATTTATTATTTGTATCATATTAAATTCTTTCAAGATGTTATTGAGTGAATTGAGTCCGCTGCTAGCTACCAAACAATCGATATTAAGGTCTGCCATGATAACAGTATCATGATATTTAAATTTTGTATAAATTTCTATAAGAGAGTCTTCAATTTCTGCTATGGCGTTGTAGGGTAAGTGAGGTGGTCTATAAGCAACAATTACATTGAACTTTATTTGCTTGTGCTTGACCTCGACAACTAGCTGTTCCATAGAGTTGTTAGTTTCTAAATTTAAAATTTTACACGTAAAATTATTTTTCACATACAGTGCACATCCGCCTCCTCTTCTTTCTCGGTCAAATCGGTAGAGATTGTAACCTGTGATTTTAATTAGGTTATCAGGAAATGACTTATCAATAAATAGACGACAAATAGACGACTTACAAAAAATAAAAGTATTTATATGTATAAATGCTAACATGACACTACATAACATGTCACATAGAGATATAAGTATTTATACATATACACTCCTAATTTTTGTAAATCATCTATTAGGTAAAAGAGTTATGTTCAGATATCTCCGGGTGACACTACTATAATAACTTTTTAGAAATAACGTATTCAACAATAAAGTGTGTTTATTATTTAGAGATCTTATTAACGTTTTGTACTACATGTCACTTAGAGATATAAGCATTTATACATATATACTTTTAATTTTTGTAAGTCGTTTATTAGGTAAAAGAGTTAGGATCATATAGTGATATCTTCGAATAACAGCCCTATAATAACTTTTTAGGAATTAGGTATTCATTAGTATAGTGTGCATAGTAACCTTGGCAACGTTTCGTACTACATGTCACTCGGAGATATAAGAATTTATACATGTATACTTTAGTTACTAGAGTAATATTCGGATGGTTATATGTCCAAGTGATAAAACTAAAACTACTTTTATGCATTGGGTGATATATAATAAAGAGTGCTTATTATTTTAAAGCATATTTAACTAAAAAAAAGTTTTATTTTTTTTCTTTTGAAACATTTCCAAAAGTGACAGAGTTAATATTCAATCACACAAAGTTTAATGCTTCAGCTATCTTGGAAGTACTCGTTCTGCAAGAAAGATCTCAATCTGCAAAATACTCTGGGGAGCAAATGTTGTACGAATGAACTGAAATTTGTAGGGATGTGTTTTAGGCGTATTATATTAATCATACGTTTCAACGCTTTAGCATCCTTGGAAGTACCTGTTCTGCAAAATAGATCTCATTCTGCAAAATACTCTGGGGCGGCATATGATGTACGAATGAGTTGGCATTTGTAGGGATGTGTTTTTAGGCAATTTTTTTTATTAATTATACAAAGTTTCAACGCATTTGCTATCTTGGAAGTACCCGTTATGCAAAATAGATCTCATTCTGCAAAATACTCTGGGGCGGCAGATAGTGTACGAATGAGTTGAAATTTTTAGGGATGTGATTTTAGGTGTATTTTATTAATCATACAAAGTTTCAACGCTTTAGCTTCCTTGGAAGTACCTTTTCTGCAAAATAGATCTCATTCTGATAAATATTTTGCAAAAAACCTTGTTCTGTAGATTAGGGTTGCCCACCCAATACTCTCAGGCCACGCCTAAAGATTTCCGTGACTCTAATGCTTTAAAGTACTTAATAACATTTCCAATGTATTACCTCAATCTAGGGTCTTTCAAGCCCCAATTTATTTCACCAGGATTTTAAAAGAGAATATTGAAAACTTAATTAATTTACTTCTTAATAAAAGGTCAAAGATCTGTATTCAAAATCCTTGTAAAAAGTAGATATAACTATATTCATATAACAAAATGGAGACCCCTTCACTAACAAGTCAGGTTGGCCGAGCGGTCTAAGGCGCCAGATTTAAGCTCTGGTTCCCGATAGGGAGCGTGGGTTCGAACCCCACACCTGACACATTATTTTTACGATTTATTTTTCCTCACTTTTGTAATTCTTGAGGTTAATATGAATTTAAAACGAAGGAGTACTTATTTAAAGAGTACGTATATTGAGAATAATTTTGAATACTTTTTTTTATTTTTGTCTGTCAAAATGTTTAGGAATATTTAATAATTCATCTAGTACTATGTACTTAGTTATATAACTATACTAGTACATTTTTATAGCATAGCCCATACAGTAACCAACATGGTAAATAAGAACATTTTCCCACAATCATAACAAAAAAATCTTGATTTCACACCTCCTCATTTCCCTCTCCCTTATAAAATAAATCAAGTTGGTTCCACTAATTAGTAATATAACCTAATGATAGTTTTATCCATCATTATGATAGATAAAACCATCAATACATATACCGTTCCTAAGGACTAGATGTTGTGGACAACACTCTGGTTATTAACTTAGATTAGTGTATAGGTAGGTATTTGAGTATATGCAGTGAGAAAGGTGGGGAGTAATATTCTCGAGTGTCCAACAACCAATAAACGAGAGGGGCTCGTCTCTATACAAGGATCTTAAATAAAGGGGATGACGCATTAAGGAACTTTTCTGACCCCATGGAAGTTGTATGAGATAGAGAATTAAAAGCAAACTTACCCTTCCCCTTGATTATAATGAAAAAAGCGCCAAACGCAGGTTATGTAGCAAGGTTGTCTAGCTTGCTTCTCAAATTTCTTCTGTGCTTCTCGTGATTGTTACATCTGTGGTTCTTGTTAAGTCATTTGTGCTTATATAACTTTAAATTTTGGAATATACTTTGCCTCTTCAGTGAGTGATAATTTAAGCGTGTTTTGTTATAACCTCCTCAAGCAATAATCAATGGAAACCATTGTGACATAAGTTTGCCTCTAAATTTTAAGACCTGTGCTGTTTTAAGAATTGCAAGCATGCGCAGTTTGTACCAAGCATGTGCAGTTGGTTTTTGGACATGTGTTTCGTGTTGAATTCTCTCTATTTTCTGGTTTTCGATGGGGTCACTTGTTTGTATGGCAAATCGACTTAGTGCGTCATCCCCTTTATTCAAGATCCTTGTCTCTATAGGAGGGATATCTCTTATCATAATAATAGCAATATCACCTAAGAGCAGATTATGAAAATACATTAACACACAAAAATAGTAGAACTAGACAAATACGATGATCAATTTTAATAAATTGATCATTTTCTACGATTAGTTATCAATTAAGATCTTAATTAAAAGACAATTTGCTTTACGAGGTAGAATAAGGGAAGAACTATAAATCTGAAAGGGTAGTATAGAAAGACCTTGTGGTTGATGAGGTGAGGGGACTGGAATCGTATCTCAATTCAAGCTAAAACAACTAATATAATATACTTGATAACAGAATGGCTCACTGCAACATCTAGTTTCCTAAGGTATGATCTCAGTATAAGTATAACCTACAGTATAGGTTATACCAAGTATTCTGTAAGTATGAACTTATACTGCATATCTATACTGTTACATCTGGATTCTATGTATTCTAATTTCTATAAAATAGAGATACTAAAAAAAGGATTATCATAGGAGGATTATTTTACCTCTATAATATTAATTTTTATATTTTGGCCAAACTTCAAAAACATTTAGGTCTTATTTGGTCTGACAAGAAATTTAGGTATCATACAGGACTGTCACTGCCCAGTGTTCAGAAAAAAGTAAGACAGCTAATGTTACTATTTATTCTTATAAATAAATAGAAAATGTAGAATTTTAAAAAAGGACAGAACACAGAAATAACAATTACATTAATTAATTTATTTATTTACAAAATTATTACCAATATAATACATACAAATTATAGCTACGCCTACTAACAAGTCACTAATATACACAATGCAATTATTTTGTACAAAAAAAAACAGGTCATTCCAAAAAAAATAAGTAACTTTGCTTATATAAATTTCATTTATTTAAATACTTCACGGTTTTATAGACAAAATTAGATTTTTGTGCTATTTATACCAGATAAAATTAAGTCAAGAATTACTCTTTATTTAAACTGGTATAGCAACTATGCACCATGATCTAAAATGTCAATTTTTAGTCACATGACAGGAAAGAGCATGGATGTGGAGGATTGTGTACTTCACACAATAATTAACCCACATAAATTGACTGAAGTAATCCCTGAGCTCAAAGTGCATCCCTATATTAACTATCATGAAACAACATACAATTTCTTCTTAAACCCCCACAGAAAATTAAAAGAAATGTCATAATAAATTATCCAAGAACACAAATTTCAATAATTTGTACTATTTTTTTTTATAAATTTAATCAGTTCCAAATAATTGTAAAACCCTTATAAATAACACAAAAATGAGGCAGGTCCCTCAATATAATTTCTTTATCTCATTATTCAAGCTTTTGTGCATAAATATATCTAAAATTATGTCCGAAAACAGAAAAAATATTAAATCAGTTAATGTTGCATTTGAATTGATGACTAAGATAAAGTTTGATATAATTTTACAAACAATAACATCAGTCCATCCTATTATGTACACTGACAAAAGGCTGTTGTTGGCAAGTTTTGATTATTATAAGTAATAATGGCACTTCGAAAATGTTCTAAACTTAGCTAAAGTTAAAATACTTTAAAAGTCCCTTCTAGCACTCTGTTGTACTTTTTGCCATTTAGCAACTAATGATGAGACACCTTTTTTCTTTAATGCTAACCCAGGAGCAAGTTTAGTCTGTAACAAAAAAATTGAAACATATTTTACTTAGTAGGTCATCAACATTGCCAGAAGTAAATATTGCATCTAATCACATTGGCATTATATTATACATCAGCGATTATAACATCTCCATATTATTTAAATAATAATTTGGTTATATAATTACCATTAGGATATATTAATACCTATAATCTTATTTTATACTATCTTGCAATACGTTCATATAACAAAATTACTAAACCTTTCAATAATCTAAAACAATGTCCTCTTCTCAAAATTAAATCTGAGAAGAAATTTCCTCCCAAGCTACTTTTGCATAAAGCCTCGTTGGTGCAATCATTTGAGGACTTATATTCCTTTTTATGTTATTATTTTGGCAAGGAATTGTCACAGGATTATCCATTAGTGATAGATAAACCAATCTTGTCTTAGATAAAAAATAGCCAATCCTCAAGGCCCCTCTGCAAAATCTCATATAGCTTTAAAGGGTTAATTAATAAATTAATAGCTTATCTTTTGCTCCTATCCCTTTAGCCAACTAGGAATAATAAAAATTCAATGTAAAGCCCTTTTATTTTTTCTCCTGAACGCATCCCTTCCCTTTTTTTTATATATCTATGTAAATATTTTTGCAGTTTTTCTAAAAATTTATTTGTAAATAAAGTTGTTGAATTTGCTATTGGAAATTTAACAGGATTCATAAAATGTAAATATGTAGATAAACTTGATTACTAGTTTAAATCTAGCTATAAGACCAAACTGGCCCAGGCTGGCGGATTATTTTTAATATTTAAAAATAAAATATAACTTAAATTAATTGCCTAAATTGGATAAATTTAAGGAACCATTCTGTGGGAATTATGTGATCATTTTTTATTCTTAACTCGACAAATCTAGTTTTCATTTTGTTACGCAAAAAAAACAAAGAGCAGGTTACAAATAGTTGAACATAAACTGCTCCAGCCATCCTCGAGCACGAGCACGACTCATTCGAAGATGTGCTTTTAAAACAGAAGTATTTTGTAATTTTTTATTTTAATTTTATAAAGCAGAATAAACATATTTTATTTTTATTTTTTTATAATATATAATATAGATCTAATTAACCAAAGGACTATTAATTATAAAAATTTCTGATTCTGGACTATTTCAATTATTTGTATTAATAATATTAGTTTTATTTTTACTTTCTATTTTTGCATAATAGTGGTAAGATATATTAGACCTGAAGAAGGCAGCAAGAAAGAGAAAAGCAGAATCCAAAAACAAAATTCAAGAAAAACAAGGCTCCTGAAATAATAACGCCATTCATTCCATAAATTGGATAGACATTAAATTGAAACAACAACAACATTGGCATTGCCAGTATTAAAAAATAGGCCAAACCCTTGGAATAGCAAGGTAAACAGACAACAATGATAATATTTACTAACGGGAGAGGAAGCGCCCTTGTGTCTTTAATATGAAGGATCAAGCATTTCAATCAGACAAATAATAAAGGATTGTGACGGCCTAACTTTTGAAAGAGAACTGGTGGAGCTTGATGATAGTCTGGAAACAAGAAACTAGTCCCGAAAAACAAATGGGTATTTTACAATTCTTCAGGTCTTTTGGTATTTTTTATAACTTATAAACATATATGATAATATATAAAACGAACACAGGAGGAATTATAATAAATATATAAAACAATAAACTCATTATCATAATATAAATAATAAAAATCAGTAATACTAAATGATAATTCCAGCTAAACTGCCAAGGTTTTCCCTTAATGTTTATACAAATTATGAACAAACACCAATGCCCCTAGATTTGGCAATGTAGAATAGGAACAAAAATTAATAAGCTGTCATTGGTGAAACAAGACTTCTTTTTAAATAGGGTTAAAAATAATTGGAGAATGTAATATAGCTGTACAAGCTAGCGTGTTTACAAAAATGTGTATCATCCATTAATATGAATATTTTGAGAAATATGCTAGCTGCTAGCCATAGATGAGGTTGAACCCTCTAAGAATTCAAAAAACTTTGGAATCTATAGGCACTGAAAGTAAAGCTTAGGTTTTTTGCTAATGCAAGGTTTTCTCCTTCTTTTAAAAGGGGTGTAAGGAAAAATCTTAACTAAAATAAATATTGCAATTTTACCCATTTGACTAAGCATAAAATAAAATATAACAAGTCAACAACAAACCTTTTTCTTCTTTTTAACAACAGCAGGGTCAGGAGAAGATGAGGAGGGTTGTGATGGATCTGGGCTATCTTGAGCAACAGTTTGATCATCTGAGGGCGGAGCAATACT
The DNA here is from genome assembly GCA_018340805.1 of Microvelia longipes. Taxonomy (NCBI): domain Eukaryota; kingdom Metazoa; phylum Arthropoda; class Insecta; order Hemiptera; family Veliidae; genus Microvelia; species Microvelia longipes. The sequence goes on along the minus strand of JACMZG010000008.1, from coordinate 12,537,886 downwards.
TGCCTCAGTTTGCTCCTCTTCCTCAGGCTCTAGAGTAGCTATATCACTATAGAATGAACTTAATTCTTTGCTTATATCTTCAGGCTTTTCAGTTTCAATTTTAGGGGGAAGCGGGGCAGGTATAGGTGCAGCACTCTGAAAATAAGAAAAAATAAAGTGTATAATTGTATAAATCTAAAGAGCAAATTATTATTCCATCAGTTAGAGTTTAAATCATCTAGTCATATAGAATAACTTTTGCAGAAAAAATGAGAGGAAATCCAGGAAAGATGAACATGCATGTTTTTTTCTTGAAATCAAAGGTATAGAATGTCAGAAGGTATACAAGAGTGTCAGATGGAAAAGAAACTAAGTAAGGAACTTAACATAACCTATTAAAACAAAACAAAATTATCAGTGACATCACATTTCTTCTTAGTTAAATTTTCTGTCACTTCATACCGCTTAAGCTAATTTAATTTACCGCTAACTTTTAAATTAATCAAACAAGAAAAATTAACTAAAAATTCAAACTAACATCAAATTAACTTTTTGTTGGAGTAAACACTTACTAAAAGTGTTACATATTATGAACAAAGTGAAAAACATGCATGTTCCTCATCATGTTTAGACCAGAGGGTCCCAAACATATAAGCTTATCGACCATTATGAATTATTCTAAATTCCCATGGGATCAACTCTATTATAACCCACCTCACTCTCCTAACAGAATGCTATACTATTGCAATAATATAGAATTAACTTTAGAATACTCTTTAGCCAGATATAATAAAACCTAATTTAAGCATCCAAAGTTTGCCTATGTGTGGAATTCAGGGGAAACAAGTTTCTGATCCTCTTTGACCGCTTGTAAAGAAAAAGGCACATCATTTTATTTAATATTTAAAAATTAAAAAGAAATTCTAATGTAAATTTACAATTTATAACGGCAATTTGTTTGTTAAATTTACTAACGGCAATATAGAAGTACAAACAATATGTTATAAGTAAAATATGGATTAAAAAATGTTAAGAATGCAATATGAAGTTTTTACCGCCTTAATGTCTACCTAGTACTCTAAATTGTCTATAATTTCATCTATATTTTTATTTCCCTTTTTATGAGCTATAATAACCCTTAAATGTTCAGCAGATCATATGCAATTCTGTTTTCAGAAACTATTGGTTTAGATCAGCTATACCTAACTCTAAAAACGTTAGAATCCTTAAAATAAATCAAGTCAAGTCCATATCTCTTAAGGACTAGACATAGTCTTGACAAAATTAAATGGAGCAAAAAAATTATAGGTTATACATAGAAACTATTAGCTTCATAAAGAGTTGCCCCAAAGTGACAGCCACTGGAAAGTGGGCTTCTCTGTAATAAGTGGACTGGTAGTAATAACCACCCCTCTTTCAAGTTTGCCTTAAATGAAAGAGTTTTATGATTATTATAGCAATAGTTTAAAGTTTAATTTCATTTTTATGTCTTACTTTGAATTCTTAATATTGGCAATAAAGTATTTTTTGAATTGAAAATTAACATTTTAACATCAAATCTGTCAGTAAAGAGTTTTATTTAAAATAAAACAAATTTAAATAAACTTACAACATAGGGAGATGTATATTGAGACTGGGGAGCAGGAGCATAATGAACCTGGTGATAAGGCATATGATAAGGGGTTGGAGCAATAACCAAATGATTATAGTCTTGGTTTGGTGGATGAGGTAATAGTGTGCGGTGCTGTGGAATGGGAGGGGGTAAAGGAGGCTGAGGCTCGACACCAGGAGGCAAGGGTTCACCAGGAGGCAGGGGAGGGGCTTCATCAAGCGGTAATGGAGGAGGTGGTGGAACGTCATCTGGTAGTGGTGGAGGAGCTTCTTCAGGTAATGGAGGATCATCTGGTAATGGCACACTATCATCTGAAAACATAAAAAACTTTTATCAGTAAAGAAGATAATTGAAAAATATCAATTGTTGAGTTATACACAATAACAATATTGATTCATTATCCAACAATAATAGCAAATTTATTACTTGAATCACTCTTATAAAGATAAAATAGGCAATAAAAGTCCACTGAAAACTAGTTATAAACAGAATCCAGGTACTTGGTTTGCCTTAATTTCATTAGAAGATATTAAATACCAACATTTAAAAAATTAACTATCGGTCAAACTTTTTCTATATTTAGAATTAATCATCAAACAACGAGATAATACGAAGTAACATAAACAGCTAATTTTACTTTGGAAATTTGCTAAAATTTATTTGAAAACCATTTTGGAAAATATGGCTAAGAGTATTGGGGTTTATTTATAAGGTATCTTTGATTGAAATAAATCATTAATACAACCGAAAGAAAAAATAAAGTCGTGGATTATATTTTACATACCTGGTATGGAAATAACAGGTGGAGGTGGTGGTGAGAGTGCTGCAGATATGACAGGGGGAGGAGGAGGAGAGGGGGGAGAGGAAGGAGGTGGGGGAGTGGAACAAATTTCCATCTCAACTTCATCTTGCCCGTCATCAAGATCCATCACATCTTCAGTTTTATCGTCGGATTCTTCAGTCTCGGTAACAGGGAATTCCCACACTATCTCCCCGGTGTCTCTTCTCTTGTAGAAATAACGTCTCTCCTCTCTGCATAGAGCGGAAAAAAACAACACAAACACAAAACAAATCAAACACTGTATTCCATCAAGTCTGATGTTTAATTTATTTTTCCTGTGATTTGATTATGTATGTTCTTATTTTAAGGCCCTTACTTCAATTCCAATTGAGTTAATAAACATAAATTAAATAAACCAATAAATTTTAGTTTAAATCTCCACTTGAATTTCTTGATAAAATTATATTTCTGAATTGAAATAAGATCAAATTAAAATACAGGGAGAAATATAAAGAATGAAATAAGGTCATACTATACCTTCCATAATACACTTTTTTAACTTCAAAAATAACAAAAAAATATTGAAAGAGAAGTGAGTCAATATGATACAGGTAGAAATGATGTTAAAATGTCTGTAAAAGTTGTATTTTTATGTCTGGTAGGGTACAATGATAGTTCGTATTGGCTTTGAAAAGTATGTAAAAAAAAGTTATTCCAAGATAAAAAAATAATCCATAATCATCAATAATACAATGAACACTTCCATATTCTTTGAGTAGCGGGGAGCGTAATTGAAACTCTAGATATTTAATCAATTAAATTTACTCTGGTGTTGGGTGCATTTTGTTTACCTGATAATGCTGAGCTTTGCTCAGCAAAACATAATAATAATGTATAACTATTAAATAAATCTACAATTAACAATAAAGGACTGCAGTCTTCATATTCTTAATTATCAGTTTGAGAAATTTACTCTTTTAAAATATGTTGGCAGTCTTTATGATTCAGTTCATTATGTTTTCTTCTGACTAAAACACTTTTTTTCACGAAGCAAAGAAAATGACAACTTGATTGAATTTCAAAAATAGAAAATCCAATTTTACTAATTAAACTAAAGATGTTGTTAAGTTTGCTAAAGTCATGTTCATGTTTTTCATGTCAAACAATTAAAGATATGGTTCAATTTTCATGACAACAATTAATGATGATTTAAATTCAACTTATTATACATACATTAATGCTCAGTAGTGTGACATTAAATTTTAAATCTAGATTTGATGAGTGATGTTCTTTTGTTCCCTAAAAATTATCAACAATATATCTGTTTTGTTGTTCATATTTCTATAAAATTGAAGTTTTAATGGTATTAACAAGCTACTCCATTCTGTTTCTTTTATCAAATTTAACTGTTCAAAGGATAAAGTAGTCAAGTCTTTCTGAAATGACAGGGTCAAAGTGGATAATATAATAGCTGTTTTATTTCTACAGGGCTGAGTTTTACTTTGTAGTAAATAATGTTAAAATCCACAATGCATTACATCCCTCAAGATCCTTAGTAGAAAGAAAACATCAGATTGATTGATCACTTTGACTCAGTTAACACAAAAATACTTCCATAAGAACATTCAGATTATTTTTGACTGCAAAAGAAAAGTTAGTTTGTATTTAACTAAGATGAAAAAAGGAACAAAATTAATCTGTGCATTCTTCTTGTGGTATTCTTTTACATTACTAAGACAGTAATATTAGGTTTGAGAGAAAAAAACACTAAAATAAAAACACCTGTCGCTTGTCAACTGTCCATAAACTTAGATATCAACAAATGTTATTATTCTTTTTCATCTGTAGTAATTGTTGAATAGAAGACCTTCAAACAAAACCAAAATGTTGCAGTTGAAGAACTTATTAAACTTAATGCAATTTTTTTCTGTCATGATAAAATCAATTAGTTTATTAAATTACAAGTTTAATCAAACAAAAAGTCCATCTCCTGACCCACTAAGTGAGTCAACTGCAGACAAAAATTAAAAAAAAAAAACAGTTTTATTAATCAAAACTGCAATCCATGTAGGATAACTATCACCTCTGGCAAGCCACACCTGACAAAAAGATCAAAGCATATATCACAAATAAAATAAATTTTAGTACAATATATTCATTTTAACCATAATTTCAAATAATTTTGAAGAAAAATATAGCAATTCTTCTTAACTTCACTAAAAATTATTCACAATGCATTTTTTTCATAGTAAAAATGTTTCAATGCATAAATGACATTGATTAAGATGTTTGGAACCATCATCGTCATCTCTTCATGCAAAGTCATTTATTCATTTGCAAAGACATTTGTCTTTGAATGTAGAAACATTAAAATTATTTTGAATTCTGAAAATAAATATTACAATTTAGGTTATTACTTAGTTCATATTTAAGTAAAGGTACAAACTTAAATTAGACTGAATTTCACAGTAAAGTTTAGTAATTAATTATTATTATATTCCTTTATTATCATACAAGAACTATAATCAGTTTCAGAAAACTGAAATAATTTATGAAAAACACAAAATGATCAGAGACTTTAGTTCAATATATAATAATTTAATAATTGCAAAGATATTTCATATATATATATATATATATATATATATATATATATATATTATATATATATATTATATACTTATATATACTTTATATATATATATATATATATATATATATATATATATATATATATAATAATATATATATAATATATATTACTATATATATATATTACTTTATATATATACTTTTCAACAAGAACTAACTAATTCTGAAGTTAAAGAAACAAATAAATTTTTTGATGATAAATAAAAAGAAAGCAATTTTTTTATTAAATAAATTTACTATAAACAGACAGAGTTACAGTATCTACTGTATTTTAGCTCTTGGGCAAAAATTCAATAATACACTATTTAAAAGCATGGTTTTAAGTTATTTATTTATTCCTTTAGAACCATAAACCTGCAGTTATTATTAAGGTCACAGACAGAAATAGTTTCTAACCTCTACACACAATTTCTTTTAATAGTGAAAATGTACAAAAAAAAGTTCAAAGAATCGCTTCCTTTTTATTTGAGGCACCATAAATATATTCTAAATAAAATAGATAAATATTATGTAAACTGAGGCATACCAACTGAAGGGCAGATCCAATGTTCTTGTTCCCATTATTTTGAAGTTATTGATGTAATAAAAGCTATAAACTAATATATTAAGGCAAAACAAAAGACAGGAGGGATGTTGTGTAAAGCAATGTTGAAAGTGACGTACCTGCTCCAGAGACATAGCCACCCAGCCGGAGCAGCATTGCTTTCCAGCTGTGTAAGACGTTCACTGATATTTTGCATCCAAGATAATAAAAATTCGCTTTTTAAATTTTTAGATTCCCATGCTTTGTGCAAAATCTAAAAAAACAGTTTCAAAACAAGGTTAAATTAGCGATAAATATATCAAAAAAATATTTCAGTCTACATTAGATTCTGATAGATCTCAGATAGTAATAAGAATTTAAACTTTTAAAATTGTTTTTATTGAATTTTAAGGGCTAAGTGGGTACCTTTACAAAGTAACCAATATATTACCTCAACATACTGTTTTACATACTTAGCATTTACTTTCTGAATTGACCTTTGATTACCAATATTTTGATAGTTCATGCACATAGTGCATTTGGAATGTCACACATCTATATTTTTTGCACAATAATTCCGTTTTTTGCCAAACTAGGGCGACCATTTTTACCAAAAAAGCACTCTTTCTGTTGTTTAGATTTTTTTGTAACAAAGAGTAGGAAAGTCACAGACTTTTTTAACTTAGTAAAAATGTAAGACTTAAAGCATCATGAAAAAATGACGAGGGATTCATCATGATTTTATTAAGGATCAGCTTCCAAGTCTCAATATAAACAATGATGGAGTGATTTAGAGGATGCAAAAAAAGAATTAACAGCACAGTTTTAAACAAAAGAGAAAACTATACCCAATAAATGAAAGGAGAGTAATTGAAAGACATATTCATGAGCACTAGTAATAAGGCCACTAAAGCAGCTAGAGCAAGGAGTAGAGAAACAGCCAGTTTAAGCACTAAATTAAACATTTTAAAATAAATTAATGACCTCTAACTGTTGAGCCCATATCTGGACTGGAGAAGGAGGTTCTTTTCCTTCACACAGGAATTTCATTTTGCCTTCAAGCAATGCAGCACAATCTTGTACACTGGTTTCACTTTCCCCGACTACACCTGTACTACAGCTATCACCTGTAGACAAGTCAATGACACAATAATCTTAATTTGTTATTTCCTTAGGATTAGAATAGATATATATTTTCTCAAAACTATCTCACTCAAACGGCTTAAACAAATAAGCAACAGTTATCTGTAGCTAAGTAATAAGAAATAATAATATGGCACGGATAAAGAAATAAAGAGACATTTTAAGAAATTAACTTCTTCATTGCCTATAATTGGCTACACCCTTGAGATTATCAAAAGAGTAATTAGGTTTACAAGGCAATAGTTCATCAGGATATATGTGATCTTATTTATTAAGATTAAGTCCATACATTCTTTGGCAAAGGATTAATCATCTTACGAAATCATGAACTAAAAAATTTTTCAATTTATTATATAAGGAAGTTGTTTATATTTTTACACATAAAAGTAAGTTCAAATCAAAAGTTAGAATTAAATTTGGTCCAGATAAGGAAAAATCATCAATGAAAATAAATGGGTTCTTAAATAGTTTTTATTGTCAGCACAATTTTGGTTTTAATTATGTTCTTATTTTATCTGGTCTTGATAAATTTGGTTATTACAATAACATCATTTAAAACTATATTTAAGGGTTTTAAACAAAAATTAATGAACTGATGATTAAAAAATGTAGCTATGATTCCTTTGACCTTTTACACACTTTAAGAGTCATTACCTTTTTCTTTATCAGAAGATATAGCAGCAGCACTAACAAACTGTACAGGTTTGCTGGTTTTACTTTTATCAGGTAGTTCTGAAGAGTAACCCAGACCTGTCCTAGTTGTGTTATTTTCAACCTTTTCTTCATTAATAGGGACACCATCTAATTGTTCTGAGTTATAACAAAAAATACAAATTATTAACAAGTAAGCCAAAGAAGAAATATTCATAGAGGTAAGTCTGTTCCGCTAAAAGTGAGGGTCAAATTACGTCAAATAAACGACTATAAATATTTGATAAAAGTGATTTGACTCCTTTATTATCATTAAAAGCATTTCTGCAAAGTTTGTCTATTGGTCAGTATAAATTTCTGGAAAAAAACGCAGTAAACCTAAAAAAAATTATAGAATGTTTTCTGAAAGGACCTGACAAGCAAGTAGTTGTGAATTAAACAACTAGAGATGAAAAGTTTACTATTCAGAAATAAAATTTAAGACACCATTAACCTTAGCAAAAGTTTTAAAAAATCATAAAACGCAGAAGCATGATGCAATCAAATTGAGATTAGGCACGGATGTAGACATTATGACTAACATATGGGCCAAGTTTCATCGCATTATCAAAATGCTGAGAAAAACCTCTATGTCTGATTCTAGTAACTCCTTAAAAATAGTTTATTTTGCCCATTTCAACTCGTTACTATCGTATGGCACCATAATATGGGGCCATGCCCCAAATGCGGACAGAATTTTTATATTGTAAAAAAGGGCAATCAGAATATTATATAACCTTCCTCATAAAACATCTTGTCGAAAATATTTTAAGAATAATATCATTTTCACTCTTTACCCTCTGTATTGTTATCAATTGCTCATATTCATTCACAGTATTCAATCAAGCTTAACAGTAGTAGAAAATATTCATTCTTATTTTACTAGGCAAAATAATTTGTTTGTTATACCAAAATGTAGACTTGAAAAAACAGTAAGGTGCAATTCTGTTTAGGCTGGGCTCCGACTTTATAATTTATTGCCCGTTGTAAAAAGAGGGTTAGATGAAAAGAAATTTACTGGATATATAAGAGAATTATTATTAAACAACCCTATGTATAATATAATGGAATTAAAAAAAAAATATTATTAACATTTTTTATGTATTTTGACAATTAACTTTGTACATTGAATTGTATTTGTTAAACAAAGCTTATTTATTTAAAATAGTTCAATTTTTATCAAATGAATTGTGTACGTTTAAAAAAAAAAAAATAAAAAATTAGAAAATAATCCAATTGAGTTGAAATTTGGTACATGTGTACACCTCTACGTACTTAATAAGTACACCAAGTATTGTTTTAATACAACAAGTATACCGTAATTTTTGTTGGATTGTAATAGTTATGCAGCGTTGAGTGTGGTTAGTGCTGTATGGGTGACTGCTGAGAGTGAAACAGAGATGTATTTAGTATCAGAGGACAAGGGAAGCAAGTCCGAAGAACTGTTGTAGAAAAATTTGGCAAATTTTATATTCTGAGGACAAGGGTACCGAATCTAATGTGACATGTAATGTAGCTTTGTAAAAGACTAACATAGTGCTAAGTTTCACCTCATTATCAGAATTAGTTCAATTTTTATAGAATGACTTGTGTACGTTTTTTAAAAAATTGTAAAAAAAATATAAAATGATTCAATTGAATTCGAATTTGGTACAAAAGTATTCCTTTACTTGATAAATAAGTACACTAAGTTTCGTATCAATGCGACAAGTATATCTATGGTTTTTTTTGGATCATAAAAGTTAAGCAGCATTGAGTGTGGTCAGTGCTGTTTGGGTAACCGCTGGAATGAAACGGATATATTTACTATCTGAGGACGAGTAAAGCGAGTCCAAAGTAGGGAGGATGAGCGTAGCGCATCCGATGTGATGAGGAAAAGTTCTGAGATACCCTGTACCTGATTTTTTTAAGATGTAGGTACATCAACATCCTTGAGCAATAAAGGGTGCTTTTATAAATGAATGTTCTAGGGTTGTTTTGGCTAACCTGAGCAGTCATTTTTTCTTAATAAATAGACTGTAGTAACAGTTTGTTTTTAAATAATATTTAGGTTAATTACTTTGTAAAACAATAATTACCAATATTAGAAGAGTCGGCAGGCCTTAGGCCCAACGGAGTTTTCACAAAATCTGTTTGCCTTGCTCTTTTAGTAAGCTCACTAGCATTAATAAGTTGTTTAGTTTTGGAAGATAATTTTAGAATTCTTTTTGAGACTCGTTCTCCAGCAGCTGCAATTGGTTTAGTTTCTTGGTTTGTGGTTTTTAAAATATCTTTTGGTTCAATTTGACTTGTTTTAGTTTCAACGACTTGTTGTTTGTCAGGTCCAACTTTATCTTCTTTTTCCGAATCTCCATCTTCACCATAGCCAGCAACTAGAGACGTTCCTTTCTTTTTATCAGTCCTAAAATAAATTAAAAAATAATGTTAAATCTAAAGTTTTGCATGATAAAATAATAAAATCTCTTGAATAAATAAAAAATGAAATTAATCAACAGTAATATTGGAAATTATATGGAATTTTAACAGAAACTAATAGGGTGGCTTTTAATAAAAACCACAGCTATTTTACTTCCATCAATTTTATATCAAAATTATGAATGGAACCAGCTAATATTTTACAATAGAATTTTGCCACACATAATTGAAGGAAGTCTAATCTAAACTAATAGTAAATTCCCAGAACAAATTAACCAAGTAAAGAAGTATGCTCAGTATAACTTACTTAGAAGGCTGTTCAGAGATGATCTGTGAAACTCCTTCAGGCAACTCCCCACCCAGTCTTTTCAGAAGCTCAGCTTTACTTTTTAACCTCTCAACTAGTTCTGCTTCCTGAAAATAAACGATGCCATTGTATCTTGTGTACAAATTAGAGATATCTAATGCTCCTTAAAATGGACATATTTTTAACCCAAGAAAAGAAGCATTAGTTCTAAATAAAAATTGTAAGGTGACAGTTTTATTAAGAGACTTTGTTAGTGGGATAATTTATACGACTAGATATACTTGGGGAAGAAAGAACAACTAACTACCGAGTCCGGTAGCTCAGTGGTAGAGCGCTCGCCTTTCGACCTGGAGGTCGAGGGTTCAAATCCAGCCGGGGGAGGACCTTAATATGAGGTTATCCCTTGTACCGTACACTCGGGAGGTCTTGAATTCAAGGCCGGCCAACCCAGCCGAGGTTTTACGTGGTTTCCTTGGCTACTATTACGCAAATGCGGGGTTGGATCTAGTTTCATCTGAGACAAGTCTGGATCCACGTTTCTGTTGTCTTCAGCTCACGATAAGTTAATGTTCTGCGGGCTGGGGGAGATGAAGGTCGGAAAGATATACTGAGCCTTTGTATGTCCGAAAACTTACTCAGTGAAAGTGATGGCGGGCGACACGAGTAACGTAAGTGACTAGGAACAAAGTGCTCAGTTCTTGAAGACAGACGTCTCCTAATGGCACTGCGGAGCTTTGACTTTCAGGTCAGGGCTATAGAATGAGTTTGTACACACTGACATCTGGGTGCTAGAGTTCTTTGTCGGGTGGCGCTGGACTGGCCAGAGCGGTGAGCCTAGCTAAAGTCTGGTGATGCTAGTGGAACTGATGAGATTGGTGAGACTGGAAGGACGAGGTCAAGTGAGACTAATGTGATCAGAGAAGCTAGTAAGACTAGATGAAACAAGCACACAGTGAACTAGTAGTCGGCGCTAGCCAGAGCGGTGAGCCTAGCCAGAGTCTAGCTGGTCTAGATGAACTAGTCACACTGTGAACTAGTCGCAGACACTAGCCAGAGCAGTGAGTTTGGATAGAGTCTGGTCGAGCTGGATGAACTAGACACACTGTGAACTGGTTATATGTGCTACTATGTACGGAGGGTGTGCTTCCTAGACGATTGGATGTGTACAATCTCAGGGGTTAATGTTGAGTGAGATTTGAGTGAGGGGGAAAACGCTAAATGACCCTACGGGTTAAAGCGTAAAAAAAAACAAAACAACTAACTCTCTTATAAAACTAACAAACCAAACATTTACTTCTAAACGGTAAGTTAAAAAATTTAAGTTTAAAATTTATTAAGTTAAAATCGGGTACGGGGTACCCCAAAACTTTTTCTTATTACATCGGATTTGCAACACTCATCCTCCCTACTTCAGGATAATTCCCGCGACATCCAGGTATCAGATTTATTTGCAAACACAATACTTTTCTTGTATATCTAAGGTATAAATGAAAAAAGTACAAATAATCACACTAATACTACAGAGCTAATAAAGAACTAAACTAAAACATTTAACAGTACTTACTCCAGGACTAGGGACATTTTCATCAGAAGAAACGTCAGGCTTGTAAAGTACAGTAGATGAAACAACATTAGAATCTTCATCAATCTTGGCTTGCTTATTTAAAGGCACTCCATCTAAATCCTCTTCTTTTTTCATTGTAACAATTTCTTTTTTATTAACTACTCTTTTTACATCTCTTTTTCTACTTGGCTGTTTTGTTTTTGTCTCTACAGGTAATTCAAGTTCTTCAGGATCGACCCCAGGTGGAGGTGTCGTAGGTTTATGATTCCTCTTCCTACTTTTTGATTCCAAAGAGTCGTTTATCTTATTGTCTTTTGAATGTCTTCTTTTTTTGTCAACAGCGATGTTTTTGTCAATGCTGCTAGAGAGTTCTTCGTCCTCAGAAGACTGATCATCAGAGTTAGGGCCATAACTAGTTATCAGCTCAATTTTCCTTAAAAAGCAGTAACAAGTATAATTTAACTATTCAATGAATTTAACAAGAGATATTAAAGATCTGACTTAATATTAAATAATGTAATATTTAAATAAAGCAATATCAGGAAATACTAAAAAACTTTAAAGAGATACCTAATAAAAGATCTTAGGTACATAAAAATAAAGGTTCATTACATTCACATCAATAAATTTGAAAATTTATTGATTTCATCATTAATTCAAACTACAGTCTATCATTTAGTTTAAAAATCCCCAAGGTCATAAGTATTTTGGGGATTGGCCAATCAGAGAAGCTGCTGCCAACCTCTCACTTAAAGAGAGAAAAAAATCCCTACCACAATAACCGCTGTAGGGAAAAAACCTTCTTCCCGGCAATCGTTCTATTTGTTTGTGGTTCTTCTTTTGATTACATTGTTTTGAAAACTATTTTCAAAGTAATCTTAAAAATGATATTTTAAAATAAAACTACACTAAAGAAATGTAAAAAAACATCGCCAAGAATATACGGGTAAAATAACCTGATTTGTTTACATAGTTTTTTCCCGCTCCCTTCTTGCAGGGATTTTTTTTTTCTTAAGAATCAGTGGTGTCTAAACTGACCTGTCAAGATTTTTAAACTAAACGATGGACTGTAAGTGATACCTTTAGCTTATAAAATAAATTTGTATTGGTGTCGCATCAAATAGCAAATCAAATCAATTTTGTAATTTATTATATCAAACATTTGATAAAAGTTGAATTAATGCTGTTATTGAGTTTGAACTTGACCAATTTGTTGTTCTTATAAATAATTAAATGCACACTGAGTTTGAAATCAATCCAAACATCTTTCTAAGTTTCATGAATTCCTGAAGGGGGTTATTCTCATAATAAAAACTCCACTGTACTTAATATTATACAATCCATTTAAAAAAAATAGGACTGCATGATAAAGATTAAAGTTTAAGCCCCACCCTGCTGCAAACTAAACTCTTCCCTTTAGAAAGAACAACCAATAACTTGACGTAAAAATATTAAGCTAAAATACATACTCATCTTCAGAATCAGAGTGATGTGACTTTCTGGTCTTTCCTCCAATAGGTGTTGATTTAGCAGAAGCTGGAGTTAGCTTGGTACTCAAAACCTTTTCAGCTTTTTTAATCACAGGTTGGCTACTATTGGGTTTCTGGTCTTTAGGCTCAAGTGGAGTAGAAGAACCAACTTGATTAGAAGAAATTACATTTTGAGCAGCGAGAACTTCTTGTTGTTTTAAATATAGAGACCGATTATACTCTTCCCATTGTTTAGTGACTGTAGTGATGTACTGTTGATACTCAACTGGCATTTCCCACCGAACTTCATTAGTTTCCATATTCCAATAATAGCTATAACCTGAGCTAGAGTCATAACATTCTTGCCATGCTACAAAAACAAGTATTAATTTATTAAAAATAGAATACAGCATTATTATAGCATAACAATGCAATAATATTGTACTTCTTGTTAAAGAAAGTAATAAACATTTATTTATTTATTTATATTTATTATTTAAACAACATTTTTACTTGAGGTCCCAGTAACAACATTTTATTACTGGTGACAAAATTATTACGTGTATTCTAAAGTTATCTGGCCCTACTTTTGGAACACAAGAATGAAGATGGATAGAACAAGTGGGTATCATCTCTAATACAACAAGACTCAAGTATCTATACACGGTGGTACAGTTCAAATACATCACCCTGATTAACTCAGCTTCGTGTGGAGCTATTGCGATAAAAATGGTATCTACCCCCACTAAATTGACCACAGGAAGTTATAATATGCAATTATTTTTTTGGTAATCGTCTTGGGTGTATGGTAATCTGATTACCTAAATGTGTTTTTCTACAGTAAATTTAAAAGGTTAAATTAGTGCATACGTGTATATTAATAATTTCAGAAACTGTGTCATATTCCAAACAATTTGTTTCCAATATAGTGAAATTCAGGTATCTTTTTCCTGAGCTATTGTTTGGCATACTTAACAACTATTACCCATTTATAATTAAAAATAAGTTTGCCGGTACACCAGAAATTATCACTTGTAATACAGCCTATCAGTCAGTTATCACCTTTTTACACTTTATCATATCTCTAAATAAAATCAAACAGGATAGAATAACATTACTAACAAGTGGTAGGCATAGTATATCCATGAGCAGCATAATAATCTTGCATGGCTTTCTGTTGCTGGTCCATAGCAGCTCCTTCACTCCCACTCTTTTGTTCAGACTTTTTCTCAGGAGACTCCAAAGGATTGCCATCGCTGTCTAATTTTATTGAATCAACTTCCTGAAATTTTAAAGATGTCACTCGCATCAAGTTATGTTTAGATCATTTTATTTTGCTCATAAAGAAAAAAATTACATGATTAATAAAATTAAATTAATTAGAGGGGATCTATTAGAAAATTCCCTCCTACCATGATCCCTATCTCAAGAGCTCAGTTTTCCTTTGGAAATTCGCTAAAACTGCTGATATATATGTATATTTGAGTTTCTACAAGTTTTTTCGTTTCAAAATACCTCTGAATGCTTTCTTAGATTGGAATAAAATAAGGCAATATAGAACCCTATTGCTGTTTATGAAATATGCATGATGTTTATGAAAAATTCATCAGTAAATCGAACTGAAATTTAGTTACATTTACAACTATAAAAGGCAAACAAAAAGACAAAATTAAATTAATTTAATCCGCAGTAGTTTTGTTTGACATATAATTTTATAAAAATTCTCTCAATACAGCAATATGCCACTTACAAAAAGAATTAGTACATCAAACTGATATGACAACAACAATGTGGCTACAAAAGAGCAGAGGAAAGCTTTAAGGCCCCCATCATTGACGCCATGGAGAGGCCAAGAGGTCAAACGCTTTTTATTTTTTACACAAAAGGTTATCTCTATTTTTACATACTTTTAAAAAGGATTTCACTTCAGCTTGTAAATCAACTTCATCGTCTGAAGAATCATTTGATTCAGAACAACTTGATAGATAGCCAGATAAACCGGCTAAAACAGTAGTTTTCTGTTTTGGCTCCTTCTTAATAACTTCCGTTTTTACTTCTTCTGTAGATTTTCTTCTCTCTTCAGTTTCCTCTTCATCTTCACTTGATTGCTTCTCTTCTTCAGTTCCATTACTGAACTGATCTGTTGAATTTATTAACTCGTACTTTACTGTAATAATTAGACAAAAATATTAAATAAATATAGTTTTTGACATAAAATATTCACAAAGTAGTTCAACAATCCTAACTTATTATGCTATTTTCAAAACTCATAAAGAATAATCAATACATAGTACAATCTTCTCACAAAAACTAGTTCAAGGCAATCATTTTGATATTTGATTTAGCTATTGCTTTCTTGTCAATTGGTTTATTTTCAATAAAGGCAATACTCAAATATTATTGTACAATATCCATACATTATAATACATAATAAGCATATTATGCTTATGTTCCCAATACAAAGTAAAGCTGTTTGTAACAACACTAACAATGAAAGAGTAACAGAAGAACCGAGTTTTTACTTTTTTATCTATAATGCATCCATAATTATAGTGTTCACATTAATTATTATGAAATAATAATGTTTCTTATTTCATAAATTATTTTTAAATAATAATTTATACACAAAATGGAATAAATTGTTAAAAATTAGGATCATCCAACTTCTTGTCATGAGACTCTTTAAGAAGCATAATCCTGCAGTGTTACGTTCGAGCCAAATTTGATTTGTGAATAGACAGCAGAATAGAATTGACTTGTCTCCTGCCAAGCTAAAGGAGTATTGTAATAGCCAGCAGAGGTGTAAGCTGAATCAAGTAAATTGACTAACAAGGCCAAACAAATGCAGGTAATTGATTCTTTGAGACAGATATGTACCATTGTTGCATATAGTAGCACACCAAATACAATAACTCCAAATAGTAGATAGCTCTTTAACCCTTGCCTAAAGAGAAGCCGGCAGGGCCAGGAAGAGGATGAACATTTGTTCACAACTATTCCCCAACGAGTAGCATAAATACATGTTTATGTACTAGCAGCAGATAAAGTAACATAATGTAAGTTACTAGTAATTTTGTATGTATACAACATTTAAAGAAAATAGTAAACAGAGGGAACAATTCTGTATTATTTGATAAACAAATCAGAACAAGCCAACAATATCAGTGTTGCCAAGTCTACGATCAGATTATTGATTAATATTAATAGGTAACTCATAATTTTTGAATTATCAAATTAAGAAAATATTAATAGAAAATAAAGCTGAAATAATTTATTGTCCACTTTTGACATATTTACCCATCTCCTTAGGGGGTTAATAATAAATAGGGAGAAGGAAATCTTTTAAGGGAGTTATATTATTAAAATAATATTAAAAAAAAATAAGTACTGTATTTAAATATATAGTTAACATTGCCCAACAAATAAAAGCAGTAAAATAAAACAATACATGACTAAGGTAAAATAAATTAATTACAATTTTAATGAAAATAAATATAAATAAAATAAATAGCCAACTCTAGACAATAAATAAGCAGCTCTGATCATATTATATACAGCCGTCCACTGGTTGTTAACTCTCATCAGACAGGGAGAGAATTCTATAGAAGCATTTGGTGACCTCAGTGTTCTGATACGGAGCCTAATCTAGCAAAATGATTTACAGAGCTCAGCAAGACAACCCATGAGTTAAGTTCTTATCAACTTGATCAGTGGTTTCATCAACATGAGCTATTAGTTTATTAATTTTTCTTAACAAAATAAGTTAAGTTTAACTTAAGTTCAGACTTACATTTCCAAGACATCCTTCCTAGCTGTGTTTTACTTCCATCAATTTCACTTTCCTTCTTGATAGAATCAGACTCTAACAAACGTTTTTTAGATGTTTTTATGGTTCTTTTTGAGCCCATCATTAAATTACCTTGACATAAATAAGACACATGAATTAAATAGGTAAAATTAAAAGCAAACATTTTTTAAACAGAGAGATGGTACTTCAGAGCTTGGTTTATCCCGGTAAATCTTCGGTATACAGTGCACCCTGTTATCCCTGATATATTTTTAGTTACGCGACACGTAAACGAGAACTGAGCACTTAAAAGATGAGCATCGCCGTTAAATTATTAATTATAATTAAAACATTAAAAAAAACCATAAAACAAATAAATGAAAACATTGACAACAAAAATATAATAAAAAACCTGAAAATAACTAACACAAAAATACGTAAAAAAATACACGTAACATAAAATCAGATGTGTTGTATCATCGATTATTCTTATGAAAACATAGTTAAAAAATTATAAAAACACAAAAAAAAAAATATGAAATAGTTATAAACCATTATACAACAAATAAAAAAACACAAACAACAAAAAAACATTTAAGAAAATAATAAAATATGTTCATAAACGTAAAAGAAAAGGCATATATCGATTATTCCTACGTCACATCTCTAAACTAAAAATATATCGATATATAGTATTGATAACAGGGTGCACCGTATACCGAAGTTCAGCCATTTATCCCTAGGCAAGGTTACCTAGAGTTTGATTGTTTTATATGGGCTAAATTGGGAAAGAGTGAAATGCGAGGGAATCAAATCTGGTCAAACCCGAAGAAAATATGCAGTGTTTATGGGGTTCAAATATCAGTGTAGGTTTAACAGCAGGGGTTAACCGTGCGAAGGATATATTAAGAAGATTTAAACTTTGTTAAGACATGACAATAAAGTCAGGTATATTCCACTTCGTATAGTGTAAACACCATGAATCCATTCGCCAGCTTTTGAGCTGAGACCCAGGTGGTGTTTGAATCCTAATTCTCACTACATTTAACATTGAACCTAAAATGGAATTGGATTCTAAAACACTACAGTCGTTCCTACCTCCCACACAACAGAAATAAAAGAACTAAGGGTTACAACCGGTGGTAAAGATTAAGGGAACCGTCTATTGATCTTCGAACAAAATTAAATGAGAACTATCTTCGTAAATAGTACTGAAAAAAACTTGCACTAGTTAGGAAAATTAGATTTAATACATATTTTTTTTATTTTTGTCTCTTTATAAAATATTATAAAATATGAAAGGGTAGATCATGGACGAAATTACTAACCTCATACAGCCGTCCATGAACTGCATGTTCTTATAAAATTGGGTTAAATTTCACTTAGAACTATAATTTTAAGAATAAGAGATTTGAAATTTAAAATATATAATACTTATAGAGAAGTACTTCATGGCTTAAAAAAATTAAACTCTGAAATAGAATTTTTTCAAAATAAACTTTTGACAACTCCAAAACAAGACCAAGAACAGAGAAATGTTAGGAAATAGATGTGAATTTTACCTTAGTCAATACCCAACAACAAAATTAACTTTAACCTTTTTTATATTTTACAGGGAAAAGACTTGTAAACAACTATCAAATAGACATTTTATATTTAAATATTCTTACTACCCGTCCATTTAGGTTTAATTATAACTAGTAATACCAATTATACTTCTGTTCTTCAATAGTATGAAATGTAAATACCTGGTCTAATAATGTAACTTCTATGCGCAACTAAAGCCAAAGTGGCAAAGATCTTGATTTAGTAGTCAGTCAGCACAAATATTAAATAAAGATTTAAAACTAAAATACAGCTGTTAATTTTACCAACAAAGATATTTTGTTAATTAATTAAAAAGTTTACTTTAGTGAATAGTAGTGATACTTCTAAAACCATAGAGATATATACTAGAGTGGCCATAGCATATCTCAATTCATTGAAAGGCCTGAAACATCTTTTGGGGCCCTCAGGCGCTCTGTGTAACCTCATTAAAACCTCCTTCAAGAGTGAGATAAGGTTATAAAAAAATCAATTGATTTAGGCGTGAATAATTTTGTACTGAATATTTGATTATATTTAAAAGCGAAGGGGGTCAAGTTACGTTTTCGATGTATCAAAATTTAACCTATAGGGCCCCTTTAGTAATAATATCTCTATAGGCCCTCCCGCAAGATATTTCGGGGACCCTCCTATAGGGTATAATATATATATATATATATATATATAATATATGTATGTTGTGTGTGTGTGTGTGTGTGTGTGTGCCTGAGTATGTGTCTAATATCTAGCGTATTCTTGTAAACGTATCATTGAACAGAATAATATGTTTAATTTAACTTGGGAAGGACAAGAATCCTATTCAAAACCAGTGATATATATATATATATATATATAATAATATATATATAATTATATATATATATATATATATATATATATTAACCTGGTAATTTTACCACGTTATTATCCAATTTTGCTGAGTCACAAACTTAAATTTACAATATTTTGTATAAAAACTAAAATTGAACCATTAAAGAGGCCGTATTTATTAGTAAAAGAATAACTGATTAGTAATAAAGACTATAGCTATTAGTAGGTAAAAAATACAGCGCAACTCTGAATGGAAAACCGCGACATGATGATTTTAAGAAAGACCATACTAAACTATAAAGGGCCCTAGTTGTAAGTAAAAGATACAGCACAACGGTGACTGGGGTACTCGCAACTTGATGATGTTGAGAAATACCATACTAACATCCAATGGGAGTTTACTCCAATCTTCATGCATCTTTATGCATAAACATAATTTAGCAAATCTCAAACTAGGAGTTAATTTAATTTAGTAAAATATTATTTTACTTAAACTAAGGATATATTTTTACTTTTACTACTTTGGGCCCCTAACTGCCGGGAACCTCCCTGCAGGACACGCAATACGTGTCCTTGCGGGCCCATAAATACGCCTCTGAGTGTAGGTATCGGAATAAAAGTGCCATCCACCTTGAGTGTCCAAAATATTAACCCTTTGCACAAATTTTATATTTACATATTCATATATTTCATATATTTCATTTCATATTCATTGTTAACATACTCAACTAGTACAACTTGACTTAACTTCACCAAATTTAAACAGATATCATTCATCAGGAAAAGTAGGTATTCATTTTTTAGATATAAACATCAGACTTGACATCAAGACGTTATAAGAGGTAGCTGAATCTAATCGTAGAACATCACCTGCATGAAGTCATTATGGTTTCACTGCTCCTATTTAAACTTGTCCATTGTCAACACATATTTTTTGTACTGACTCTTAAAAAATCTTTTTAAAAGAAGACAAACAAGAGGCTTTCGGCCTCTTGGCCGCTACGAGGCCTTACCGCTACGGCCTCCATGGGGGCCGTTTTGCGGCCACATGATTGTTGTCCTACATCATATTACAATTGTTTCTCATATCTGGGGGCACGGCAGTCTTGCTTTATAAGGTACAAGTTTCATATCAAGGGCTTTAATTTGATCTCCTAAATATTGCCTCTGATATGAAAAATTAGTGGTTTATAAAGACTTTATCAACGGTATATGATTCATTATTGGTAACATGAAAATATATATGTCTAACAATAATATAATGACTGTATTATATAAGTGATATATTTTTCTTAAACTTTATCAAGTATGTTAAGAAATTTATATACATAATTTAAACTTAATAGCATATTGTTGATATCAATATATATATCCCTCGTTATAATTATTTCAGATGCAAAATGAGTTATTTTACATGTTGGGTTGTAAGAAGGGTCCACCGAAATCACCACACGTTAGCAAATGAGTACCTGCTTTTACCTTCAGGCAGTTAAAATATGTTAAATTTTATATATGTGTAATCTAATATTTTTAATAAAATTACTATTTATCATGCTTGAAAGTAATACCAATGTAAAGTATATTATTATAAATTGCAAGAAACTATGCAAAGAGCAAATTACTCGATTATTAACAGTTAAATCAGCTTCTAAATCTATCAATATCAGAAAAAGATTAGTCGACATGTCAAGTCAAGGGTTTTTTATTTAAAAGGCTGGGGTTAGAGCCTATTTAGGTTAGCCCAATGCTAGTCATATTGACTAGCATTTATATAAACTAGTGATATGACAAACAAAAGTAATATGATGTAGGATAACTAACATGTGGCTGCAAATCGGCCCCCATTGCCGACGCCATGTAGCAGTCAAAGCGCGAAGCACCGCGCCCGTATAGGAACAATAGAAACATATATATATATATATATATTATATAATAATATATATATATACAATGTGTGTGTGTGTGTGTGTGTGTGTGTTTCTATTGTTCCTATACGGGCGCGGTGCTTCGTAATATATATATATATATATAATAAATATATATATTATATATATATATATATATATATATAATATATATATATATATATAATATATATATATATATATATAACATGCATACATATTCTTGATCAGTGAGTCCCTCTCCCGAAAAATCCATCTCCCCTCTCTATGATCCCAACCTCATTAGGTCATTTTTCTTGGAAAATTCTCTAAAACCTAATGGAATTTATGTGTATAAAGTATACTAAATTATTGATTTGCATATGCCTTCCTTGGTTTTAATAAATTCAGTTGTATTTTTTATAAATAGCTTTAGTTTTAAGAAGTAGATTATAAGAGTCACGCGAGTCCTGAGCTTATGAGACACATTGTCCATATGGATTATTTTCTTAATTATTTTTTTAAAATACCTTTGAATTTTGATAGTATAAACTTGATGAATACCTTGACTATAAATGAAATTAGTGGGCTATTTCACTAATTAGTGACTAGTGAGTTACTATTAGTGAAATAGTTTTCTAATATACGGATGAAATCGTATGGATTTGGCTATTCTTATAATTTAAAGAATTCTTAATTCTTAAAATTTCTAGCCCAAAGTTGAGTCTTTTTTGGAAATTGTGTTTAAATAGGTTATTCAAACCAATTTTTTTTCTTATTATTGGCATGTAATTGGTAGCGTATTTTAAGTAAGAATAAATAAATAAAAAAAAAAAATACATAAAAGCTTCTCATTCTTATATATTTTAATCTTATTTGGAAGTCTGTCGAATGCAATTTTGATTCTATGTATGTTATTTCTAAAAATATTTATTTAAAAGCTATTTGTATGTTATTACTGTTATTTGTTTTTAAATTAAAATAAATAATTTTATAAATGTGTGTACAATAAATACTAATGAATACAAATATTTTGTAAAAAATATACGCATGTAATAGAAAAAGTTATATCGAAACCAATTCGATATAACTAGATGTAGAAATCAGTTTTAGTCTCTATCGAATTAAATTTTAAACTGTTAATAATTTTCAAATCAATGCAATTTCGATAGCGCAGTTTTCCTCAACTAATGAAACCCCTTTGGTCTCAAGTTAGATCAATTTTATTTAAGATGTCCGAATTATGTCCTCATTTGTAGCATTGGCAAAACTTGTAATATATTTACTCGCTTCTAATTTTGCTTTTGGTTTCACAGTTGGTACTTTGTGCATATTTTCCTTTTATTCTTTTATAGCTCTATCCTTTGTTCTCTTCAAAATTAAATGATAATACTAATACATTTCGTACTCTGTAATATTATTATCTAGTCAAGAAAGATAACCTTTCTTGAACCAAAGTCGATAGGCAGAATTGTAGTCCTTCTATCTGTCATATGTTAACATCTGCCGTTGTTCACTTCCATACCAGTTCATATGTAGTTTTAGATTTGACTGCCCTATAAAAGAGTTGCTGTTATGAAAATTTTATTATTGGGTTTATTTTGGAGCTGCGCTGGAGGAGTTCTGAAAACAGTAGACGTTGGACCAATTTTGGATATTGATCTAACTCTGTACAAGTTGACTTATGATAAAAATAAAGGACAAACGTTAAGAGACTTTCCTGAAATAGATGGATTTTCAGCAAATAAGGTCGGTATTTTCAAGGGTGAGGTATTTATGCCTACTGATGTGAGATACATTTTAATTAATACCAACCAATTTATAAAAACGAATTCAAAATATTTAGAAAGTAAAGGAAGATATAATAGCTTGGGTATATAGTATAAAATGTAAGAGTGAATTTCTCGTAGATTCTTAATTAACATCAGATTATGTTTTGTACTTGGATTTTCAAATACTGGCATTTTCTACGCACTATTATCAAAGCTAATATAGCCATGGCCCAAATTTAACAAATAAATCGCCTTTATGGTCGCCTTTGGATGCACTGTAACTGCAAACGTAAATTGTATATGTAGTGGTAAGCATAGAGATATTATTGCTAGAGAGGCCCTATTGGTTGAATTTTGAAACACTGACAAAATAACCTGACCACCTTCGCTTATAATGTAATCAAATAATCAGTACAAAATTACAATAACTTATATAGTAGTACGTTAAAAATACAAATCAACAAACAAGGTATAGAAAGCCGAAAACAATAGATTTATTATTGCCTTAACTCACTCTTGAAGGAGGTTTCAATGAGGTTACACAGAGCCCCCAATACGATGTTTCATGCCTTTCAATGTATTGAGATAGGCTATGACCCCTCTAGTATATATCTCTATGGTGGTAAGAGTAAGCTCCATAAGGAATAATACTTATATTGTGTCAGTTCAGGAATAAAAAAAGTGAGATTAATTTAATAATATTTGTAAATATTATTAATATAAAATATATTTGTAATACTGGTCTGACTCCCACCATGACACCTACCCTATTAGCGTTTTTTTACAAAGGAAATAAGCTAAAAAGAACCCAGTAAAAAATAACATTAATCAAAAAATAAACATTAAAACATTAATTAAAAAATATACATATTTTTCTTCTTCCTTTTTTTCTATTTCTTTCTTCTCATTTTCCCTTTTTAAGGTCGCCCATAGCTTCCCCTCGTGGATCCGCGCCTAATATATGAGACAGGGAAACTATCTGCTTAAAGTTTAAGTAGTCAATTCCTCTTATACATGGGTCCTAATAACGTACGTATATCGTCAAAGCAAGAGGAGCAGACACGGTTCTGATCCTAATTAAAATAACTTAAAGACACCTCCAACACCTCTCTCTTTCTAAATTAATACAAGGTGTAATGCAGCTTTATACTGGATCCCACAGTTGATATTTAATTAATTTAGGCCCTCTCCCTCCATCCCCCTTTCTCTTCGTAACTATTTAAAAGCTTTATTTTTTATTTTTACTTTGATTATTATAATTATCTGTTTTTTAGGTAGAAATGCTAGGAATGGAGGGGGCAGAAAGGATTGGACAAGCATTCATTGCCGTTGATGGACCAATATACAGTATGGCTTACTGCCTTCATATCCCAGATTTGAAATTTAATTTCGGAGAAATTACAATACCAGGAGATAAAACTTACACTGATGTCTCAGTTACCTCTGCTCAGAACAAAATGGATCGATTTCTTGAATATACTCCGTTAAAAAATGGCAAATGTTTAGTAAGCGATGGTGTTCTATGGCCTGATATCAGCAAAGCCCAGCTTCATAGTAAAGATGGCTCAGCTATAGATGTCTCAGATTTTTTCAATTCTACTTTTCGACTAGCTCTTAACTCGAGGTCCGGGTATTTTAATCGAGAACTTGAATCAGAGAGGTGCAAAGAATTCACGACTCCATTTACAACAGTATTTGTATAAACAATTTATGATATTTAATAAAAACCTGTGGCATCATCGTTCTTATGATGATCGTTATATTTTTTTTTATAAGTAAGCATACTTTAAAATTATAGTTTTTTAAGTTTAAGCAATTTAGTTTTTTTTTAAATTTACCTATTTTAATCTTGCATCTATATGTTCAATAATAAAATAGGATTGATCATAAAATATATAATGAAATATATGAAAAATCCGTTTTTTTTTATTTTACTGAGAAATTGATCTGAATACACACATATTATTTGGCCCTTTATATATAAAGGGATAAATATATTATATATGCGAGCAAAGTATTAATCAACATCTTTAAAACTATAGTTGAAGGATGTTCTGCCATGCGTTATAACACAGCTTCAATTAATACCTAAAAATTCTATTTTATTCCCTAAAATACGGTCACAATTTTCATCATGTGTTATATATGTCATTTTCGAACCTGCTGTTAGATTATTAAAATAAAGTGTAATCTAATCAATAATAAAGTGAGCTTGTAATTATTATGTTGAAACTGGAAGACACTAGAATCATTAGCATAATTTGCTGATAATGTGCACCAAATTTTAAGTCTCAACGACAAATAGTGATGCAGCAATTTAGAGAATTCGAAGAAAGGTATTGGTAGCACAGCCTTAAGATTTACGAATGATCGACATGTCTTACATGTATGTCTCTTACATGTCAAGCATTTTGATGATTCAGTTCACAGAAAGGTTCTCAATAATGATCTGACACAGTATATAAGTACAAATATTAGTTATAATTTAGATATGGATTTATATTCTAAAGCCATGATATGCCTAGTTTTCTCAATCAATTCATCAGTGTTTGCACGAGTCAGTCCTTTTGTGGGAATTGGTGGCAATATGCTTATCGTGTTCACTCCTAAAAAAAGAATGCAATATTTATCAAATCTTTAAATATTATTTAAATAGCACGATGAAAGTGTAATAATAAGAGAAATAAGTGTATTCGGAATCAGCCACGAACCCGCTACTAGTTGCTGGTGCCACTTATTATTTTCGTAAGTAAGCAGTTTGATATTAAAATTCGAACTGCTTCTTATAGCTTCTTCTATCAAGGGCCTGTATTGCCACTAATCCAGACAGTGCTTTCGATAAAAAAGATCAACCACGTGTATGGAGAGTAAGGACTACAGAGTAAGAATAACACTACTATCAATCAAAAGTGTTTACCACAGACAACTCTTAAGTTAGATGCAACTAGTTGTTGCCTGATCGCCAATTTTGAAAATAATGTTCATGACGACAATCTCAAACTATAAATACTATACCCAACAATCATACTTGACTAAGACTTATACTCGGTGTATGTATGAATATACTTGACGTATTATGAACATACTTGACGAAGACTTATACTTGGTGTATGTATGAACATACTTGACGTATGTATAACATACCTTGACACTTATACATATGACGTATGACCTAAGACTTATACTCGGTGTATGTATGAATATACTTGACGTATGTATGAACATACTTGACGAAGACTTATACTTGGTGTATGTATGTACTTGACGTATGTATGAACATACTTGACGAAGACTTATACTTGGTGTATGTATGAACATACTTGACGTATGTATGAACATACTTGACGAAGACTTATACTTGACGTATGTATGAACATACTTGATTAAGACTCATACTTGACGTACGTATGAACATTCTTGACTAAGACTCATACTTGACGTATAAATGAACAAACTTGACTCTTTAGTTTGAACCATTTAATTGAATAAAATAAATAATACTTTCTGGGAATAACAATAGTTACTACACGTGCTATCAACTAATATAAGTTACTGACTAAGTGCAATAACTAATTTGTTTGTTTAAAATGCAACAAGAGAAAATACCGATATTATCTTTAAAATAATTCAAAGAAGTGAATTCAGAAACTTCTGCAGGCATACCATAGTACCAGTAACATCTCTTTACACTAGTACAACCACATTCCTGTAAGTGTACACTTATCTAGCATACATTTTTAAATGAACCTAACACTGTACTCTGTTTTCGTTTCCTCACATATATTTACATTTTATAAAAATATTTCATAATTAATAATATTAATTATTATATAAATGTTAATACTTCATAATTAATAGTTAAAAAATATTAATTATTATATAAATACTAATATTTAACCAAATATTATTATAATTTACACATAAAAATCCATAAAAGTATCCCACATTTGTCCTTGATTTGCATGATATTCAATTATGTATTTCATTTAATATTCTATTCATCATTTATAAGTATGAATAAATCATAAATCAATTATTATTATTATTTACCCGTCTCGAATTTAAATTGTTTCTCATCAAGAAACCTGTATTTGGAAACAACGACAGGAATTATTGGAGCTTGAGATTCTATAGCGATGTGGAATGCTCCTTTCTTGAATGGCAGAAACTCTTCGCCAGAATTTCTGGTACCCTCAGGAAAAATCATTAATTTGGCCTAAAACATATTAGTTAAATTTATGAAATAAACAAATATCTATGTACATGGTAAAATAGCATTAAACCAGGTGGAAGAGTATCTAGTGTCGAAATTATTTTGTGGTAAGAGTATTTAACACATATGTATAAATTTTATGTCAACTAAAGTTACTTTCGCTAAATTATTTTGACTAAATAAGTTTTATGTACTATATATATATGACATAAGTTAACATACATTGAATAGTTGAGTTAAGTTGTTGAGTTGAATATTATAATGCCATTAAAACTATTTGCATACCTAACTTTAAAAGACAATATTTATTTCAATTTTATTAATACACCAAATAATTTTACATCACAACAATTTATATTCGACGTTATCAATGATCATTTGTTAAAAAGTAAAGCTTAAAAGATTTGTATGTTGCTTAACATATACAAGCCTGTCATTATGCCTGCACATAGTAAAAAAGTACCAAAGAAAATCTATTTAAAAATATCCATGTTATATCAAACAATTTCCCACCTAAAAAATCAGTACAGGTTTTTTTATTACCTTGTCAGTGTTGATGGCTTTTGCCGCAACTCTCAAAGTTTTCATAGCATTTTTCCCGCTGGTCTTGTCTATAAATACAGTTCCCCAAAGCCATGCACCTAGCCCAAATGGCCATAGATAAAATACTTCTTTCTTTACGACGACAGCTGCTCTTTCAAGCAATCTCCATACTTCTGCTATGACTAGGGGCATCAATATCACAAAGGAAATAATTGTGTGAAACAAAAAATATATGATTATTAATGAGAATATTCAGGATTTTAGTTCAATTAATGAACATTCTTTTACCTTTTCCCACTATACGGTGGGTATAGAGTAAAAGTATTGTTTATTCACTAAAAATCCCAAACCATGATTTCACCTAAATTATCCGTTTCATGTGCTTTTAAGATTTTGCGTGGTTTTCACTAAGTTGACTAAGTATATGTGTCAGAGTATGTGGATGTCTGTATGTGTCTATGATATGTGTGTCCCACTAATACAAATAGATGTAATAATGTGTAATTCTTACCAAGTAGATCTAGCGAACTCTGGTGATTAACCACGAGAACATAACCCTCTGCTTGCACAACATTGTCTTGCCCTCTTATTATCCATTTTAGACCGAGCAGTTTAGAAATTTGTCTTTCAGCCCAAGCAGGTAAGCTAAAAAGGAGGGAATATTATAAATATTAGGGCGTCCTTCACTCAAATAATATACAAATTTGTATACCTTATACAGTTCTATGATAATATTTCATATTATTTAGGAAATTAAATTATATATTAAAAATTGAAATTATTTCAATGAAATATATAATTTCATAATTGCAAATAAATTTGTTAAATGATATAACTTGCATAAAACTTACTATGAATTATTATAATCTCTAGGTCTGTGAAGCATTAATGGTATAAATACAGTCCCGACTAAAAAACTTAAAATCGCGAACACTAAGTACTTAAAGTAAAATTTAAATATTTTACTATTTTCATATAGTATAGCTATAGTAACAAGAGCTACTACAGAGCCTGCTTCCAGCAGCATTTTGTCTTCTTTATGGTCACCTGAAATAAGAAAACTTTGTTAAAACCAGATATTGTTAGAGAGTTAATTTAATTTATAAGGATAAAATAAATTAATAGGTAGTATATGACTTTTAATTCAAAATCTTTTTTCCAGTTCATACCCAACCTATAATAGATAACACTACATTGCTTAATGCAGTGTTGACTATTATACTGTGTCTATGCAAATGCAGTAGTTCAAGATTATGCAGTATGCGGCAAATTGCATGCTCAGTATTTACGCATGATTTCAAAAATCCGATAAGTAAAGCAATGCAATGCTTCATATGCTTGAAAACGCTACAAAAATTCATGTATTTTTATATTTATTTTCTTATTTATAAAATGTAAGATGCTAGGTAATTAGTTATAGAAACAGAATTGAAGTTTTATTATTAAACCCTTTCGGTCGTGGCTAAATTTAAGGAAATCTGGTGATTTCCTTAAATAATAAAGATAAATTAAATAATAATTGATAAACATTAATAAGAAAGGTTTCATATTTTCCTTTTTCTCTTTCTCGTATTTCTTTTCACCCATAACCTTAATCTTGTTATTATATTATAGTTTTCACTATAACTACCTAGACTGAACGCTATTGTAATAATATATTATACGATTTCAGTTTAGATAAAACTTGACGACTCAGGCAGTATTTATAAAATACTTACCGCTAAAACCAGTTTTAGCGCAATTATAGTAATTAATATTCTAAAGACCTGGTGACTCTCGATTATTTTGAAAACAAACTTTTTGTAACATCTAAAATGGAATAAAATTGACTATAATACTATAGTTGATCGAACGAGTAACATCAAACAAAGAATACAGCCGTAACGAGATTATTAGCTCTTTTGAGGAAGTTATAGAAACGGATTTACAAAAACCTGAGTTACCGGGTGAGGATTTCTAAACGCACCTTTAACGATAATCAGTTTAATTTAAACCTATTTGTTTTTGGATGTCATCTCAACACTATTTACATTACAACATAACTATTACATTACATAACAACTATTTTATAACAAACACAAAACTGTTGAATAGATCTGCGTGATAAATACAGCAAAATACTTCATGCCTTGTAGAGCAACGAAAGATAATTTGTGTTAAAATAAGTTGAGGAACAACTTCGATATAGTGAAACAAATAATAAATGGCTTGATTTGTTATTTGTTTTGACATATTTTGACAAAAATATTAAACAATAACAATTATATTAAAATTATAAAAAAGCTAAGCAAAAAAGTCTCTCCTCGTTCGATTTACGCAATTTCTATTTAAAAATATTATAAATAAATAAAAAATATTAAAAATGAATCGGGTATGGGGTTCCTCAGAATTTTGTCTCATTATATCGGACTCACTTCACTCATTTCCGATATATCGCGCACTGCCTTTGGATACACTTCGTTTGCCTTTAGGCATTCAAAATATGGGTCTTTGGCCCGTAGCTACTACTCAGCTGGTGTGTGGTGCCGGCTGCGTAACCTGAACATTGTTTTTTCAATGCAACTAATCTAATCTAACTCCTTAAATATAACTCTTAACATTTTTAAAATATTTTTTTTTTCATTCAGGTTTGGTTTCAGTTCCAGATTATCTATCAAATTCTTCCTGCATTTTATAACTTTTGTCAAAATAATGTATAATAAAAGAAACCTTCTTTTTACTCATTAATTATTTGCCAATTGCGCCACTTGAGTAGTCCAATAGTGCTGAAACCTGTCCCAATCATTCTAGAATGTCATAGGTCCCAAGGAGCTACTTCAAGGTCCGACCGCTTTGCAGCCCGCTTAGCTAGCCGTAGTTCCGTGGGAGCCATTTTTGTCCTGTCTGTCTGGGACAGTAGGCTATTGAAGGTGAAGGTATCAAGAGGGAGTGGTCTCTCTTCCATACTACATCTCCACAATCGCAAACACTACAGAACCTAACATATATCGACGATGTCATTGACCTAGACGCAAAACAAATCCAAATCGGGATTTCAACTGAATTATCGATCATATTCTATAAATCGATAAAAAGTTCTATAAGGGAAACCTTTATAATAAAGGGCTTTTCAGGCGCAACAGGAATGCAGTACTAAAAGTAGCGTTTCCTTTAAATTCTGCTAAAAAATTAGCCAGTGATTACTAACTTGGTTTTTAGACTGTTCTGCGTGTTCTACTAAATTAAGAAAACGTTTTTTAAAAATATTAGGTATATTCACTGATAAAAATACACAAAGATAATATAATACGCGAATGATTATTACAATTTATTAATATTCATAACATAACGAAAAAATATGAGAAAGTCAATATATGCCAGGACCTTGAAATTTATCCTGATCTTTGTTGTTATAGTGATAAGTAAGTCAAGGGCAAAATTATAGCATTATCGGTATCACAACTTATCTGTTCTTACATTATTATTGTTA
The DNA here is from genome assembly GCA_018340805.1 of Microvelia longipes. NCBI lineage: Eukaryota > Metazoa > Arthropoda > Insecta > Hemiptera > Veliidae > Microvelia > Microvelia longipes. The sequence continues at coordinate 12,506,669 of JACMZG010000008.1, read as the reverse complement.
TTGGAAAATTTAATAAGCTTGAAAAAGATTTAGAGTGATAAGTGAGTTCACTATTATACTCCACCTCTATAGGGGACCCTTAAAAAGATCAATCACACAAATATTAACAAAAAATTAACTTATGACGATAAGAGTGGTTGATTAGGTAGATTTTTTAAATTATTTGCAAATAAATTGACTAAAGTTATTTTGTAATTATTGTAGATACCCTAAATATTTCAGGATCAGGAAGTAAGCATAAAAATAAGTATTGTGATTGATGCGTAATATTGACATTGCATGTGTGTCAACAGGCACCAAATTCTTCTTTACTTTCGGCACCATTGTCAGAAATATAACAAATTCTTTTCATTTTTCAGCAGTTGTGCCGAAAGTAAGATAAATTCTTCTCCGAAAGTCCTAAAAGTGAATTTGTTAGATCTTATCAGTACCTGTAGGCAGTTTTCCTTCTTATGGTTTATCAAATTCGCCAACTTAATTAATTTTGTTGTAGTTATTAAAGTATGTGGTTCTTGTCCTATATCAGTTTGTCATATTACTAGTTTATGTAAGTGGCAAACTGCCACGATACAAGTGAATTTTCAAGTGTATTAGTCCAAAAACATGATTATTTTCGTTATACTTTGTATAACAATCAATAAAATTAAAACTAACAATGACAATAAATAGTTTTACCATTCATAGGAGTATTTACACATAGTAGCATATATAGTTACTATACATAGTAGTACATGCATATCAAATTTCATTATAACAATTTCAATGAAAAAACGTTTGCGTTTTGTGATATTTAATAATTTAATATTTTTGTTAAGTCATCATTCCGATCCAAAACAAACGTTTGAAAGTCATCGAGCGACAGAAAATTGTCTTGGAACAGAATTCTCGTTCAGAAACCTATACATATATATATATATATATATATATATATATATATATATATATATATATATATATATATATATATATATTCTTGGTCAGTGATTCCCCCCTTTCAAACAATTCACCTCCCTCCATACATATAACCATATTGAAAAATATCATAATTACTATGAAATTTCTTTGCACATAGTAATTAAAAGTAGGTAAATGTAAAGAAGAATGCCACATACAATATTTAGTTCAAATTTATTTCTCACGCTTATTAAAAATGCACTATAAATTAATTTAAAAATTCAATTACTTACAATTATTTTATAGGACCATTGTTTAATAACATTTAAATTTCCATAGCTACAAGTTTCTACAATTATTCACTGTTTATGACATAACACTATTTCCTGGCAATAAAAATAATTTTTTTAACTTTAAAATTCAAGTTAAAACTTCGGATATTAAATATTAAAACTTTTCTGCACCTCGCTGGTGTAGTTACTGCGCAATACACTAGTTTAAAAATCTCGTAAGAAAGGAGGATATTAATATAAAAACGACTAGATTCAATTGACTTATAATATACTAATGTACGTTAGAGGACAACATACTGACTGGTTAGACTCAGTTAAATTGTTAAACTGCTTTATGATAGAGCCAGTGGTAGTGGTTAACCCTGGTTTTTGAACAAATTAGACAAACTATGTGGCAATTAAGGTGGATTAGTATCTCTTCCAGTGTATCCTTTGTTATGTCAGCCCGATCCTACATCAGACGTAAAGCAAATAACTACACTTTTCCTTAATGTTTTGTCACGCAATATTATACCAATGCATTTATAATTTTTTTAGCGAATTTCCTTTTGAACAATTCGCTAGTGTGATGGCTCGTGTTTTGAGGGATAATTGTGCAATATATATAATATATTTATATATATATATATATATATATATATATATATATATATATATATATATTATATATATATATATATATATATATATATATATATATATATATAGTATGTCATTCTAGACAAATCTAGTAAATAGTGTACAAGATTTATCCTTTTGTTTGCGAATTTCCTTTTGTTCTTTAAAACAATTCGCTAATGTGCTTGCTCGTGTTTTGAGGGATGGATCAGGAAGTGTTCAAAATTCTCTTATTTATATATATAATATATATATATATATATATATATATATATATATATATATATATAATATATATATATATATATATATATATTATATATATATATATATATATATATATATAAATGTATATAATATGTCTTTTTAGACAAATCTTGTAAATAGTGTACAAGATTTATCTAGAAACGGAATAATATTTCTAAGTTAAATTAAGTACAAAATCAACCTTAGGAATGACAGGGACCCTTTAAAAAATCAGGTATCATTTCTACAGTTAGCTGAGTCAACAAAAGTTTTTAAAAATTGGTAAATTTTTTTGCTGGGGAAAAGGTCCTTTTTATGTTTTATATAGTATGGAACTAAATGAAACAACCTTAAGTGACCAAAAAGGTGAAATTACTGGATAACCGAAAAAAGATCAATAAGCCACATGTCGAGTTAAGTGTCATTATAGGCGTTTTTGGGGTGCTGCACCTAATAAAGTCTGAGTCGATAAGACCATGCAAAATGCTCAAAGCTTGGTACGACGCTAATTTTTTATCGTCATTGAACGAACGTAAGTGAGTTCTTACATTTCAGAAGATTGGGACGGCTCGTAAGTTTGTATGTTGTATGTTTGTATGTTGTGTGTTTGTTTGTACGTGTCGCGATAACTGCCGTAAAAATTAACCGATTTTGATAACATTTTGTATACAGGTAAAACTAATTATGTGTCAGAGCTGTATAGTTTTTGGTAATATTCCGAAAAATATTTTCAAAATGGCGGCCAATATGCCGTACCGGATAAAAAAAAAATTTGAGCGAAAAAATCGTGTTGTATATCGTTTCAAAGCTCTTAAAGAGTAGAAAAAGAAAATATATGTTTCATGGACAACATTTTAAAATTTTTTGAATAATTTAAAAATGGCGGCCAAAATAATGAACTCAAAAAATTTAAAATTAAAGAAATAACTCGTGTAATATATCGTTGTAAAGCTCTTGATTAGTAGAACAAAAAATGTTATATACTGAATTCCGAAAAATTCAACATGGCGGCCATTATTTAATATAATATTTAATTTTTACTAATTTTATAAGAATTTATAAGATAAAGATCTATTGTAATATACTTTAGATACTTTTATACAAGTAAAATTAACTATATGTCAGAGCTGTATAGTTTTTGGTAATATTCCGAAAAATATTTTCAAAATGGCAGCCAATATGGCGGACCGGAAAACCAAATTTTAAGCAAAAAATCGTGTTGTATATCGTTTAAAAGCTCTTAAAGAGTAGAAAAAGAAAATATATTTTCATGGTCAACATTTCAATTTTTTTTAATAATTTAAAAAATGGCGGCTAAAATAATAAACTCAAAAAAATAAAATTTAAAGCGAGCCTTTTTAACTATGTATTATTATAAACATACGCAATCAAGCGAGCGAAGCAAGCCTTTTTTACTATTTATTTATTTATAAAATTTATTTATTTATAAAATTTTTACAAATACGAGCCGATTACAAATACGATTTATTTATAAAATTTTTTTAATATAAGCAATCTAGCGAGCGAAGCGAGCCTTCTTTTACTATGCATGAATATAAATCTACGCAATGTAGCGAGCGAAGCGAGCTTTCTTTTATTATTTATTATTATAAATATACGCAATTAAGCGAGCGAAGCGAGCCTTGTTTACTATGCATGAATATAAATCTACGCAATCTAGCGAGCGAAGCGAGCCTTTTTTTTACAATATATATTTTATTTATAAATATAAGCAATCTAGCGAGCGAAGCGAGCCTTTTTTTTACATGCATTAATATTAAATATAAGCAATCTAGCGAGCGAAGCGAGCCTTTTTTTACTATGCATTAATAATAAATATAAGCAATCTAGCGAGCGAAGCGAGCCTTTTTTACTTGCATTAATATAAATCAACGCAATCTAGCGAGCGAAGCGAGCCTATTTTACAGTATATTTTATTATAAATATAAGCAATCTAGCGAGCGAAGCGAGCCTTCTTTTACTATGCATGAATATAAATCTACGCAATGTAGCGGGGCGAAGCGAGCCTTCTTTTACTATTTTATTATTATAAATATACGCAATCAAGCGAGCGAAGCGAGCCTTGTTTTACTATGCATGAATATAAATCTACGCAATCTAGCGAGCGAAGCGAGCCTTTTTTACAATATATATTTTATTATAAATAAAAGCAATCTAGCAAGCGAAGCGAGTCTTCTTCTACTATGCATGAATATAAATATACGCAATTTAGCGAGCGAAGCGAGCCTTTTTTATTATTTATGTTAATAAATATACGCAATCAAGCGAGCGAAGCGAGCCTTTTTTTATACGCTTTAATATTAAATATAAGCAATCTAGCGAGCGAAGCGAGCCTTCTTTACTATGTATTATTATAAATATACGCAATCTAGCGAGCGAAGCGAGCCTTTTTTACTTGCATAAATATAAATTTACGCAATCTAGCGAGCGAAGCGAGCCTTTATTTTAAATTTGTATTATGTTAAATATGTAAATGTTTAAGATATCTAAACTAGCAAGCGAAGCGAGCCTTTTTGAGTTTATACTTTAAAATAGTATAGCATCCGAATGTTTTGATAAACTCATTTCGCTTGCTTTAAACAAATGTTGATGTATTTTTTGACGTGAGTTCTTGATGCAACGCATTACTAGTATTTATAGTATTTATGTAAGTTAATAACTTCATAATAATTCTGGCCAGGAGATCCACACCCCATGCTAATTTTATTTGAATTGCGTTCTTTCCGGCTTATCAATACAATTCTTGCTTAAGTTTTCTGTACAAGCGTCATAACTTGTCATCTGTTTAAGAATTGCTCGAAAAAAAGAAATGTGCTAAGAATTAGCATAAACTAAGCAAATTAGTGAAAATAATGCTTAAAATAATATCGTGCGTTGTTTAATCTATGAGATTAACAGGCGCATTTTCTTTGAAAAAAAAAACGAAAAACGCTATGGCTTAGGCTACGAAGCATATACAGAAAACTTAAGCATGAAATCACGCATTTAAAACAAAATTCGCTCGCCTTGCAGACATCCGCGACAGGATTTTTACTTTAAGATTTGAAGCACATACACTGAATTTGTCCAACGCAAAATAAGTTAAAAATTTAAAATTAATACGCTAAAAGTTACGTTCAAAGGCATTTTAATAAATACGGGAATCGCACTACATATATAAATAAATTTTGTGGTTTTGTAAATAAATTGTGTTTTTATAAGTATAAATACCCAAATTATAATTGTGTATTTAACATTTTTTCAGGAAAACTGGTTTTATCGTAGGAAATTAAAAGAATATAATTTATTCGGAAAATTAATTTTAACCTAATTTACTCTTAATGATATTAAAAATGACCATACTATAAAGATTTAGGGGACAAAATGTTAAATTTAAGTAATACAAAATCTTTTTAATAAAAAAATCAGGTACGGGGTACCTCGGAACTTTTCCTCATCGGATTTCTTAGCTGATCCTCCCTGCTTCAGACTCGCTTCGCTCGTCCTTAGAATATACAATTCACCAAATTTACAAGTGTTCCAGACGTAACGGCTAACAGGCCCAAAACATATTTTTTTTATAAACTGTTTACGTAATAATTGCCATGGTTTGATGTAATTTTATTGCGGGATAATATAATTCAAACATAAATTATTTCAGGTGAGTACATTGTTGAAATTTTTATTTAATACACTTATGTCTGGACTATGGTTAAAAATTATTTATTTTTATTTTAAGCCTTAAGGTTATTGTATAATACTCAATTAATGTTATTAATACTTGCACGTAACAATCAATTCACTTTTAATCTATACGCTTGTTCAGATTTGATAACACCTCTAAATTTTCAATAAATATGCTATCACATAAAATCTATTGCTATATATTGTTGACTTAACACTATGCAAAATCGCATAAAAGGAGTTAAATAATTGGCGATCAACAGGAGTTAAATAATTGGCAATCAACAGGCTTTTATCTTTATGGCCGAATTTTGGTAGGCCCGTTAGACTGTCGTATTAATCTATGCAAGTAGCATACTGCTACAATGTATGCTTATTTCTAAATCATTTTGCCAAAAAATGTGATTAATTTCTTTTAATCACATGTTTGAATACACGTCAAACGATAAAATCATCTATGCTCATCTTTTTTTTGACTTCACCATTTTGTTTGCCTCATTATAGAACTCGTCACCTAATTTTCTAAAGGAATTGGGCCAAAGACAGTACTAGGATACAATTAACTGAGCTTTGGTTAATTTTGGTCAAATTTTAGAAGAATTAGGATAGTTTTGTATAAAAATTGAGATAATTAAGCTCATTTTCTTTGAAAAATTACAAAAAAAAAAATAGTAACGAGTAATAATGCTGCTTATGTTATATAAAGAAAAACAAGAGGTCTTGGGCCTCTGCGGCGTCAACGCGGCCACACAGTTGTTGTACTTTATCAAGTCGTCATATTACTGGTTTATATAAGTGGCATACTGCCTCGATAAAAGCGAATTTATGAATGTATTAGTAAAATGCGTCATTTGTTTACATTATGTTAATTAATGACATACTGTCTTGTTTGACCAAATATATATATATATATATATATATATATATATATATATATATATATATATATATATATATATATATATATATATATATATATATATATATATATATATATATATCATCAATTACTAAAACAAGAACATATACAGATAATACAATGAAACTCTGTATGTTTTTGAACCATATATAGTAGGATATGTGTAAAAAATTGCCAGCCTAATCTAAACAGTCTATAAAAATTCGTGATTTTCTTAAATGTTTGTGGGGTCATTTTGGTGGTTTAATGACATCACACATATTTCATAAACAATAGGGTTCGGGCCAAAAACAAAGTTGATTTTGTAGCGAGTTTCCAAGAAAGCATTAGAATGTTATTAGGTCCCATAGAAACACAAAAATCTAGGACACAAAAATGTCGTACATAAATACGTACATGTGTTTATGTACAATACATTATATAATTATACATATATATATATATATATATATATATATATATATATATATATATATATATATATATATATATATATATATATATATATATACATATTATATAAATATATAATTTGTATCAATATATGTATATATATATAATATGTATATATATATATAATATATATATTGATATATATATATTATATATGTAAATATATATAATTATACAATATATTTATATATATATATATATATATATATATATATATATATATATATATATACGGATATAAGCTTTCACGGATCGGAATGAAACTAGGTCAAGATCAATCTATAAAAGTACATAATTATATTGTTTAACTTGCAATAATGATTTAGCAAATTTCAAAAATTCACTAAAAATCAAAAACTTATTGCATCAAGTTAAAACTTAATAAATAAAATAAAAAAAAAAAAAATGTGCATTTTAGCGAATTTCATAATGAAAATGACGCTTATGGGTGTTCGGATGACGGAAGTTGAGGGTGGAGTGAGCGGAATCGGTTCCTATTGGCTTCCTGATAACAAAAAAATATGTCCGAAAAAAGTTTATTATATATATATTTATATATATATATATATATATATATATATATATATATATATATATATATGCATATATAATATATATATGTATATATATATATAATATTATATAATATATATATTATAATATACATACATATATTTATATACATATATGCATATATATATATAATATAAACTTTTTTCGGACATATTTTTTTGTTATCAGGAAGCCAATAGGAACCCTCAACAGCTCGTTGTTTGGTTGAATAAAATAAATAAATAAAATGTCAGAAATAAAAATATGTGACAGTTTCACGCTGTCACCACTAGACTGTACTACTTGAGCCTCCTGCATCCCATCAAATATTTTTTTTTTAATCTTTGAGTGAGCCATCTATGTAATATTGTTTATCTATGATCCTAAGAGACGGAAACGGTATTTTTATTTAAAAACAAAAATCATGAATATATTTTTGTTTATAATGCTTGTTATAATACGACACACGGCTAAAATCAATTGACAGCGCGCCAAAAATCTGTGAGGGAAAGAATTCTATTGGTTCAAACCGACCCCGCTCCTTCCCCCTCCACCTCATGCCAACCTCGGTATAAAAAAATACCTTTTTTGTAAATAAAATCATAAAAAGGCAACACTGGTGTTAAATATTTGTAACCTCGCGTCGCTTTTATTTCCTTCATTGTGCATATTGATTCGTTTCGTTTCATTCCAATCTGTTCAATTCATCCAATTATTGCGTTGTAATATGATCTGAGTGCCTATATTTGACGCATGTACATTCTTGACTTTTTTAAGTCATGAATGCATATTGTGTCATATTATTATTTATAATATGAAACAATACGTATCAATTATACAAACTTGACACAAAAAAATCAATTTGTTTTGGAAAAGAGTAATTATAGCTGACTATTTAAATCGTCTAACTTTTATCATAGAACTATTATGATCCATTGTCATTACGTAATTAAAACTTTAACTCCACTTAATTCATACTTCCCGAACAAATTTAAAGCAACACTTAGTTGATAAATTTATAAGATACAACAATATTCCTACTTAAAAAGTAAGTAAATAATTTTTAAAAAATAAAAAAATACGATGTCAAATAAAAATAAATAATAAAATTCAAAACATAACCTGACTTACAGTGTTGCCAGAGTAGGGAATTTTTTTTGTTAGTTAAAAAATGGGATTATTTTGTTTAAAAAAGAGGGTTGAAAGTATTGTGATTTTGGCGGGCTGTCAATTGATTTTAGCCGTGTGTCGTATTATAGTTTTAATATTATAGCATACTATTAATAATAAAGTATTAATAAAATCTTAATTAGTAAAATCAAATTTGTGAGAAATCCTCTCAGGCCCGCGAAGCGGGCCTGTGTGGAGAGGCTGTGAAAATTCGCTAGGTACATGGCAAAATGCCATGTAACAAGAACAATAATGAAACAACACATCATACAAAACAACAACAATGTGGCCGCGAAGCGGCCACAGGGAGGCCTCCGGGCCGCGAAGCGGCCCTGTGGGCCGACGACGCGTAGCGGCTACGGGCCGAAGGCCCGTATTATATATTCAAATAAATTTAAAAATATGTAAAATATTTCATAAAAAATAAGCTTGATTATTATTAAAATATTATTATCTGCTGACGGCAGGGTATACCCTGTGTCTAACTATATGTCTAACTATAGTTAGACATTACTGAACTAATTTTATGACTGATAGTAGCATTTCTCCGATATTTATTACATTTGGTTATTTGGTACAAAAAAAAAAAATATTATGTGTGTTGAAGCCCCCTAACGTAGTCGAATAAATTATGGTACACAACAAAGCTGAGATTATACAGCATTATGCCTTCTTCGGCTACGCCTTAGCAGATAAATTGTAAATTTCTAGCCTCGCCTTCGCCTCTAAAAGTTATTTCCGTAGGCTACACTCGCTTTTGTCAGTAATATTCCATTCTCCCGCCTAGTTACACAAATTACTATAATTATAGATAGATAAAGTTAAGTACGGGGCACCTCGAAACGTTTACACACCCCGTCGTATTCGCTACACTCATCCTCACAACTTCACAATCGCTTCGCTCGTCCTCAGCAAATGATCTCCAGCGAGTCTTTAAACTTGCTTTGCTCGTCCTTAGATAGTAAATTTATTTACTATCCCATAGTAAATTTATTTCCAGCGTTCACCCATCTTGGCTCTGATTCGCTCGAGGCTGCTTACCTTTATGAAAAACCGTAGATATACTGGCCGAATTGAACGAAACTTAGTATACTTTTATTTATTACACATAGAGGTATTAGACCAAGAGCCCAGGGCTGTTTTGTTAATAAAAAGTGTAATGGCTGGAACCGGTCTCAATTTTTCGTAAATACCTTCCTGAACAAGGATCTGCAATTTTGCCGACTCTTATCGGAAGAACGTCCCAGGCAGAACGCCCTTTAGGGGTCAAAGGTTCTACCTGGGACACCCATCCGATACGAGTCGGCAGAATTGCAGATCCTTGTTCAGGAAGGTATTTACGAAAAATTGAGACCGGTTCCAGCCATTACACTTTTTATTAACGAAACACCCCTGGGCTCTTGGCCTACATATACTTGTACCAAATTTTTAACTTAATTGGATTTTTTATTTGTTTCAATTTTTAAAAAAAAAACGTTTACATTAAAAACGTTTTTTAAAAAACTAAAAGTCATTTGATAAAAATTAAACCAATGCTGATAATAAGATAAAAACTTGGCACACACGTTGGTATTATATATGACTACATGTGTGCTAAATCTCAAAAATACATGTTTATAAATAAACATGAATGTTTATGATTAATGTTTCCGTGTTTTATGAACGATCAAAATTTTGGCTGAGTTAATGACTGCATCAAAAAAAAATATTTCGCCAAAGTTCAACTAAACCCAAAAATAATTTTGTACCAGGTTCTAACTCACTTGCATTAATGCACTGAGAGATGCGATAATAACAGACAGAGGAGGTCTAAAAACACATGAAACTGATATTTCATGTGAAATCCGGGAATCGAATTTTTTGGCAAACACAATACTTTTCCAATATACCTACGGTAAAAATGAAGAAAAGTAAATACTTGAATGTTATAAGAATTATTGCTTACGTTATTATTTAAATGTCATCGATTTTAACAGAAATTAAATTACACAGAAATAGTTAATACTATTTTATAACAAGGAATTGTTAAAACTAAGGAGAACTAGAAATTATTCTATAATTTATAAAGAATAGACAATGGTGAAATAAGAATAATTAAAGATAACTAACCTAAACACGTCAGCACAAACAGGTTTGAACATAACATATGCTTACCAATCTATTTTAAATTTTTACTTACTTTGTATTATCTAAAATTAAATGCAGACTAAATAAGATTGTCTCGTGATAATATCAAACTAAATTGTCACAGTCCCAATTTAATTTTTTATCTCTACACTCAAAATATTATCGTTTTGGAAACATTTAGTTAAAATATATTAATTTAATAAATATAAAAATAAATATTGACGGGAGTTTTTTTTTGGAGAATAATTTTGACGAACAATACAATACTGGTTTTATTGCTTGTGCAAAGATCAGATTTTTGAAGTGATTCTTAAAAGTCTGGTAATATTAAGTCAAGATTATAAATCGATTGTTTTTTCACCCTGAATATCAATGACACTTATGATTGCAAAGAGCCTAATTATTGGGGTAATTTACATATATATATATATATATATTAATATATATATATATATATTATATATATATATATATATATATATATATATATATATATATTATATATATATATATATATATATATATGTGTGTGTTGTGTTACTTTTGAATGTTACTCGTTACAAATATCAACCAATCACGTAAGGGCGTTTTTATCTTTTATTTAAGTTTTTTACCTAATTTAACCTGTTCTATTGAGACAACAAAATTTACGAATTTTGCTAAATAACTAAATTCAACGATGAGGAAACAGGTTAAATTAAGGTTAGCAATGTTTTGTATGAAAAAGGTAATTTTCTCTAAACTAAACTTCTTTAAACATATCATATTTGAGACTGCTTTATATTGAAGCATATTTCAGCCGATCAATATTAAAATAAAATTGCTAATGGGATAGGTTTTATGGTGGGAGTTAGACCACAAATTTATTTTAGAAGTCTCTAATTGGTCATGAAAATGGATTGTTTTGAATTTTCTGTTACTTAGGTTGGTCTGATAGATGATGAGATTGAGCTATAACCGGTTTCATTTGATTCATCGTGTTAAATACTATTACTAACATCTCCTAGATGGGTCCCCTCTGAATATTAAATACAGCAGTAATTATTATAGAAATCCTTCATATTATTTTAATATAGTATGTCTGTAATTTTAAAGATATCTTACCGTCTGAAAAAGATGACACGTAACCATTTAGTTAATAAAACTGAATAAAGTCACTAGGGTAGAGTCAGCAGGTAATGACGTACTGAATACTGTATTACTGATTACACGATTTTTATGTAAAACTATATGCATTGCAACTTTCTGATATACATTTAAAATCTATAAAGAATTGAACGCTAGATTACCTAAATACATCTAATCTATATATCTAATTAGATATTAGAATCTAATTAGATCTAATATATCTAATTAAAATAGAAACAGGTAAAAACAGTAAGAGTAATGATCACTATTGTTAGTCGGCAGAAGCACTATGGAAGGCCTAGACGAATCGCATTGACATTTGTTCCAGGTTCCAGGGGTCTATTTCTATTCCATAAAGAAATGATCTAATAATAGGTGATATTTTAGATTGGAGTAGGTACTCTTTATTCTAGACTCTAAATAGGCCTAAAAGTAGATGACGCATTGACGGTTTATTGACTTATAACAATGAACGTAATTTCATACGAATATAAATAAAAATTATAAAAGCAATATGTTTTGTTGGTAACCCTGTAATTAATCAACTAAACTAAGGGCCACAAAGGGAAAATATAAAATCAATACTTCTTTAAAATGCGATCAACAGAAAAAACAAACAGAGCTTAGTTACAAAAAAATAGTACAGGTTAAGTTGGTTTGAGGCCAAAGCCGAATGAACTATAGCATTTAAATGCCGAGGCTTGCCGAGAGGAATAGTTAGTTAACTTACGAGGTGAAGCCGAGGTAGGTAAATATTGATTGAGAGCAACGATTTTAAAATAACACATTTTAAATAAAATTAAAAATCACTTTTAATGACAGTAAAGACTTAAAAAAATAGACGTAAAAAATAAGAACAGCATTTAAGCTTTCGAACGTATGATTAGGTCTTCATTATAAAGTGTTTTATAACAAACTAAAGCCGTTAACAGAAAGAAACAGATAAGGTTTCTAAATATAGCTAGCTGCTTATAGAAGAGTAAATTTTTTTGGACTGGTATGATATATATTTAGATAATAAATATAAAATAAATATAAATTAATTTTTATAAAGGACTGTAGTCTTCAAGAAATTTAAATTCTAAAAAAAGCTGCTTATAGTATCGAAGAATGAACACCAACAAACGAAATATAGATCTATAAAGCCACAGGGCTTAACATTAATGTTGTTTGTTCAAAAAAAATAACTATGGAATTATTATCAATTTTGAGTAGTCATCAGAGAGTAAACAAAAATATAATATTAAATTTTAACAAATCCTAAAATAAAAAATACAGTTAAAAGCTTAAATGTTGTTTTTATTTATCATGACCAAACTTCATAACTCTTTACTGTTTTTTATTCATATGTTAAATAAACGCAATTTGTTATTTTTTTTTTGTTGCCCGGATTAACCGCTTCAACAGCTTGGTCCTTAGCGGTAATCACTCCATCCACCCGCGGTGGATGGAGTGATCACCCGGCTCTTATTCGAGTGAGCCCACCAACTAACCCTATTGGAGGCACTTCATTTAATAGTCCATAACTTTATCTACTATTCTTTATTTTGTATCAATATCTGTTTTTATTTAGTAATAATAAACTTTTTCACATTATTTTATTTTTTTATTTATTAATTTTCCGCCGGATTATTCCCCCTTTAAACCTAAAACATTACGCGTTCTGCACCCTAGTGTTTTATGACACTGCGCCGCAATTTATTTTACTCGTTTAACTTTATTTAACTTTATTATATTTTTATTTTAATTCACTTTTTTTATTAATTCTTTTATTTTACATATTTATTTACATTTAGCTTTATTTATTCAGTTTATTTTACTCATTTATTTTATTGCATTTTTTTACCCTGTTTATGTAAATAAATACTTTCATGTGCTTGTCAGAGGAGATGTGCTGTTGTGGCGTTTTATTTTACTCGATTGATCTCTGAAACGTGTTCATCGTGTTCTTCATAATTGATTAAAAATGTTACTTTAAGAATATAAAAATTATAAAAGTGATTAAAAGTATAAATTACTAAGTTGTATAAAATAAATAAATAAATATCCATTTATTTACCCAATAGTTTAACAATTAAAATAAATACAATTTCTATAAAAACAATCATTTTGAACATAAATATTAGCTACTTTTTTAACTATACAAGGGGTCTTGGCCGCCATGCGGCGTTGGCGGCTGCCTTGCGGCCACATGCTTGTTGTCCTATATCAGGTTGTCATATGACTAGTTTATAAGTGGCATACTGGCAAGATATAAGCGAACCCTACGAGTACATGGGTATAAATTTTTAGCTTGATCAGAATACATCATTATTGTGGGTTGATGATGTCACACATAATTTATAAACAATGGGGTTCGGGACATTATCTAGGTTGATTCTTGTACCAAGCATTATTTCGGACCAATAAATCGTTCGAATGTTATCGTGTAACATAGAAACGTCAAGGAACAAAAATGTCGAACAAGTTTTGAAGGGAATTTAATAAAAATTAATTTTAATTTTTGGAAGGTGGGACTAGTGATCATAATAAATACATATTTTTGAGGTTTATATATATATATATATATATATATATATATATATATATATATATATATATATTGTGTGTGTGTGTGTGTGTGTGTGTGTGTGTGTGTGTGTGTGTGTGTGTCTCTGTGTCTGTGTGTGTGTAAGTATGTACGAGATTTTTGTTCCTAGACGTTTTTATAGGACACGATAACTTTCGATAAAACTAGGTCTAAAAATCGACCTTGTTAATGTCCAAAACCCCATTATTTATAAAATATGTGTGATCTACAACAATGAGTCAATCTACAAATACGTGTACTAATGTGTATGGTTGGTACATGCATCATGCTTAAAATTTAATACTAGCATTAATGCCGGTTATATCGATTGACATACATAACATTATGTAAATAAATCATGTTTACTGATAAATACATTTGAACCATCGCTTATATCGTGACAGTTTTATTAACTAGTAATATGACAAATTGGTAAAAGAGAACAACCATGAGTTAACCGAGTAACGGCCACTGAGAGAGGCGCGGGGCTGTGAAGCAGCCCCGACGCCGCAGAGCGACCCAGATGCCGAAGGCCTTATGATTTTATTCTTGACAAGGTCCCTACGTTAATAGGGAAATCGATTTAGCGCATCATCCCTTTTATAATAGAATCTTGTAATAGTAATACAAAAATATCAAGAAAACATTTAATTATAAATTAGGAACTTAACGTAATGTATTTTCAGTATACTTAATAAAACTGTCTCAGTACTCAGCAATTAGAATAGTAGCAAGGGATGCTTATATAAAAATTATACTCGCAAAACACAAGAGTTATGATGGTTTAATCTATTCACAAAAGTTACGGAAAACATTGTAATGTTTACGAGTTTTTATGTTCAGACTTTAAGCAACTAGTTATCATACAAAATATTTGTATCACTTTTTAACGCTGCTGATAGTTTTAAAATTTTGCTGAACATCTTATCTGATCTATATTTTCCTTGTTTTCAGAATGCAGAATTGTGGGGATAGAATATCAGAAGCAGTTTTCTATTCGACACAAATAAACGTCTTACAAAGGCATTCAACATCATTCGTGGATTGCCTTTGTAAGAAAGGAATCTATAGCGAAAGTTTTTAACAAAAAAATTAAAAACGTTATAACTACAAAATTTACATTCAATAATTTACAAAAATAATAATTATGGTAGTTAAAATTAATATACAATTCTTATATCACAAAAGTCAAATATGGGTTGTGTTTGTCTTAAATCTCATGCATTTTATAATTTCGATAAGGATTTAAACTCTTGAGACATAGCTGTGTATGTTTTTTTGATAAGTTCATCTATGTTGTCTTTGGTCATTCCTTTTGTTGGAATAGCGGGTAAAATCATTATTGTGTTTGAACCTGAAACACATAGCAAAGGGATATATTAATGAACTGAAATCAAAATATGGGAAGTATTTTTAGGAGAGGTTTTATACAATACATTTTCATGTTTCCACAACTTTACGACAAAAACTTCAAACAATATTCCACACTTAATGAAAAAATCGTTTTCTAATAAAGCTTTATCAATGGAACACCATAGCGTACCAACTAATATATTCTTAAAAAGGTTGTATTTACCGCAAGTTGAAGAAGCAATCGAAGAATCAGCTACCGTCGATACTTGCTGTTGGATATAAATATCCCTGGACCGGTTTCGGCATAACGCCATCATCAGCAGGCGGGGCAACACTCGAGCTCTTAACTAATAAAGTTAAATCAGTGATTAACATCTAGTCTCAATGAGCACGACGAGCCCTCTGAAGATAAGGGAGGAAGTAGGAAGGGGTTTATAAAGGGAATGTGTACTGAGTCAAGGCCGTGACCCTGCCGAAACCGGTCCAGGGATATTTATATCCAACAGCAAGTATCGACGGTAGCTGATTCTTCGATTAATATATTCTTTATTGAGCTATCTGCCTAGATAACACTAAGGTCATCCTATTTCTATTAACAAAAGAGAATGACTTAATACCTTATGATAATAACACTCAGGCTACTTCTTGTTTTATGGGAATGGTGCAAAACATCGACTAAGTCAAGAGATTTACGTGGGATTAGCTTATATCAAGCCACTCTAATTCTCTCCTACTCTACAGTTAGCTGCTCGTTGTGGTGTGTATTTAAGCAGTTAGAACCGGGAGCCAAGCCATCCTTCTTGGGGGATCGGCTTAGTCAAAGACATACACCATAGAGATATTATTATTACTAGAGAGACGCTATAGTTAAATTGTGAAACATTGGACAAAATAACCTGACCACCTCCGCTTATAAATATAATGAAATAATCAGTACAAATTTACAGTATTTTTTGTAGGAGAACGTTAAAAATACATATCAAAAAACAAGCAATGTGCGGGAAGACGAAAACAATTTATTATAATATCTGGAAGGAGGTTTCAGTGAGGTTACGCAGAGCCCCTGAGAGTCCCAAAAAGATGTTTCAAGCCTCTCAATGTTTTGAGATAAACTAATCCCCCTCTGGTATATATCTCTATGGCATACACTCTGTTAGGCTCTCGTAATGAGCACTCTTTGTGCTCCTCGTAATGAGGAGCATATATTACCTATAACTTATTTTACCGCCAAAAGTTCGAAACACAAAAATTTTCCCCTGTGGTAGGAAGGATGAAATTTTGGCAAATGTATTATTTATCATTTTGATACTACCGAGTTTTGCAAAACATGAATAGTTGACACTATATAATTGTGCGAGAGACACCAAGGAAATGTAACAAGCAAAATGCAATGCTACATCTAGGAACTGTTCCATCATTCGACATTCGTCATCATTGATGGCTCGACATACTGTCATGTCCCACTCTGTTTCGTTACGTCTAACTCATTAGGGCGCCGACAGAGCCTGAACTCACTCTGACTTTCAATTAATTCCGAAGAATATAATGTGAAGTACTTACCAGAGACGAGCGGTGCTCTCTTACCGCCATCATGCATGGCAAGCAAAATATGCCATCTATCGTCTCTGGTAAATACTTCACATTATATTCTTCGGAATTAATTGAAGGTCAGAGTGAGTTCAGGCTCTGTCGGCGCCCTAATGAGTTAGACGTAACGAAACAGAGTGGGACATGACAGTATGTTGAGCCATCAATGATGACGAATGTCGAATGATGGAACAGTTCCCAGATGTAGCATTGCAATTTGCTTGTTACATTTCCTTGGTGTCTCTCGCACAATTATATTGTGTCAAATGTATTATTTTCAAAACATACACTAGAACTAACTGTAATATTCTAAATGTGACAGAGAAAATACTACTTCAACCAATAATATTTCATTTTTTAAATAATAATTAAATAGAAATGTTTATATTCTAAGAACTATTAGTTTATGCTTATATGACACTATATAAAAAATAATATTATAGCTATACTACTCTAATCTAGTGACTTTTCATCAAGCTTTTGTTTGACATATATAATAGATTTTTGTTAAAAATAATAATTTTGACAAAAAAATAAATATATTATTTTTTCACTAAGTTTTTAACAGAAATCTATGATCCGGAATACTGTGATATTATTATACATTAAAACTTTACAGTTATGCTTATAATCATATTGCTAAGGTATGATAGTTAGTCGTATATAGTTATGATAGTTATGAGCAGTAAGTCGGTTCCTAAGGCGAAAGCCGAGGGAACCAAAGCATTTAACTCCCATATTATATATATATATATATATTATATATATATATATATATATATATATATATATATATATAATTGTGTTAGATTTAAGGGCTCCAACTCCAATCATAGGAAACTGTTTTTACTCCATTTAGAGTAAAAAGTAACTTTTTATTACAGTCTAGAGATAAAAAAAAATATTATCTCTATATCTACTTATTTTACATTGCTGAGTAGAACCCGTTTTTATAAGGTTTCGCCAGAACTATAATTATAATGAATATCGTAAACTAAGAAAACTATGTTTCTTAGTTCACGATAATCATTATATGAAAGACCGTTTATTCGTCTCTAATTAAATGCCAAAATTATTTTAGTTATATTTTAACCCCGTAGACGGATAGTGCAGTAAAATATCGTAATAAATATCAGTAAAATATATTTGTCTATATCTATATAAATAAAATTCAAATGTCGCTACCGATGTTCCCTCTAAACTCGATAACGACTGGACGAATTTTCACGAAAGTTTTTTACAAAATTAATCTACAGTGATAGGAAGGTTTGAGCCGAGTCTTAAGATGATTAGGGGCATCTAAAGTGGTCTATAGGGGCATCGAAATATTTAAAAAATCATAGCCTTTTTGGAAAGCATAAAATCATGCATGTCTAGAGCTATTATTTTAGAGCAGTACATTTACAATATTTTGGTGCTAAAAATTTTGATTTTAGAGCTATAAGCTTTTTAGGGCAGTAAATAACTTTGAATAAAGTAATGAATATAACTGACAATAGCCTCAGAATAAAACTATGAAATTAGACTAAAAAACTTAAATATGAAATCATAAGTCTATGAAATTCTATAAGTAACTTACAAACAGGAAATAATAATTGTACGATTCTCAAAATCTTAAGGTGTAGTTAAAATAACTAAGGTTTATAAGGAATTCAGATTTTTTTTTTTTGTAAATTTTATCATTTTACTGACTTTAGAACACGGATTTCCAGTGATTTTGTTAAAACTTGGTATAAAGACTAATTTGTAGATGCACTAATTTACAGGCTATGTAGTGCTATAAGCAGACAAATGGGAATAGTTGTGCACAGGGGCATAAATTATTAGTTTACTTCATTTTGATTACATTTAGTACAAAGACTATTTAAAAGGTGCACCTGGCTATGTAGTACTATAAGCAGATTAAAAAAATTTTGGTGCACAGGGGCATAAGTTATACTTTACTTAATTTTGATTAGATTTAGTATAGTATATTTAGAGGGTGGACTGATTTACTGGCTATGTAGTATAAAGCAGATAAAAGAAAATTGTGGTGCACAGGGGCATAAGTTATTAGTTTACTTGATTTTGATTAGATTTAGTATAGTATATTTAGAGGGTGGACTGATTTATTGGCTCTGTAGTACTATACCAGATAAAGAAAATTGTGGTACAGGGGCATAAGTTATTAGTTTACTTGATTTTGATTAGATTAGTATAGTATATTTAGAGGGTGGACTGATTTACTGGCTCTGTAGTACTATAACCAGATAAAAGAAAATTGTGGTGCACAGGGGCATAAGTTATTAGTTTACTTGATTTTGATTAGATTTAGTATAGTATATTTAGGGGGTGG
>JACMZG010000008.1:12321741-12481741 GCA_018340805.1 Microvelia longipes | reverse complement strand
GTGTGTAAACTAAACCTGCATTACAGAAATATCTTGCAAATTTAGTCTATTACAGTTTCTGCAATGTAATTTAGGTGAAATTACGTAATTCCTTTTATTAGAACTAATAGTATATACCGAGGAAAAATTAGCAAAGTATGAAATTTTTAATTTTCCTAATTTATACCGTCAGTATATAGGAAAATAATTTTATTTTAAATTATTAAATTATAATGCTTAATTTAAATATTAGGGCTCGTAAAAAAATCCGAAACTGGGATTTCACCTGAATTATGCGTTATAGGTGTTTTCAAGACCTTCTGAATAGTTTTAGCGAATTTCTTTGAAAATTCGGCTAATGGGATAGGCGTCATGGCGGAATTCGAACCTCGGCCACTTTATATATAAATATATAAAGACTTTATTATAATATATATATATTTATATATATATATATATATATATATATATATATATATATATATATATATATATATATATATATAATATATATATATATTTCTAGACACTTTCTTGTAAACACTCTATCTTTCGAACGGATCAATAGTTTTTAACCAGAGGACACGAACCCTATTAAAAACCAGGTTTTTGTGACGTCCTTAACCCGGTTTGCTGAGTCAGCGAAATTTTTATCAAGTTATCTGCCTGTATATGTGTGAGTGTATGCATAATTGTGTGTTAGAGAGAGTGTGTGTCTGTATTCATCGTAGCTTCAAGTGCGATTATGCTAGAGATTTGAAACTTAGTACAAGAATCTTTGTGTAGGTGTGCTGTATGGAAAATAAATTAACCGGTAGTAATGACTCAGCAAAAAATCATAAACGTGAAAAAATGTTTTTTCGCGTTGTGAAAATATAATGCCATATATTATATATTTATTCTATTATTATAAACAAATGCAAAACAATAAAAAAATATAAGCACAAAAATTAAGATATTTAGTCAGTAATTTTTAAGACAATAATAATTTATAATACCATATATTATTAGTGTCTTAAAAATTACTGACGTATGCAGAAGCAACTCCGGGCGACGGCTATAATAAGCCAGACTTATACTTTATGCTTCTAAGTATATACGTGGGGTGGCCTACACATAGGCACCATCATTTTTTCGATTTTTTGGTACAAAAATATGTACAATGAATAAAAAGGTGGGTTTGCACTACACTTTCCCAATTTTTCATTCTATTGCAAGAGCATTCTTATATCAATTAAAATAATAACAAAAATAAAAGTAATAATCCAAATATCCACATTTATGAAAACAAAACCATTGCCCAGACATATAGAGTTGAAATTATGAATTGTAAGTTGTTATACTACTCATAATCTACATACCTAATAGATCTAAACAACTTTGGTGATTAATAAGAACTATACAGCCTTGATCCTTTATAACATTTTCTTTTCCTAGCATTGTCCATTTTAGGTTAAGTAACTTCGATATCTGACGAGCTCCCCAAGCCGGCAGTCTAAAAAAAAATATGACATATGAACGAAGTATCACTATAAGCGTCAGCATCAGTTATACGATGGTGATGCTAGATTGTGACCAGGAATACCAAAGCTATGTAAATTTTAGCTATAACCTTGATTTTAAAAGTAATTTAATGATCCTTAATTATGTAAGCGATGTGTAGTTATTTTTACTTTTCCTCATTTATACTTTAGGTATATAGGAAAAGTATTGTGTTTGCAAAAAACCAAAACCGGGATGTCATCGAAATTATCCGTTTCAGGCGTTTATAAGGCATCCTGAGTGGATTTCGCAAAGTTGTCTGTCTATATGTGTGTGTTATTTATATCCAGTGTATTTATGCTAGAGAGTTGAGGTTTTGTTGATCCAACCAAAACTGGTTGGATGTATGAATGTAAGTGATATTTTAAAACCTCTGTATCTAGCTTGTTTAGGTTTAAAGATTTCTCTTATTACAGGCTTGTTAATAAACAACAGGGTTTTAACGCGAAAATATGAATCCCGTTCATCGAAGACGATATTAACGTGACCAGCAGTTCTGGAGAGCGCATAGAACTAGCCGGTGCGGTGGTCAGACCTAGAGACTATAGAAGGGGTCTGACCCCCTAAATGTTGAGGGGAATATGGGCGGCGAGGTAAATTTAATGCATAAAGTCTTAAAAGGTTCAGTTAGTCTAAGCTTTGTTATAAGTTACACTTATATAGTGAAGTATAACTTATTTAGTGATATGTGAAAGTAAAACCATATTCTTACCTTTCCTGGGAAACTTAGATGCATCTTAGTACAACAGTGATATTCAATGTCTATGTGCTGGTGATTTTCGTTCAACCATCACCATGCCCATGCTATGATGTTCATGATGATGTTATATGAGATCTGCTAGTTGTATCTTTTAGTAGATAGTAACTTGAGAAATATTGTTGTTACTATTGGATGCCTGGTTATTTAAGTCGTTCATATAAATTAAGCATTTTACATACCTTTGTTCAAAGCATTTGGTGACACCCAGAGCTCTGCTAGTTCGTTTAAGTAGATACTTGATTGCTGAGTTAATTTATATTTTATACCTTTTACCTTCATTAAGTGCATATGCAATGCATGTTAGGATTTAGTTATTTTGTTAAATATCATAAATTTTTTATAATATTTAATGATTTAACTTATTAAATATTATGATATTTTAATATTCAAAGAATTAAATTAATATAATATTTACAATTAGTAGTATTAAATTAAGCATATAAATTAAATTTAATATAAAGTAAAATTGGACTTAATCCATAACAAAGAAACATACCATATCACTTGGCGCTGAACTAGGCTGTTTTAGGTACTATTGTGTAAGTAGCCTTAGTATAATGTATATAAGTAGCCCAATAGTATAAGTCACTATACTCACTTAAGTAGCCTTAAGTGACTTTAATGTTGGTCATTAATATTTGTACGTGTAATATTACTTTATCTCCAGACGGTATGTAATGTGAAGTTAATTAAATAGTTTTTAAAAAGCAAAGAAGCACTTTTTACTCCCAAGGAAAAAAAATACTTTTCACTCCATTGGAAATACTATGTTACTTTTTCTTTCATGGGAGTAAAAAGTACATCCTTTAACACCCGATTATATCAATTTTTTAGACTGGTATCCCCTAAATTTATAAAGGTTGCCGATAAATTTTGTCATACTTTCCCCGGGGCCCAACCAAACAATTTTTTTATTTGCTCAAAATCCGTTACAGGTCAAAAGAAGTTGTTTGGAACAATATTCTTTTTGCGGGGGGAGGGGGTGTGGCACCTCCTAAATTGATTAGGGAGTCCCATTAATTAAAATTTAAATTAAAATACGACAAAACGTATGCAAAAAAAGAATATCAATAATTAAATTACATCATCGTCCAGAGATAAAATCTTGTTTGCACTATGGAAGTAAAACACTATTTTTCCCCTCGCAATACACACCTCCCCCGGCTTCGCCTAGGGAGTTAAATGCTTTGGTTCTCTCGGCTTTCGCTGTAGGAAACAACCATCTGCTCAGGAAAATAATAGCATTCTTTACTTCATTGGTGTATAAATAAATAACTATTAATTATAAATATATTAGTTTTGATAGCCATATTATTATTGCTAAATATTGTTGTCTGTGGATCATAACTTTAGAGCTGAACCTTGTTTATGAGGGCTGACTTTCAAAATACTTACATCAAAATACGTGTAAACTTTGTCACCATAAGATTTGCATGGGATTAGTAAGTTCCATAATTTTAAGACCCATCCTATAATATAGGATGGGGATGAAAATATTAAAATTGCAGCCGATTGAGCTGGACAAGCTTAATAGTCGTAACACTACAAGACTAGCAATCAGGAATACTACCATGGCAATGACAAAAATTTACAAAAGTGAATCTCTAAAATAATGCGTTTAAGCTAATGTCTCTTAAAAAAAGTTGAACACTTACAATGCATTTCTGTAGTCCATTGGCCTGAACACCATGAACGGTATGAATATAGAAGCTGATATTAAACTTAGAACCAAGAAACACGAAAATTTGAAAAAATATCGAAAACATGATGACTTTTCATACAAAAACACAATCACTGCCATGATAATCAAACACAGTACGTCCCAAGGCATCTGTAAACATAATAAAACATGAATTACTGCAACGTAAGTATGTATTGAATAATAAAATCATTCATCAGTTGATTAGTAAATTTTGAGATAAAGAATAAAATCATGTGTTTATAATATTCCTAACAATACAATCTCAGCTGTAATAATACCGCAGAGTACGCAAAAGTCTTTTTCTTTGGAAGAAAAGCTTTCCAATACAATATTAAATTGATAATAATTTTCTCTTATGTCTACTTGCAAACATTTTCATCAAAAGAATATTTAATTTTACAAAAATGAAACAAGGTTATTGTAGAATTTCATAACTGTAGAAAAAAAGATAACATTTTTATTAAATATACTATGATAACTTACTATTCTAGAATTATTAATATAATAATTAGTAATTATTAATACATAGGAACTATTACTAAATTATTAGCATTAAATTAATATAAAAATTGTGACACAAAACGAACCGGAATTAATTTCTACATTATAATGTTTTTTTTTATTAATATGGAAATATATTCAAAGATAGGAAAAGAATCATTAAGTAGAAATAGTTAAATTAGCCGAATAACCTAAAGCCAGATTTCTTTAGTAATGGAGCCTTCGTCCCATTTCTGCTTCGCAGACTAGGTCTTTTAGGCCGCTTCGCGTCCCCGAAACTATCTTGTGTTGATTTTGTACTGTTGTTCTTTTAGTATTATTAAGAGTTACATGGCATTGTTCCATGTGTATTTAGCGAATTTTCATTGCCTCGCCTTACAGACCCGCGTAGAGGCCTTGCATACTGTCAAGTTTACCGTTTTATTCAGCTTGAGTTTGTCGGATTGAGCTAAAACCGGACTCAATCGATTCATGGTGACGTCGACCTTAAAATGATCACATTTTAAAATGTGGCGATAATTAATGTATCAACATTAATTATCGCCATTTTTAGGAGCTCTATCAGACTATTCTAAGTTACACTATTATCATAGTACTTTATATAACGTCCCCACACTAGACTATAAAGAATTTTGGGGAGACGAGATGTTGGGGATGTTACGGAGCCTTTTATTAAACATTTATAATATCATCATCCCTAGCTATTTGTGACAAATACCCTATATCAACCCTAAATATCACAATCAAATTACAAACTTGAAATGGCGTTAAAACTAGACGTCACGTTTTAAGATACATCACAAGCTTGAACTGATTATAGCTCAATCGGACGGCATACATATAACACCACACAAATATATATATATATATATATATATATATATATATTATATATATATATATATATATATATATATATATATATATATATATATATATATTATACACATTTGCACCAATTCTTCGGGATGAGGTTAGAATAAAACACAGCTTTACTTTGAAAACCAATAATTTATTCACTTAGCCAACGTTTCGAACTTTAGCTACAAGTTCTTCATCAGGGCCCTACATACAATAAAAATATTCTTAAAAACCCAATCTTAAACTTAAACTAAATACATCATAAAAATAAAACTGAAATTAAAGAGATAAAAATACAAATACAAATTATTAAGCTTAAAACTTACGAATAAAACACAGTTTTCGCCTTAAGCATAAGGTAACTTATATATAAAATTTAAAAAACAGAAATTACAACTTAAGCAGAGGTTAAAATATTAAAAAGTTAAAATCAAAGTTAAAACATTTTAAAATTAAAGAGATAAAAGAAGGTAAAAATTAGAGAAGTGCATCAGACCAAGTCTAACAAGAATGAACTCTAAATTTGAGGAAGAGGCTCAAGGTAAAATCAAGAAGGCTGTGGACTCAACACAACACCTAAAAAGAAGATCTGGAACCTCCCCAAAAAATAAATGAGAAAAAGAATTACAAAAAGGAAGAAAACAAGATAAAATAATAAGTGAATAATTTATAAATGAATAATTAAGTTATATAGATAAAAAATGTAAAAAAAGATAAAAATAAAAATAAAACAATGCCAATGCCATCTAAATAATTTAAAAAGGTGCCACCCTAAAAAGATCTGCCACTATATATATATATATATATATAATATATATATATATATATATATATATATATTATATATATATATATATATATATATATACTATATATTATATGTGTGTGTGTCCGTGTGTTGCTGTATATATATAAATGTTTACAGATCGAAAGGGCCTGTTAGGAACTTTGCTAAATTTATGGCAAATGTCATGTAACAACATATATGTCATAAGAAGGGCCAATTTTTGTTGTCTATTAAGCAGGCAGATCTATAAATCTTTTTTGTTCCAAGTTTTATCTCGCTACTTTAATAAACATAGGAGGAGTTATGAGGGACACAGTCACAAACCTTCACACTAAGACTCAGGCAGATAGATATTATAATAATAA
The DNA here is from genome assembly GCA_018340805.1 of Microvelia longipes. Classification (NCBI taxonomy): domain Eukaryota; kingdom Metazoa; phylum Arthropoda; class Insecta; order Hemiptera; family Veliidae; genus Microvelia; species Microvelia longipes. The sequence continues at coordinate 12,475,244 of JACMZG010000008.1, read as the reverse complement.
CAACTCAGGACTTAAACACTTATGCAAGATAAGTTTTTATTAACTAACTCATGTTTCTAAATAATAAATGAAAAAGGGAACCGTATAAGGTAAATATACAATATATAGGAAAAGTAATTTCTCTTTAGTAGAACTTTTAATTGTATAGAGCTCCCACATTTTAGTAAAATAGGAAATAAACTATCAGCTTAAAGTTCTATAGGAAAAAAAACTAAAAATTAATTAGCTATATATTTCATGAAACATGTTTGATGAAATATACAGCTAATTAATTTTTTGTTTTTTTTTTGTTTTCCTATAGAACTTTAAGCTGTTAGTTTATTCCTTATTTTATTAAAACAATATATAGGAGATATTTTTAAAGCATATAATTGTGTTATATAAAGTGTAAAAGTATGGGTAAAAAGTATCAGATAATACTTGTAAAGATTTGTAACATTAGTGAAAATAGTGTAAACAAATATTAATAAAATAAAGAGATGTCAATCTATACCTTTTTGATCTATAAAGCTGATTTCCTCTGTAAAACTACAGCTACTTATTTCACCCTCTCACTCTTGCAGATAATCTTATCACCTGCACTGAAATTGATTCATTTTGTTAAAGATATTACAATAATAAGTAATTTAAAATTGCATTGATACGAGAATGTATATGACTAGAATAAAATGCATTTGTCCACTGAATGTTTGGACAAGGTTCAAGTAGTATGATGTTAAATAATAATTACAATATGTTAGAATGACGCAATAACTGTATCATCAGATGATATTTTTCAAGGAGAACAAATCTTAAGCAATTAGTTTACAGTTATAGATATTGTTTGCGAAATAATATCACTTATAATTATTATTTTCTTTTTATAGAGTTATAATTTCCTTATAATAGAATATTACAAAAACAACAATTTAATCGAACAAATTAAATGAAAACATATAAAACAAAATCGATTGTTTTTGAGTCAAATAACGCAGAAAAATTAGACAATACAACAAAAAGTAAATTAATGTACAACTAAAATAAATTAATCCTACGTAAACTACAACTATATATGGAATTAAATAATTAAAAAAATATAATAATTATAAAGGTATAAACGAGTATCGGAAGAACTATGTCAAAATATTATCTACACATAGATAATAATGCATTGAGTCATACAAAATAAGCATTTGAATTGTACCTGTAGATCTTTTTGTTGGACTGAAACTTTGTATAAGCAAATTTACTATTTACTTATATAACAATATAGATCTTAAAATTTCAGTTTAATAATTAAAATTAAAGTCTTAATTAAAATTAATTGATTAGATTCGTATCAGTTTAAGCTAATTAGTTTTTTATAAGGAAGTACTTTACTGTTTTCTGGTCGGTAAATATTTTTGTTAAAAACATTTATTGGACATTACATATTTGCAATTTTTATTTACATTCGAAATTTACACAAACCTACCCTTTTTTGAAACGACTTAAAGACTTAAAATCTCGCTCTGAACCGTGAACTTGATTTGTAAAAGAAAGGGTAAATACCCATAGTAATTCGTGTGTCAACTTCACGTGTAGCCAACTTTATTTATAACATTTTCATTTTACTTATCACATTAAAATCACCAACAATGATAGTAGTTGACTGTCCTGTAATCCAAAAATCAATATAGGTGATATCTGCGTATAGTTCAAACCAATCAGTGGCGCGTTTAGCATTGTCTTCCTAGGCTAAGATAAACTGTAATATCATAAAAAATATAAAGACAACGTCTCTTCTCTTTGCCTCATCTCGTCCTCTTTCGCACTTTAAGGTATTATAGAGAGTATAGTGATTTCCACTCTTTGCGTTAATATCCAAAGTTTTTCACGCCCTTAAAAATTTACCATATTTTAAGGATGATATTGATGTAGCTGAAATGTCCCCCCTGTTTTTTTAAATGTAAAAAATGATTGTATTCAAGTGTACAACCACAAAACATTGTATTTTATACAATTTTTTTATTTTTTACATCGTGTAAATAAACTCAATATTCAAATTTGAGTTATAAATTGTATAATATCTATTAATTTATAAGAGACAATAAGGTCATTGACGTAATTAATATGGTATATAATTTTATACACTTCAATAAATAATAATTTCTATAAAATTGCGGGGGGTAATAAAACTTGTATAAACACGATTATTTGATTTAGATAAAAAAAATTCAGGCGTGGAGTCCGCAAGCCAGGCGAATTTCCTTTGGAATGCTCGCTTTCTTGCCCACTAATTCAGTTATTGCTGCATGGTTTTTGGTTCCAGTCGGAACAATAACATTTTTACTTGTTTGTCAATTTTTATAGATTTTTCAAAGAAAATGCTTCCAAACATGTTGAAGATTCATGTTTGAATCTTGAAAGCTCAGCATAAACTGAGCTTTGTATATGAATGCAAAAATGTTGCCTATAATTTTAAACAATCTATGGCGGGGGTTTTTTATGGCGCCTTTGAAAGAAATTAATAAATTTGAAATATACAATAAAAAATGTCCAATATTAAAACCAAGATTATAACCCGTTTCCCCAGATTTGAATACTTTTGGTACTCGGATTGATTTTAAATCATTTTATTTATAACCCAAAAACACTGAAAACGACATCCTAATAATAATGTTGTTTACCTACTGTATTTTAAATTTTTCGATTATTTACCACTGCGGTCATTTCGACTTATTCATTATTTAGATTGTTTGTATTGACTACGGTTCAGTTTTATTCTATATACCTCAAAACCAGATGAAGCCTTTTCCTTGCAAAAATTCCAATTTTACATTTTTGTCACACAATTGTTGACTCACCAAAGAAGTCACCATACACATTCGTGTATTTTTACTTTCCCTCATTCATACCGTAAGTATATAGCAAAAAGTATTGGGTTTGCAAAAAATCCGAAACTGTGATGTCACTGGAATTATCCGTTTCAGGCGTTTTAAGACCTCATGAGTGGTTTTCACAAAGATGTCAGTCTGTATGTGTGTTTATGTGATTGTACAAAAACCATTCTACAGCTGTAGTTGTATCGGAAAATAAATGAAAAATAATTTGGAAAATAATTTTAATGACGTGATTAACTCGCAAAACCATGTACCCTTATGTAACAGAGGTAACCGTACCATGTACCCTTATGTAACCGAGGTACCATGTACCCTTATGTAACCGAGGTACCATGTACCCTTATGTAACCGAGGTACTATGTACCTTATGTACCGACCATGTACCTTACGTAACCAAGGTACCATGTACCCTTGTGTAACCAAGGTACCATGTACCCTTATGTAACCGAGGTACCAAGTACCCTTATGTAACCGAGGTACCATGTACCCTTATGTTTCCGAGGTACCATGTACCCTTATGTAACCGAGTACCCATGTACCCTTATGTAACCGAGGTACCATGTACCCTTATGTAACCGAGGTACCGTGTACCCTATTTTTTTAAGTTTAAATTTATAAATAATAATCCGTTTGAAAGACATATCCGTGCTTACAAGATATGTCTATAAGTACATACTTATCCATTTATTGTATATTATTTATTTATATATTTATTAAATTACAATAATTACATGCAAATACAACATAAAATTTATAAAATACAAAATTATACATAATTTATAAATAATAATAATTATTATTTTTTATTTATTTATTATTATCATTATAATTATTATTATTGTGGCTAGGGACCTATTACACGGATTTTGGCCACACTTCTGAGTTTGAGACCCGGCTGACCCACCTATCCATTAGCAAATTTTCCCAAGGAAATTCGCTAAATAATTATTATGTCAAGTGTGCTATTGAAGATATTACTGATAAAACCATCTATTTCAGGTAATAAGAAATAATTGACCTTTGTTTAAATTAAACCAAAAGTGGGCCTAGAGTTGTTTGCGGAAGCTTTATTCTGTATAAAAACATTTAATTTATTTGTAATTTAATTTTTACATCAATTGACGAAACTAGATTAAGTATGATACAAGAACATGAAAAATGTAAGACTGTCAAACCTTATCCCAATATCACATTTCTGATGTTAAAACATAAAAGTATAATAATCAACTGATAGTACAAAAGTTGTATAATGTAATCGCGCATATAACATGTAATATTTTATTATAAATATATGCTAATTTTTCATATAAATAATTTACTATTATTATTAACGTTAGGTATACGGTGTATCAAGAGTCCCTTCATGATCATAGTTAGGTCAGTGGAAAACGTTGTAAACTGAAGATTTGGGGTTAGCAGTGACTGCAATAGATCAAGGACTTGGACCAACATGAGGCCGGTCTGCCTGGCCAGATAGGCCAATTTAACTCGAAATGTCAAAATAAAAATATCAGGGCCCTTTAGCCTTCTGGGCCTCTCGAGGCCCTCAAAGTTTTTTTTATAACTAAAATAAAGGATATTTAGCTTACACGCATTTTATCATAAATTTATTCGTGCATTGTATGCTTACATTATCTTATGTATTTTTAATTTTCCTCATTTATACCGCGGGTATATATGAAAAGTATTGTCTTTGCAAAAAAATCCGAAACCGGAATCATCCGTTTCAAGTGTTTTTAATGCCTTCTGAATGAATTTCACAAAGTTCTCTGTATGTATGTGTGTGTCTTATTATCTTAGCGCCTAGTGTATTTATGCTTGAGAGTCAAAACTTTGTACAAACATCAGTCTACCGCTGTAGTTGTGCAATGCGGAAAATGTTTTTATGACGTCATTAACCCGATATAATGGCTTAGCGAAAATTTCGAAAAATAAAAAAACGCAAAAGTTATGCAATGGGATTGAAATTTGGCACTCAGCGCTGTATGGGTGACCGCTGAGAATGCTACGAATGTATTTACTATCTGAGGACGAGCGAAGAGAGTCCGAAGAGGTTTTTCTGTATATATATGACGAATTGTATATTCTGAGGACAGATATTTCAATAAAACGGCAAAAATTTAAAAGTTCGGGGAGGAAGGGGATAATTTAAAAAAATTTATTTTTTTTATAGAAAATTTGTCTAAGGGGGACAATAAAACAATTTTATACTTCTTTTAAAAAAATCAAAATTGAGCCTAATTTACTCTTAGTTCTTTTTAGCAACACTCGTTCTAAAGCACTTCTTTTCAAGCACTGCTCGTAACTCATTTTGTCTGTATTTTCCAAAGGAAATGCGCTAAAACCTTTAAAGATAACTGACTAAGCTTAAAGATAAGTAACTAAGCTTTAACTAGTGCAAATAATAGTGCGTAATTCTAATTTTAGAGGCATAGTTTTGTAAAACCAACTGAATAATTATGCGCATTTCCTTTGGAAAATATGCTTGACAATTGAGTAACTGCTTAGGATCTAAAGCATGAACCGGAACCACGCAATGGGCATGGTTCTTGCATAAGCAAGAAATGGGTTGTTTAGCACAGAAACACGCATTCTAAATGAAATTCGCCGGACATGCGGACCACCGCGCCAGAGTTTTTTAAAATTATAGTTTTTGAGTCAACGTTAAAAATAAAAAAATAACAACATGATAGTTCGAGCTTATGATATATATATAATATAATTATATATATATATATATATATATATATATATATATATATATATATATATATATATTATTAATATTTATATATATGATAATTTTAAATAACAATATGATATATCTTAGCTGGAAATTTTATCAAGAATGACTTTTTTTTTTAAATAAAAAGTCATTCTTGACAAAAGTGGAGTTTTTGCCATTTTTTGATAAGAATAAGATTTGAAAAGAAACACCCAGTATAATGGTGTTTCTGATAGGTTTTTTTGAAGTACGTCACCTTTGGCCTTCTTGTCCCAGTCGGCTTTGCTTTACACAACAATAGGTCAAGCTGCTACTATAGGAAATAATAATTTGTTATTGGAAAATCTTACCTTTAATACTTTGACTTATTTAGACCCCTAAATGACTAAAAAGCCCAATCATAGATTATATCTAAATCAACTTCAATCAATTTAAAATACAGTACATTCCGTCGCCCACACAAATAGGAGATTTTCCGGCGGTAATTTTTTATCGTCTTAACGTGTATATTTTAAACAACTCTTCATTTAATATATATTACGTTTTTGTCGGTCTGTCGACTCAGACAGGGAAATTTCATTTCGGCAAAGTAAAAATTCTGGCGCGGAGGTTTGCAAGACGGGTGAATTTTCCTTGAAATGCGCTTTTTCTTGCTTATCAATCCAATTTTACTTAATTATTCGGAATATATTTAATAACCTTAGCAGAAACGCCACAACTTTTCAAAAACAAATGCGCTAAAAAGTAGCATAAGCTGAGCTTCAAACCAGTTATGTTAAGTGTATAATCTATGGAATAAATATGCACATTTTCTTTAAAATAGTCTCATTTTTTTATATGAGTTAATAAATAGCAGTTTCTCTATTTGGTTTACATTTCATTTTATCTACTTACAGCTGCAAAATATTTAGAAAAGTACGTGAATTTTTTGGGTTATACTCTTTTTTCTATAGAGTTATGGTACCTTTAAATATAATGGAAAAATGTCAAAACACCCAAGGAGGAGAAATGAATGAGTTGAGATTATTATGTTACAGATTATTGAGTAAATTTTAGTTTTATGTTTGTTTAGTAAACCAAAATATAATTTTAACTTCATAAAGTACAATATAATTTTAAGTATTTAATATTTTTATAAAATACCTAATGAATATATTTTTAAATAAAATATGGACAACGCTGATATTTATGGCTTGTTTTATTTTTTACCATCTGCTTATGAATCATCGGATTTTTATTGTTTATTTTTTAGCTTATTTCATTATTTGTTGATTTATTTTGCATTAAATAAAATTACACATCTAAAACGTTGTAAAGAATTATTAATAATGTCAACCAGGTGAACTAATTTTGTTATAAAATATAATGAATCAGAATAACAGTGAAGAGAATTAACTATTGTTAGAATTGACGATTAACAAGACCAAACTCTATCTGGCATTGTGCAATACATGTACATACAATACATACAATATATGCAATTCCTGAGAGTTCCAAAGAAATATTTACTGCCTCTAAAATATCGTAGCAAGTATTTAAAATCCATTTTCTATTCGTTTATTTGTTTAAGTTATAATTTCTTATCTTAATTTAATAATTTATCGTATAATCTTAATTTTTTGCTGTAGTCCATAAAAATTAAACATTTTAATGAATAATATTCTTATGTTTATTTTCCAATAGATAAAATATTATATGCTACTAATCAGCAAAGGAAACATTGCCGACTCGTGCCACCAATTACCTGAATTAGCTCTGCCTCTGCAGGCAATTCGCTGTTTGCCTGACTCTGCTTAAGCCTCGGCTGAAAATTTCCATAGCCTACCCTCGCCTTCGGCTCGAGGGCTAATTTATAAAGCTCCTCTGCCAAATTCCATATTGCTGCCTATTAGCATAATTTACTATTACTATATAACTACGATAAACAAAATAAAGGAAAATATAATAAAAGGAGTTATAAAAAGTTCAACCTTTTAATACCTCAAAACAAACTTTCTGGCGTAATTTAGAAGACCTTCTATCTTCTTGAAATCTCTTGAAAGTTTTTAGTTGTTCGTACTTCGAATATATTCGCACTACTTGTTTCAATATAGCACACTAAACAATGCATACACTAATTCAATAGAGGTTACATTCGCACTAAGAAACTATTATCACAATCACGTTCCTCGTTCCTGAAACTGTATATGAGGAGCATTATTTAGTAGGTGTTTAATTAATAAAGTCAAGGCTGAGGCGGTCTTGTTTTAGAACTTAAAAGCACTAAGTAGATATTTGTTCTGAGTAAATACTTATCTTTACGTGTCATCTGTTGCCTTGACAAGTCTATGGGCTTGTAGTAGACATTTTTACAATTTTATTATAGGAATTGCAGTAATCATTACGTTTTACGATTTACTTTAGTTTCGAGTGAGCTTGATAACAGCGGATTATAATTGTTATAGCAAATCGACGATAAATAAGTCAATAAGCTTAGCTGAACTTACGTAGAACTAAAAAGTTTTTTAAGAATTTTTAAATATTCTTAAAATTATGCTGTTCATAATTTTATAATTGTAGATTCTTTGGAAACCAAAGTGTTCTAAACAGTTATAAGCAAAAATATAAAAATGAAGTTTTGGGTATTAGTAGCCGTATCAAAATAAGCAAAATTGAGAAAAAACTTAATTCATTTAAGTATGAACAAGAACATACAACTTAATTAAATGATTTTAGTATTTTGTTGTAAAACGGTAGGTAACGATTGCTTATCAAAGTGATATATTTATCATTCGAATTTCTACTGTTTGTATTATTTTATCAGCATTTTAATTAATATTAAATCATTAATTTTATGTGATATCGCAAAGAAACAGTATTTTTAAGCCTATCGGAGTAAATAAATGTTACTTGACAGTAAATATTTTATTTATTATATTAGTTACTACGAGTTTCTTTGATAAGTTAAATTAAACTTAGCCAAAACATGTAAATGATTATTGCTAAAAATAAATTTCATACTTATAATAGCATTAAAAATTGAAATTAAATGTATATGTTTTACGATTAAATTGACTTGCTGGTACATCTGTGGGAGACGTATATAGAAGGTCATAGCATCACAGTGACGTATCTCGTAGTTTAAAGATGTTTGTCTAAGCTAAGGAATTCAACACTATCCAGTCTTCTCTAAATTTAGGCAAAACATCACTATTCAATAATAAACTAAACACGTTATTATCAGCAACAATGAGATCACATAGAAAGTATAGTTTCGTAAAGCATGAGGAATATGAATGAGCATTGTATAAGAAATCCAGAAAACTCATCGGTCTATAATACTTATAATAGCTATTATTATTTTATTAGCTCCATCAGGGCCTTTTGAGGTTTACGTCTTTTGATTTGTAAACGCGTATCTTTAGTTTATCTTAAATTTAACTAAACATTTAGTGAAAATGACTGACGCCGCGAAATGGCCACGGCGAAAACGCAGAGACATCATAGCGTTTATGTCAGGTTCACGTAGTCAGTTTGCGGACAAATATTGATAAGAACAGAAAGTGAATAGATAGGCAAACAAATCAAGTGATCATTAAACATTTTATAACAAATTAAAAATCAATCGTATTTTTATTAAGTATAAAAGTAACAATTTACAATAAAATGTCGCATAAAATAAAATAAATTATTTGTTAGTAAAAACTTTTCTGGTTGTAAAGCATTGAGGGCTTTTGTGCAAACAAGTTTTCTGGGCCCTCAAAACCTCCCCTTTCCTAGTTTAAAAATGTTATTTAAATAAAGGATTCTTTTAATTTAATTAGTACTAGCAGAACTATAGGAAAGAGGTGATAATTACCTAGCAAGTAGGCCACTAAGGTAGGCTCTTTTCACTAACTTCCTGATATAGATATTGCACTATTCCTTATAATTACAATGTATAGCCCCAATATACAGGTACCACAAGTCTCCCGTGCAACACCGGATTTTGCGAATAAATAAAAAAGTAAATTGTAAGGTTTACTTTTATTGAGCTATTTGGGCTCTAGGGATAAATTCTTATTTTTGTCTAAGACAGCTATTTTGGCTGGAATAAGTGCTCATATGTAAAATTGGACATTTCAATTTGAAATTGAAGTTTTGTCAATAGAAATACGTTTTCACGAGTAAACATTTCAATTTACTTTTTCTCTTTTCTTCACGAAATTTGGTGTGGCATGCGACACCCTAAAAGTTAACTACGTCATCAAAAAGAAGATCATTTTACACAAAAAAGTACCCTAATTTTAAACTTTAATTTTTATCAAAAGGTTCAAATTTTAAGACGAAGGGGGAGACTTCTGTGTCAACCTGTATATTAAGCTCTAATGGGGTTCCATGTATAAATGTAAAAGATGTAGTACAACTTTGACTGGGGCCCTTTCCCAGGCTCATTTACAGAATTTAAGAGACTATGTGCGTACTCTAAAAAAATATTTAATAGCGTCGAGGACTGTATGCGGCGGAGTATTTAAGATCCGATTTTTGGATCTCTGAAATATAATAAAAATGGCGTAGTAACAGCGTGATGTAGCGATACAATAGGTTAAAAAGGCATAAACGAATACATAAAATAACTCACCTAAATTTAAAGCTGATTTTGGCTTAGGATAAACCAGTTTTATGACGGAATTAGATATGTGTATGAGTGTAATAATTATAGTAAAGAAAATGTGTGATTTTATTATAGTGTAAGGCCTTGTGTAAATAAAATTATACTTATGATTTAACTGGTGAGTGATGGTGAATGGTGATCGGTGAAATAACGGCTGAAGCGCTATATCGGCAACTTAAATTGACTTTGAATATTAACTATATAAACGGTTTATTTAGATGAAGCACGGAGCTCAAAATTATAAATGAAACTTCTTAAAAAATAGGTGGCGAAATTATAAAAGAAACTGCGTGTATATCGCTATAAAATTATAAATAAAGCGAGAGTTCCGGCCTCGAAGGCATCATAACGTGAACTGACTAAAGAAAATGAAAATTTAATACGGCTGGTAAAATTATCAATAAAAACATCGAACAAAAGTTCAACATAACAAAAGAAATAAACTAACATCTTTAACATACTCCCCCGGCATGAAAACAAAAGAAATCAAAAAAATCTCAAAATCAAAAGAAAAAAATCTTGAAAATAGCTCAAACAGGAGTCACAGAATAAGAGCTAGAAAACGTTTAATGAAATAGAAAAGAAAAATTTAACTTAACAAAAGAAAGAACTTCAAAATGGAGGGGGAAAAAAGTGCCAACTTAAAAACCTATTGAGTGGGCAAAGGGCACAATTTAGTGACAGGACGTCGATAGTAACGCGACGTTCCTACCCGAACTGTGGCGACTCTGACAACTCCGTCCTGACCAGGAAAAATCTGTTCTACCACAGCTAAGGGCCATTGTAAAAGAGGTGTTGAGTCTTGCATAAGAATCACAATCATACCAACTTTAATCGGATTAGAGTTGGTATTCCACTTTTCTCGAGTTTGCAACGTATGTAAATATTCTAGGTGCCAACGGCGCCAGAATTGTTTTACCAAACGATCAAGTATTTCAAATCTCGATAGAAGGTTATCAGGTGTACTAGATACATCAAAGTTAGGTAGTTCAGATAAAGGTATCTGCATTAAAAACCTACTAGGAGTCAAAGGTGTGGGATCACTGGGATCACTACTTGCAATGCCTAGCGGTCGACTATTTAGAAGAGCCTCGATTTGAACAATAACGGTGCTAAACTCTTCTAGTGTCAAAGTCTGTCCGTGAGTAACTTTAAATAAATGAGTCTTGACAGAGCGTATTTGCCGCTCCCATATACCTCCGTGATGAGGAGCTGAAGGCGGATTCATTTTAAAATTAATCCTATGAGAATTTAATTCACTCCTAACAGTATTAATATAGGCAGGTTTGCTAATAATCGAATACATTTCATCAAGATATGAGCGAGCCCCAATGAAATTGGTACCGCAATCAGAATATAAAGTATGACCACGGCGAGAAATAAATCGCTTTAAAGCGCTTAAAAATGCAGCTGTAGATAAATCCGATGCTACCTCGATATGTATTGCTTTCACGCTTAAACAAACGAATAAACAAATATACACTTTAAAGGCTCTTATACCTCTCTTTTTGTAAGGAGTGACATAGAAAGGGCCTGCATAATCCACTCCGGTGTGCAGGAAAGGTTTGAATTGAGTCACTCTTGGTGACGGTAAGTTACCCATCATGGGAAAAGTCGGTACAGGGCGGTACCGAAAGCAAGTATTACAAGCTTGTAGTTGATAGCGAATCAAACCTCGGGCACCCAAAATCCAAAATTTTTGCCGTATTAAAGACAAAACAAGGGATGGCCCAGTATGAAAGTTGGAAACATGGTAATCAGTAATTATTGATTTACTTATATGGTCTCTCTTCGGTAACAAAATAGGAAATTTTTGAGCATAACTAAGATTTGAGTAAGTAAGTCTACCACCTACCCGAATTAAGTTATATTTTTCATCAATAAAAGGATTGAGTTTTCTTATATTAGACGAACATGGTTGTTTCGCTTTAATTAAGTCGTATTCCAGAGAAAAATGTTCTTTCTGTATAAACTGAAGAATTAATAGTTCGGCTTGAGACATATTTTCAGGTTCTAAGTCATTATTTAAATTTTTATCGGCGTAGCGAGGAATTCGATTTCGCCATTTTAAAATATAATTAAAAGAACCGACAAGAACTCTATAAGAAGAATATTTATCTATCAAAAATCGAATGAAAGAATTCTCCATCTTGTTAGAAACAACATTAACAACTAAATTTGGTTTTTCCTCACAGAGTTCGTTAGAATTAAGTATAATATTTGACTTAGGCCAAAGTTCAGGGTCTTCACGTAACCAAGAAGGTCCTGATAACCAATAAGGATATTGAAGTAGATCTTTAGGGTATAACCCTCGACTAAGACAATCAGCAGGGTTTTCCGTCCCTTTAACATGGCGCCAGTCTAACCTAAAAGGTAAGGACTGAATATCCCTAACCCTATGAGCAACAAAGGGGGTCCAGCGGCTAGGGGTAGACGATATCCAGTGCAGCACTATAGCCGAATCCGAAAAAGCGAATAAATTATTAAAGTTAAAAATATTTTTGAAAGAGTCTATAACAAAGACAAATAAGCGTGCTAATAAAGAGGCAGCGCATAACTCTAAGCGAGGTATTGTGAGTGACGATTTAGGAGCTATTTTAGTACGAGATATTAATAAGCAAACCCTATTATTATCGCAGGTAGGCGCTCTAACATAGATGACACAGCCATAAGCCTTAGAAGAGGCATCACAAAACCCTATCAAATCGGCTGGATACTCTAGACTAAGACCTACATAACGTGGGATTTGAATCTGATCTAATAAAGGAAGTTGGTCTAAAAATTTAGTCCATCCCTTGACAATAGTTGAATTAGGTTCTAGGATTTGATCCCATGAAACCTTAGCGCACCACAGTTGGTGTAATAAAAGTTTAATATAAACTGTAACAGGTGATAAGAACCCGAGAGGGTCAAAGATTCTAGCAAGCAGTGATAAGATTTCTCGTTTGGTGTTAGCAGTAGCCTTTGCTACAATATTAACTTGAAATATAAAACAATCTGGATGCGAAAGCCAGCGTAAGCCTAAAATTTTTAGGCTGTCATTAGGGTGGACTAATATACTACCACGGAGTACTTAGAACCAGAGGCCCCACCTATATGGGAGATTTTGGTAAGGCTAGTTCTACCCCACCCTCACATTTCTAGAAAATTTTCTTCTGTACAGTGTCGCTCTCAGGTAGCAACATGTTTAACTTTGGATAATAGAAAGAGACAACCAATTTCGCGATATATCCATCTTTGTCTTTAGATGTTCATCACATCAACTACTTTCTTCTACCTGACCCAACCCTACCTTGACAATTTTCACAATGGCATTTAAATGGATTTACTTTAAGTTCCACAAACCTAAGAGATGGTTCTTACAATGATATTATTTTCTTTTCATCATAATGTTATATATACAATGATATTAATGTTGCAATTTAATCTTCCTCCAATATTTACTGTTAAAAGATCATAATAATAATTGTCGGGCGAATTTCCTTTGGATGCGTGTTTCCGTGCTTAACAACAATAATGGTTGGAATGATCATTTTTATAGTTTCTCTCATTATATAAGTTTACAACTTATATAATGCTGTCGGGCGAATTTTATTTAGAATGCGTGTTTCCGTGCTAAACAACCCATTTCTTGCTTATGCTAGAACCATGCCCATTGCGTGGTTCCGGTTCATGCTTTAGAACCTAAGCAGTTACTCAATTGTCAAGCACTGCTCGTAACTCATTTTGTCTGTATTTTCCATAGGAAATGCGCATAATTATCCAGTTAGTTGTAGAAAACTATGCGTCTAAAATTAGCAGTATGCACTATTATTTGCACTAGTTTAAAGCTTAGTTACTTATCTTTAAGCTTAGTCAGTTATCTTTTAAGGTTTTAGCGCATTTCCTTTTTAAAAATACTTGTATTGAAAATACAGGCCAAGAAGAGAAAAATATTAACCCTGAATTTTGCAGAATTTTTGAAAAATTTTGCTGACTCAGCAAACCGGGTTAATGACGTCACAAAAACCTGGTTTTCAATAGGTTTTTTCCATTCTTGGCTGAACTTTTGCTCATCTCTTACTTCCTCTAATGCCCTACTACAAAAATTCCATAAAATTCATTTTTTTAAAAAAATCATGTTTCATGCAAAATTTTGGGCAGTAGTTCCAAAATATTTGACATAGTTAGTAGTTTGTCCTTTAGGAAATTTACTCAGCTTTCTAATGATACCAATTTAGCTTTTCTAGCTTGAATTGTTAAATCCCTATTAACAATTTTATGATGTGAGGTCAAATATTTTTTTGAAATATTAAATGTGACCTTGTAGGAAAACGGTTGGAGATCGGGGTTTATATTATAAGACATTATTTGTTCCTTTTGAGGAGTACTATCACCTCCTTTTCTTGTGGGCACTTTATGTGAAACACCCTGTATATATATTTATATATATATATATATATATATATATATATATATATATATATATATATAATATATATATATATATATATATGTATATATAAAGTCTCGCGAAACGTATTTTCTCTCTCGGACCTCTGCAACGGATTTGTGGTCTGAAGTTCGAATTCCGCCATGACACCTACCCCAATAGCGAATTTTATTCCCTAAGGAAATTCGCTAAAAGGCGGAAAATGTGAACAAAGCAACAACCCAGGTTTTATTACGATTGGTAATGATAAAAATTAATTAAAAACACATTTTAACTTCGATTACTGGTAATTTTGTCCTATAAATGGCTAATGATATTGGTATTGATGAAAACTATGTTAAACAAAGAAGTTTTTTCCAAAAGTCGGATAGAAAATTTTCTATTGTTTTTAAAACAGTTATCAAGCACCACATTTTATTTTTATTTTAATATATCAGAAAAATGCAACCGTTTTTTTAATAAACAATTAAACTGTTTTATGAAGTGAATGTATACTTTTTATTTTAGAAATTTTCTTGGCTTTCCAACGATATTCATAACTTATTTGTATTATTCATACTTAGGGATGTAAAGCATGTTTTTCAAACCAACATATGCCACCTAACAAAATGATGAAATTTGACCTTTGTGGGAGAACGGTTGAGAATTGAGCCCTGGCCAATACCATGTTTTTGTAGCTCTTAGGGCATAGAATCATCCCATTCATTTTCTTACATATATCACCAAACACCCTCTTAATAATAGATGATAGGGCACTAGTGAGACTAACACAAATTCTAATAATAAATTTATTTTTATTTGCTTGCATTTTGGCGATGTAATGCTAATATTCCCATTTAACAAGAAAATTCGTATTTACAATTTAAAAAGTCGGGTACAGGGTACTCGGAACTTTTCCTCATTACATCGGATTCGCTACGATTATCCTCCCTGCTTCGGACTCGCTTCGCTCGTCCTCAGGAATACACTTCTTTCAAATTTATACTGCAATATGCCTTGCTTTGCTCGTCTTTAGATAGTAAATGCATCCATATCATTCTGAGCGGTCACCCATACAGCACTGACCACGTTTAATGTTCCTTAATTTATTTATTATTAAGGTGCTTAACACTAAGGTGACAAACAGATAAAATACATATTAATTCCATACATAATTCCATTTTTTTTAACAAACATACACAAGTCATTCAAAAAAAAATTAACTAACGCTGATAATGAGATGAAACTTGGGATATATGTTAGAATTATGCATAGTCACATGCGTTAATGAAAATTTATGATTTTACAAATAAGTCGTTATTGCAGATTAATGACGTCATTTAAAAAAAATATTTTCCAAATAGCATAACTACAGCGGTAGACTGACCTTTGTACTCTCTAGCATAAATACTCTGGGAGCTACGATGATAACAGACACACACACACATACAGACAGACAACTTTGCTAAAACCACTCAGGAGGTCTTAAAAGCGCCGAAACGGATAATTCCGTTTCAATCCCGGTTTCAGATTTTTTTGCAAGCACATACTTTCCTATATACCTACGGTATATATTTGTTACGCTTATTTTCATAATTTCGGACTAAGTGATAAAAGAGCAATCAATTTTATATTTCATAACATTTTTTAAAAATTAGAAACAAGTCAAGAGTGATTTATAAAAAATAAAGAAGTTACATAAAATTAAAAATTTTCAAAATTAATTTAAATTGTACGAATATTAAGAACATCTTAGCACGATGCTGCTTGACACTATCATAAACCCTAGATATACCACTTTTTTTGATATCTTCATTAATTGTCGGGACAATGGCCGATTCAAAGATACATTTGAAATTCTGTTTTAAAATTTTTTTTTAAATTCTCCAGTGCTCTGCGGCTAAAATAAATTGAGAGCTGTAATTAAGGTAATATTTTTTTCGAAATTTAACTACATTATATCAAAAAATCATAAGATTTTATCAATTTTACGTGGAGTTATGGTGGTAAAATCAGAATAATATCGTGAAGAAGAAACAATTTTTAGATTGTTTACGTTAAAAAAATGAAATATGGCTTATTTTTAACTTCAAATTCATTGTTAATGATTTTAAATAGAAAGTAAACCAATAGAAAATAATTTTTAGACAATATACCAAGCTTTGAACTTTATTTGCAAGATTTTTTTTTAGATTTTGTATTTCTACCAAGATATTAACGAAAATATGAAAAAGGGGGTACGTTTTGGTCCACTATGATCGCAGCTTTGTAGCAAATTTAAGGGGCTTTTCTTTGGGTTATCCCTAAACATGTCCAGACAGATTCCCAAAATAAAATGTGAACTATATTGATTTTTTTGCAAAAAAAATCGGTCGCTGACTAGACTGTTAAGCGTGTTTTTCAAATATGTTTCTGTTTAATTAACTTATTCAAATAAGTTCCTTTAATATTCTGCTATTCATTTTCATTTTTTAAACTCCATTTTCCTACTCTGACCTATAATAATTAATGTAAACCGGGAAAGTATGTATATTTTCGTAAATTCTTAGAAATAAAGCGCGATGTTTTAGATTTGATAATTAATTATTTTTATTACTGTTTCAAAGAAATGAAATGTGCAGTATGAAACTTAAACAGTAAGTTATTGATTAAATATGAATTTATTAATAGGGTGAATGCAAAGAGGGTTCCTATCAAGTCTAAATTTTACCTAATGTCCGAAAAATGTTACATGATTTCATTTATCCACTTTAAAGTGTTTCGTAGTCCACTTGAAACCTTTTCAAGGTTGTGAAATACTAACATTTTAAGCAATGAAACCCCTGATAACACCCTTGATATTGGATATCAAAGTTAAAAAATTATCTTAAAATTAAACGTCACAAAGGATATAAATAGGGAATTTGTATGCATTTATTACCATCAGCAACAGTTGACCTATTTTTAAATACAATCTTATAGTGAAAAGCTAGTGAAGGCCTAAGTTTTTTGTTGGATATAATAATATATAATTACCAGATTTTTGTCTGTAATAAAAATATTAGTGTCAACATATTTTGATGAAAATCTATTATTTAAAAATAACTTAGCAAATAAATTTAACCTAGTAAAAAACAGGTAAGGAAATTATGATTAAAAACTGTTAGAGGGTTAAAAGAAATGCAAGTTATTAATGAAAGTATTAAAATTAGAGATATAAGTTAAAAAGATTAGATTTAACACTTTTTATCTTATATTTTTACAATAATATTTGTGTGAATGTATTAGAAATAGAATTCCCATCCTTAAAAAATTGGTAAAAACCAATATGCATTAATAAATGAATTACAAAAGACGTAGGTAAGGGGATTAAGGATTAGGGGGTCAAAGATGTTATCCAGAGAAGGATGGCAGATAAGGGATGGAACCAAGGGTTGTTGACCATTTCAGGAGATATCTCAGTGTGAGGTGTGTAGTTTGCTTGTGTGTGTACGGTGTATGAGTCAGTGGCGCAATCCATCGAGAAAGTACGCAACTACTCCAAAACGACTGTGCTGCATCCTGGTGCCGAAGTACGAAAATCACCTTTAAACTAGACAAAAAAAATCCCATGAGGTGGTTCGTCTCTAATAGTCTCTGATACTACCTTTACTATCTTTAATATGGTCAGGTAGTTCTTGTAAAAATTCATTCGAACTTGAACACCATTTAACTAGCTCAAACCCGGCGGATTTAAACATAGTAATTAAATTGTTAAAGGTGCTTAAAGCTGAATTCAGCGTGCTGAAACTTTGACAATAATCGTCGATGTAAAAGAAATTTAATATATGAAACAAAGCTTGAGGCCAGGTAATTTGATAATCAGAGGCTAGTTGTTGTAAACAACGTAAAGCTAGGTAGGGCGCTGGCTTTACGCCAAATGAAACCGTGTTCAATGTATAAGTAGCGAGATCGTCGTCCTTAGAAAAGCGAAAAATAAATTTTTGATATTTTCTATCCTCGTTATTAATTAAAATTTGGCGATACATCTGACGTATATCGGCGGTTACAGCGATAAGAAAGGCTCTAAATCTAAGTAAAATAGAGCGAAGGTCTGAGTGTAACTTTGGACCCGTGTGTAAAATACTATTAAGCGAGAGACCTGAACTAGTCAAAGAACTAGCATTCCAAACTACACGCAACTTAGTAGTCGTGCTATCAGGTTTTAAAACATAATGGTGAGGTAAATAACATCCTTCCTCAATATCGTTATCAGTAACTGACATATGATTTTGTTTTAAAAAATCTAATAAGAATTCGTGATACTGTAGGCGTATTTCCGGTTGGGTTTCTAATCGTTTCTCTAAAGACAAAAAATGTTGAACGGCTTTATTCTTAGATCTACCTAACTCAGAAGGACTTTGCTTAAACGGTAAAAAACAGAATACCTGCCGCTTTCTATGCGTGTAACAGTATTTCTGAAAATATTATCACACTCCTCGTCTGCTATAGAAGGGGTAAAAGGAGGGGGTATATCCTCCATCGACCAAAATTTAGAAACTAAATTTTCTAACTTATTATCTTCGATTGTAGTACAGAAAATACGGTTTTCACTCGGTAAAACAAAGTTATGTTGCGCTGAACCCATTAACATAACCTAAACATGAGTCAAAGGCCGTAGGAGTGTTAGGCGGACCGATTATTTTATTAGAGTTCATTATAAGCGGATACAAAGAAGCTCCTATAATCAGATCTATTTTACCTGGAGTTAGCAAAGTTTCATCAGCCAATTTTAAGTTTTTAATATGAGAAATGGTTTCGATAGGAATACAAGTAGACGGTAAAGTATGCGGTAAAGCGTCAGCTACTAGAGCCTCGACAGTAAAACAACTATTTTTATCATATTTAGAATAAAATGTAAATTGCGCCATGAAGCGAACAGGAAGAGCGGCGGAGCCGACTCCTTTTATGGTAGTATTAATTTTTCTTTTTAGGAAGGCGTAATTTATTGCAACACCCTAACGTTATAATATGCGGTTCGCTACAAGAGTCTAAAAGTGCTCGGACTTGATGCAGATTTTGACTACTATCTTTAATTAAAACCTGGGCTGTAGCAAGTAAAACTGATACATTAGAACTATTAGACGAAGTATTGTAAGAACAGTGAGCTGTAACTAGCTCAGATTCAGACGTCGTTTCAGTAGTATTATTAGCGGTAATATTATTATTAGAACTCGAACTATTAACTCAAGTTAACATCAAGAAGAGTTAACTCAAGAACTCGAGTATTAACATTACGGTCGTTATTAGAACGGCTACTTTCATCCGAAAAATGAAGCAGAGAGTGGTGACGAGCACCACAAAAACACGATCTAGTTGACTTACATTGAGGGGTTTTATGAAAATCAGAGATACAATTCAAGCACCACCCTTTTTTCTTGACGTATAAATACCGATCATAAGGACTTAACTTTTTAAGCTCAGGACACTGATACGCAGGGTGTTTTTGATTTGAACCACAGACTGCACAAACTTTATTACATTGATTGTTGATAAGAAGCGAATGCGAAGGTTATGCGAGTTACTAGAAAAATGGGTTTCTTATTCTCAATAAAAGGTTTTGGAGCAGGTTGGCGTTCTAAGACTTTAGCGTGCTCGCGTACAAATCTAATTAATTGAGCAAAAGTCGGTAGTGAAATTTTTTTCTCGGAAGCATCACTTGTCGATGCGGAAGAATTAGAGGTATTAGTTAAATAGGATTCAAACTGTTTTACAGTATCACTATGAAGTCTACTCAAAGCTAAGTGCAATAATAAAAAATCTGATTTATCAGTAATTTTTAAATTATTAAAGGCCTGAGCAGGTGCCACGAAATTTTGTAAAAATGAGTCTAACAACGAAAATGTTTCCCCTAGAAGGGGCTTTGAAATTGATCAATGTCTAAATAAGAGGAAGCAAGGGCACGCTGATCCTCGTACCTTTCTTTGAGTGCTTCCCATACAAGGGTAAAATTTTCACTTAAAATAGGCAGACCGGAAAGAAATGATTTAGCTTTATCTTTTAAACTCATTCCAAGAAATCTCATCCTGTCTTCGTCGGTTAAAGTAGGATTATCGATAAACATATTTTTAAAAGATTGGTAGTAAATAGGCCAATCCTTGGTTTTTCCAGAAAATTCTGGAACAGTAAGCGGCGGAAGTTTAACATGAGGTGCGGTAGGGCGACTTTGAACAATATTTGTAGACGAGGGCGTAACATATAAATTTAACTCTCTTAGTTTAGCCTGAATTTCATAGTAAATATCATCAAAAGCTGAAACAGCTTGAAAATTAACTGCATAATCAGGTTCGATACCTAAACTCATATCATTAATTGATTCAATTATCTCATTAAACTCTTTTCGCGTTTCTTCTAAATTAGCACAGCGTACTATTAAATAATCGCGGGATTTAGAATCAGTATTTAAATTTTCAAGTTTACATAAATCGTAAGCACGTTGAACACGTAAAAACAACGTTTCTTTTTTAGCTTCTAAAAGCTTGATTTTTTTCTTAACGTTGCGAATAGACCCGGGCGAAGGCGGCGTGTGCGCGTCGGTTTCATCATCCTTAGCACCCATCGTAAACAATTAAATAAACTTTCTTGACAAAAAAAATGTATTTATATTTACCGAAATAAATATCCGGCTCGTCTTAAGGACCAAAAGATGTGCGGTACTCTAAAAAAATATTTAATAGCGTCGAGGACTGTATGCGGCGGAGTATTTAAGATCCGATTTTTGGATCTCTGAAATATAATAAAAATGGCGTAGTAACAGCGTGATGTAGCGATACAATAGGTTAAAAAGGCATAAACGAATACATAAAATAACTCACCTAAATTTAAAGCTGATTTTGGCTTAGGATAAACCAGTTTTATGACGGAATTAGATATGTGTATGAGTGTAATAATTATAGTAAAGAAAATGTGTGATTTTATTATAGTGTAAGGCCTTGTGTAAATAAAATTATACTTATGATTTAACTGGTGAGTGATGGTGAATGGTGATCGGTGAAATAACGGCTGAAGCGCTATATCGGCAACTTAAATTGACTTTGAATATTAACTATATAAACGGTTTATTTAGATGAAGCACGGAGCTCAAAATTATAAATGAAACTTCTTAAAAAATAGGTGGCGAAATTATAAAAGAAACTGCGTGTATATCGCTATAAAATTATAAATAAAGCGAGAGTTCCGGCCTCGAAGGCATCATAACGTGAACTGACTAAAGAAAATGAAAATTTAATACGGCTGGTAAAATTATCAATAAAAACATCGAACAAAAGTTCAACATAACAAAAGAAATAAACTAACATCTTTAACAGACTATATTATGCTTTAATGAGGAATTGAGGTATTAAACACAGATAAGCCCACCGCAATGTAAGCTCGTACTAGCCCAATATTAAGCGCCTTAGATCAGGTTATAATCAGATAGAAATAATGCTTATTGACATTATAGTGGCAATACTATAGATATAGAGTCATGATGATTCAGTCGATTTAAAAAACTAATTATAGGAAACATTTTAACATTTAAAAAGCTAAGACTAGAATAACTTAGTTGAGTTTCAACAATACTCTTTGTATACTGCTCGAACTTATTAAAAGTATCGTGCTTTCTGATCTCAAGTATGCAGCTTTTGATGATTTTCGTAGACAGTTAAATGTTTTTTTCTGTAAAGATAAGCAAAGGCCAAACTGTTTTAGTGCGAATTGTCATGTAATATTTTGCTTAAGCCGGAGAGTCTAATGAAAGCTTGCTCAAGTGTAGGCTTAAATCATAACAAAAGCGATTTATATTCGACACATAAAACTCATTGGAAGAATACCTGTGTAAGGAAGTTATCAGTAGCATCAGTTCTTTAACATAAAACATTCATCAAAGATAACCTCTAACAATTATAAATACTAAATTTTCATTTAATAATATATAAAAATAATCAAAATAACTAAAAATAAAACACAATATTTATATCACAATAGTCAAAAATGCGTTGTGCTAGCCTTAAATCTCATATATTCGATAAGGATTTGAATTCTTGAGACATACATAGCAGTGTATGTTTTTTCTATAAGTTCATCTATATTGCTTTTGGTCATTCCTTTAGTTAAAATAGGAGGTAAAAACTTAATTGTGTTTGATCCTGAAACAGACATCAAAGGAAAATATTAGCGAAATACTAACTGCTAATGTATTAGGCATAATTGCTGCCCTGTAGCCCCGAAACAGCCGGAAAGAAAGAGCATTGCACCTCATAGCCTCCTATTCAAGCTAAATTAAATAATGCTAAATTTTGAACGTATTTAAAAAAAATCGGGTACGGAGTTCCTCGAAACTTTTCCTCATCACACTCCCTGCTCCTCCCTGCTTCGAATCGCTTTGCTCGTCCTCTAAAATACAGTTCCTCAGATTTATAACGCAACATGTCTTCGAATTCGCATCGCTCGTCCTCAAAAATACAGTTCCCCAGATTTATAACGCAACATGTCTTCGAATTCGCATCGCTCGTTCTCAAAAATACAGTTCCCCAGATTTATAACGCAACATGTCTTCGAATTCGCATCGCTCGTCCTCAAAAATACATTTCCCCAGATTTATAACGCAACATGTCTTCGAATTTGCATCGCTCGTCTTCAGTTTGTAAATGCATTCGTATCATTCACAGCGGACCCATACAGTACTGACCACATTCTATGCTGCTTAATTTTTATGATCCAACAAAAGAATTAGATATACTTTTAGCATTGAAACGAAACTTAGTGGACATATTTATTATGTTAAAGTATATATTTGTAACAAATTTAAACTCAATCGGACCATTTTTCCATTTTTTACGATTTTTTAAAAAACGAACATAAGTCATTCAATAAAGATTGAACTAATGCTGATAATGAAATGAAACTTAGGCACATATGTTAGTGTAATACATAGTCATACATATATTACATTATACATTTGGCAAACGTGCTAAATTTCAATCCGATCGCATCATTTTTCTGCGTTTAATAATATTTCGAAATTTCTGCTGAGTCATTAGTGCGGGTTAAGGACGTCATAAAAAATAGCACAACTACAGTGGCTTTTTTTTACAAAATTTAAACTCTCTAGCGTAAATACACAAGTTTTATGATCCAACAAAAATCATTGATATACTTATTGTATTGAAACTTACACGGAACTTAGTGTACTTATTTATTATGCAAAGGTACTCATTTGAACCAAATTTCAACTCAATTAAACCATTTTTTACAATTTTTTAAAAAAACGCACACAAGTCAAAAATTGAACTAATGCTGATAACGAAATGAAACTTAGGACATATGTTAGTCTTATACATAGTCATAAGCGTACCGAATTTCAATCCGATCGCATAATTTTTCTGCGTTTTATTATTTTTCGAAATTTTTGCGGGTTAATGACGTCATAAAAAATTCTGAATAGCACAACTACAGCAGTAGACTGATTTTTGTACGAAATTTCAACTCTCTAGTATAAATACACAGGGCTCTATATATAGACACAACTTTTCAAAACCACTCAGGAGGCCTTAAAAAAACGCCTGAAACGGATAATTCCGGCTTCATCCCGGTTTTGGATTTTTTTGCAAACACAATACTTTTCCTTTATACCTACGATATACATGAGGAACAGTAATAAGCAGTATATGTTTCTTTCTACTTTGCATGACATATACTGGTCGTCACAAATAAAATGCCAAAACTATTTTAGTCATACTTTTGTTCCAGAGGCATTTCATTAAACTTAAAATAATACATTGTTTTCTCACCAGGTTCAAATTTATATGTGTTTGAGTCTAGGAATGTATATTGTAAAACGACGACTGGTTGTATAGGTGCTTGAGATTCTATAGCCATGTGAAAAGCTCCTTTCTTGAACGGTAGAAGTTCGTTTCCTTGATGTCTGGTTCCTTCTGGAAACATATACAGATTTGGGCCTAAAAAATTAAAATTACTTAATGTTAGAAAACATGATAAAAAGTAAAACTCAACTTAAATTATCAGTGTTGCCAATAAAATATAACACAAAAAGGTAAATTCTAGACGGCTCGTACGCATTTATTTTAATTTTTGTGATTTTTACATTTTTGAGCCAGCTTTCCACTGATGTTTTAATTTTTTACATGTGTTAGTATAGGAGTTGCCCTGCTTGGTTTATAATTATATACATTTACATTAGCCTAACTAATAAAATACAAATATAGTAGGTTAGAAAGTAGTTGCTAGTAATATTTTAATCTATATCTGGCCAAGGCTTCACTTATCCCCCCCTTCTTCTACTTCTGCCCTGTAACAGTCGAGGATGTTGAATAAAGAGGATGACGCACTAAATCGAATTGCCATTCACAAAGTGACCCATCGAAATCAAAACATAGAGAAGAATGCAACACGAAGCACACGTCAAAAACCAACTGCACATGCTTGGTACGAACTGCGCATGCTTATGATCCTTATAACAGCGCAGTCTTAAAATTTAGAGGCAACTTAACTCAATGGGTTTCCATTGTTTTGCTTGCGAAGGTTAAAAACAATTGAAAAAAGTTCATACTTTTTACTGTTTTTTGTTAATATTGCTTAAATTAACAACATTAAAGAAAATTAAGAACATTACAACCAAAATTGAATCTTGAAAACTAGCAAAACATTTCACTAGGCTAAAAAAAGACAAAATATTAACACATTTAACTTACTCTCTACGAAAAGTAAACGGTAAAGCTTTAATCACTCTCACTAAAGTGGCTACCTAGAGTCCAAAATGTAAAATATAAGCACCAAATGTAACAATAACGAAAGCACCGAAGCAAATTGAGAAGCAAACATGACAACCAAGAATTGTATAACAACTAAGCTACATAACCTATGCTTGGCGCCTTTTTTAATTATAACCTAAGGGAAGGTAAGTTTGCTCCTATTTCTCTATCTCATACAACTTCCATGGGGTCAGAAATGTTCCTTAATGCGTCATCCTCTTTATTCAACATCCTTGGTAACAGTTGATATTGAATGCAGGTTTGTCATTAAATAAAAATCTTGTTACGCTACTAAAAATATTTGATTTGCTACAAAAAATTATAAATTTATTGCAAAACAAATTTATAATAAATTGAATATTATAAATAAAGTTGCTACATTTTTAATTAATGTTATTTATGTAATGGGATGATTTTAAAATATTTTTGTAGGGCAGCTGTAAAGTGTGTACTTAAAAGCCTCAAAAATGTCAGTAAAGAACAATTTTACTGCTAAGGCAAGAATAACCATTTTTTACGCCTGCTGGGTGTAAAGTTTTTTTATACAGCTCGTGCACAAATTGATAAATAAAGTAAAGTATTTAATTTTAAATTTATATTTTATCGACAGTGCCCAAAAAATATAATATATGCATATGCATGATGGCTGTAAAGCGATTTTTTGCTTTGGAAATGAACAAATTTCCATAGCGATAGAATATCATTTTACAGCCTAGTAACATAATCTGCTATTAGGTAAAAATGTTAAACCTACCAAAATATTCTAAGGTATACTTATTTACCTTATAAGCATAATATAACAAATATTTTGAATCATCTCAAAGTATAAACATTTGCTCATATACTTAGCAACTAAGCCATTATTAAAAAAAAAAATTATGTATATATATATAATATATATATATATATTATATAATATAAATAATAAATATATAAATATATATATATATTATATATATATATATATATATATATATATATATATATATATATATATAATATATAATATAATATAATAAATATATAATATATATATATATATATATATATATATATATATTTAAAAAAAATATAAATATAACGTGATATCAAATTTTAATAATTTAATAAATAAAAATGGATATCATAAATTTAATTTATTACTTTAATAAAAAAGCCTTTTTATATGATCTAGGACAATGTGATAGAATACGCTTCATTGCATTCTAGTTTCTAATTGTATTTTTTAGATTATGCTGTAACTAATTGACTTTGTTGTGTAAACAATTTTTATTTATTTTCTATACTCTTTGTTGTTATGATATTGAGTAAAAAAAATGTATAAAAAATATCCAGGCATACATTTAATTAATTACCAAAGACCTACATGCTATTGACAAGAGGCTTATCACTCTCTCGCAAAAACTTGGTCTACTGATCTCACAAATGTTGACAAATGTATCAATGACAAAGTGATGGCGAGATCAGAGGGCTACCCAAGTTGTCCCATGCCCATCTATTTTCTTTGAAAACTGTGGCGATACTTTATTGGCTTTATGCTCCTTCTGTGGAAGAGACTAAGCTGTAGAGGGAGGTTTCAACTCTGGTTATTATGCCATTGCACTGTAACACTTACAGTAACAGCTCTGCGACCAGTCATTATGAACTCTCATAAAGTCAAGGTTCTCTAGTTGAAACCAATACTAGCAATATTGCTTAGTTGTTAACGATATAAATTAAAAAAGAGTTTCTCCTTAAAAAACTAATACAGTTATAGTCAAAGTACTTTGAACCTATCATGAAGTCATTATTAGTACCTGCACAAATAAGTATACAAATAAAAAATATATATTAATAACTCAAAAAAGTAAACTAAAAGTAAGGTTCTAATGAATAAAATTAATCACAAGAAAATATAACACTAAAAAAATTGTTGTCTGCTTAATGTAAAAATAATGATGACCTTTGATTTAACCGCCTGTAAAAAAATAAATTAAATTACCATTGATAACAATGAAGAAAATATTAAATTCCTTCACATCCTTTATTTATAATATTTTTCTTTTTTATATTATTTTGTTTCATAGATAACCTGTTTATATTACTTTTAAATATGTTTGTCCAGGCACTGATGATGGCCTTATGATGGGTTGAATTTGTAGTGACTATGTTTATTTGTTTTTTGGAGAGCCTCTTTAATTTATAAAGTATGTCTACCTTACTTGATTATTTAATGAAGAGTAAGAAACCCTATAAAGAACAAAGTTCTAATTTTTTTAACTTTGTATATCATCCACAGAATTCAAATTAATTTATTTTTATTTATTATTTTATGTTAATCTATTTTGTTTTTAATGTTAGTACTATTTTTATTTTTTATTCTTTCATAAATCACAAAATTGTTAACATCTTAAATTTTTATTGTTAAACTATGTTTAACAATAAAAAATATGTTTAACAATTAAGTGCCTGAATATGTCAGGCCTGTAGCCTGCTAAATCTCTGAGGGAATTCTATTTTAATTGTTTCAAATATATTTCTGTTATATGTACTAAAAAACTGTACCTACTTATAATTAGTTTATTATTGTTAGTTTAAACTTATAGTTATATCATTTTTAATGTTCCTTTTTAATTTATTTTCTTTTTTAGTCTTTACCTTTTTATAAATGTTGTAAAAGGCTTGTAAAAAGCCGTTTATGTTATAAATAAATAAATAAATGTTGTTAATTAATCAAATGCTTCTAAGAATTGATCTGTTATTAAAAAAAATCAACGCTTACATATACTTTATTTTTAACTTTTTTGTCTTTTTATTTATTTAAATGGTTACATTCCTTTCTTACTTTATTAATTTTTTTCTACATATGGTTGTTTGCTTATCCTTTCTAGAGTGCATCTGCATATCAGGCACTCTAATCCTTCCTTGTGGATTGGGGCATTACAACATATTGCAGCTACTGACTTATTTTTTATTTTATTTATTAACAGACCATATGGTCCAAAAACAAAAATACAAACAAATTTTACCGAGTACAAAATTAAAAAAGAAAGTTAAATAAATCACAATAAGAAACCGTGGTATAAAATATAAATAGCTTAAAAAATGTCTTACGTATTGATTGGAATCACAAAAAACTTTTTTTTTAAGTGTTTTGTATGTAATGTAAATTGTAGTGGTTAGTGTGATTTTAAAATATTATATCAATTCTCTTATTTTATCCTTAGTGAATAATATTTCTATTTAGGTGCATATTGTCCTATTTATAAGTTATATCGTTCGACACTTAATACAAATAAAAAAATGTCGCTCTTACAGAATGGTGCGTTTATATGGAATAGTTTATTTCATTGGAAAATGAAGAAGTTTTGGCGGTTGTTAACGGAAAAAATGGATGCTGCTTGTTGGTGCCGTTATCGTTAAGATTTGTATTATGTGTTTTCTTGTATTTTAAATTTGTGTTAAACTTTAATTTGTTATTTTACGATGTGTTTTAAGTGTGTTTAGTTCAGCTAAATCAAATAAGATGTCTAATTCGGTAAGTTGGCGACTTGAATCCTGACATATTTACAAGTTTTACATATTTTTTGTAAACAAACTTGGCTGTCTGCTTGACCACAAATTTTTGATGAGTTAATTTAGACTCGGTCTTAAAATTACTAGGCAGGGCTTAAACACAGTCGATGTGAAAAGTCTGAAAACCATAGATGACAATATATGTTATGTATAGATAGTTTACTTCCTAATGTTTTAGTAATACTCAATTGACAAGTTTGAAGTCTTAAAGAGTTCTGTGATGTTTCATTAGTTTTCCAAAACTGGAGGATCCCATGACATAGAACAGCTTTGTTTTTTTCTTATAAATATGAAAACATTTTTTGGGGGGTTTAGACGTACAAGACAAATTGGCAACCTGAATATGTCAGGCCTGTAGCCTGCCAAATCTCTTAGGGAAACCAATCCCAGAGGGGGACGAAATTCACACATCTACAACGGAATTCCACTGTAATCTACTTCGTCAAAGGAGGGGAAAATTTTCTGGGAGGGATGCCTCCCTGTCCCTACCTGACTACGAGCCTGGTTGGTGGAGACAGTTAAGAGAAGGAATCTTCTGAAATGAAACTGACATTAAGAGGTTGTGTCCTAGACATTTGTGTGGGACACACTATCTTTCGAATGCTTTCTAGAATCAAAATGTAACTTGGTACAAAAATCAACTTTGTCAATATCCCGAACCCTATGGATAATTAAATATGTGTAACGTTCATTAAACCCACAAAAATTACCCTAAATCACAAATCTTCATGTAGTGTTCAGATTGGGCTGAAATTTTTTACACATATTCTACCATGTATGGTTCACTAACATCAAGCTGGGAGTTTATAAGGTGATTCATTTGGGGGGTTTTTATTTATTTATATATAATTCACAAACTTGCGTTTTTTACAAAAATATAAAAAGTAGTGCAAATAATTAGTACAAAAAAAGGAATTTAAGGTGTAACTACAATTACAATAAAAAACATTTAAAATAATAAAAAGGACAGTTTGTAAAAATAAAAAGAAAAAATAAGTATTCTATATACAATAAATAAGATGGGAATATACTAAAAAAAAAAATGTAATACGTTAGTAGAGAAAAGTTGAAAAGAATAATATCATAAAAAAGGTCAAAATAATGGAAATGTATGCAATAAAAGTTTTTATGAATAAAAGGATTTTTTTGACATGTTAGGTTATAGTCTCGCGGCGACGTCATTGCAGGAATCAGTATAGACAACTTACATTATAATACTAACAAATTAGAGCACTAGTACTCAAAAAAGTCAAATTTTAAAATACATTTTTCAGATATTATTGCTTAGGATCGAGATTTAACACAGCAATTTTTATTTAGACAATTTGAAATCCAATAACTGATGTTTTATGGTTAACCTTGAGAATGTTGTTTTGTAATTTTATGTATAAATTATTGCCACTCTATGTTCGTAAAGTCTGCCTCCGTGGCCGTGATCGTAAAGGCGTTCGATTTCGGCACCAGAGGTCCGGGGTTCGCAGCCCGGGCTACGCTCCAAGATTTTATGAATAGTATTTGTATTAAAATGATTTCGCCAACTTTAATTAATTCTTAGAGTGTAGTAGATGCAACCCACCTGAGGTGGTTCCCGCAGGGTGAATACCCTGATGGGCCGAAAGGCCCTAAAACGGGCATTTTTTTTTTTTAATGTTCGTAAGCTTTCTTGGCTCTCTTTTCTCGAAGGTTGTTGGTTCGAATCCCAGTGGGGGCGAAACCTATTTTTAGTTTATTTTTCATCTTTTGAATATTTCTATATGTGTCTAAGTGATTTTCAAAGGATGTTTTTATACCGAACTCCAACTGCGTTTGATTTGTTTACATTGAATTGAATCTCCGTTTAAATTTCTATCATCTCGCACTAACATACAGTATTTGTTCTGATTTTATTGATTGACTTATATATGTCAAACAAAACATTATGTCATTAATTGACACAATGAAAACAAATCAGGTTTTTTCACTTTAATGTAACACACAGCTAAAATCAGATGACCAGGGAGCCAATAAGGTTATTCCTGGATGTTAATCTACGCCCACCATTTCAAATCAGACCAACTTCATTGGTTCATCAACATTATTTTTCCCTCGCTGTCAACTGATTTTAGCCATGTGTTAAACTGTAATACATTTGAAAATTCACTTATATCATATCAGTATGCCACTAATATAAACCAGTAATATGACTAACTGATAAAGTACAACAACCATGTGGCCGCGATGCAGCAACAGGTAGGTGCCGAGGAAGAGCAAAGAGGCCAAAAGTTTCTTGTTTTGTTACTAGAAAAAAATGATCAAGTGAATTTACTTGTGTTTGGACATAGCTTCTCACTAATGACCTGAGTCTATTTTATCAAATTATTAGTTCCTCTTATAATCTGCTAGAAAATTAGACCTCTTTCTTTTGATTAGTTAATATTGCTTAGCTACGGAAATACATCATGGGGTAAATGTTTAGTCTACTTCTATTGTCAATGTCTTGAAAACAATAGATTTGTTCCAAATGCTTTTGCAGGTCTCCATATAAACCTGGCCATGACACATGACAAGGGTGTTAAAATATTGTGGGTTTTGTTTGCAGCCCCATATCAATGTCATTTAATCCATTGTGTCAATGTGTAGTCCACATTACAGTCTTATTTAATCCATTGTGTCAGTGTGTAGTCCACATTACAGCCTTATTTAATCCATTGTGTCAGTGTGTAGTCCACATTACAGCCTTGTTTAATCCATTGTGTCAATATGTAGTCTACATTACAGCCTTATTTAATCCATTGTCTCAGTATGTAGTCCACATTACAGCCTTATTAATCCTGAATGTTTATTATAAAGGCCCTATTAGCTATTTGGGCTGTTACCAATGAATCTATATTACAGCAAGATAAATTATATTCTAGTTCAACCAGGCCCTTGTCATTGTCATAAAAAATAATACTAAAAGCCTTCCTGTACACTCAAGTTCCAGTTTTTGCCCTTTATAAAATTTTACTAGGTTTATATAAAAGCTTAAGAATCAATTAAAACAAGCTGCTAATCTTGGAACAAGGCTTCCCTACCAAAAGGCTTAAATATTAAAATACAAGAAAAGATAATTAAAATTAAATTATATATGTCACTATTTGTATTTACTTGTATATACTGTATGTATGTGTATTGTGTAAAAGTCTTTACCTGTTGAACCAAGTCTTTAGTCCAAAAAATTAGGAAAATCGACTTTTTTGTCCCGCCAAGTCATGTTCGTATTGAGTAAACACAAGAAATAAATGAAACGATAAAGGTATGATATAATCAGGCACTATACCCTATATACCCTTGTCAACATTACCTCTAAAGTTGGTTCACTTTTCTGGCACCCCGCCAAGGAGAAGAAGCTGATCATTGCCTCACAGCTTGAATATTTTTATTCTTTTAGGCCGAAAGTTTTTAATTCTTCTACTAAGGCTCTTTAGTATTGCCAACCTAGGAACTTCACTTTGAAATTCGAATGACTGTCTCCACCCAATACGGACATGACTTGGCGGGACAGAAAAGTTGGTTTCCCTACTTTTTTGGACCAAAGACTTGGCGGGGAGTTTTTACCACGTAAGTGGTTTTTGGTTAGATTTCACGATTTTTTGTACGGATCCTGTTTTATGTAAAAACAGAAGTAAACAAGATACGTGTTGTAGATAAAGTTGGAAAGGGTGTGAAGGTATTCTAAACACCACTCTTGAGCTCTGTTTTTGTGGTGCGTACAGCGTAGGAATTATGAATTTGGGAGGTATCGATACAAGAATGTTAAAAGGCATTAGATAAATCCAAAAGTCCTCAAACACCAAAATCAATTCATTAGTAAAGAGTGCAGGTAGGTCAATTTATATAAAAGTAGTGTTTGCTAGCTTAGTTTTTCACTCTTTGTTTAGCGTAGATAAATCGAATCTGATATCTTATTAAGTAAGAATGTGCACGAGCATAAGACTAATCTAAAAAGTCGTCACTCATCATAATCCGTTCTGTAGTTTAGGCAGTTTGGTGCATCAACGAATAAACATTGCTATTGTTCGCTAGCTTAGTTTTTTGATCTATGTTCAGCGTAGGAATGTCAAATTTGAGATTTTATTAGGTATGAATGCACACAAGCATAAGATAAATCCAAAAAGTGCTCATACGTCAAAATCTGTTCTGTAGTTTAGGCTATAGTTGTGTCAGCAAAAAGTGCCGGAAGAATAAGAAGTCGTCAAATATGTAATTTTCAAACCTCTTTTTCTCCACTTCTGCTTGGTCGATTTGGATGATTTTTTATTATTTTTTTATCTACACAAGACACGCCCTTTCAAGAAGATTATAATATTATTTATGTACATGTAGCCTATAATATTATTTATAGTACATATTATTATTTATGTAATATTAATAATGTACATATTATTATGTACTATTATTTATAGTATCAGTTATCTTCACGTTACAGACCCTCAAAACCCTACTTTGTTGCGTACAGTATAATATGCACTGGCAGCTTTAATAGGTTTTTGACTTTTTTTACTGACTAAGCTGGGTATTTTAACTTTTCTTCTTGATTTGGCGGGGCGGAACGCTGCTGCGTTCCTAAAAAACTAACTATAAAGATATAACCATCTAGATAACTGTGCAAGCCTCTGAAATGATTGAGGCCTCAGTGAACTCAGAAAACTTCAAAACATCTTTAGAAACACTTTTTATGAAACAAATATGTTTTGATTTTTTTGAATGTTTAATGTGTCACCATTTTGGATAAATATTGAAATTTGGATGTGTTAACAATAAACGCGCAAATATATGCATACATACTGACAACAATTTTTTTAGGATCTGTATGTGCTGAAACATTGAGATTTGATGAAATAGTGGGTGTTAGATTTTTTGCTAATGTAATACTTTCCCCTCCTTTCAAGATAGGGAAGTATTACTATACAAATGATGAACAATGTTTCTAATAATGTATTTTAAATACAAAGAGGCCCTATCTACATTTGGGGCTTGCACAGTTCTTGAGGTATTTATATAAATTTATGTGCACATTTATTGTAAAGTGTGATTCCTGGGGACTGATTAGTGATTGAAACCAAAACTATGATTTTTTTAATTGATACTTTTTGTGCATTTTCATTGGTAAAAATT
This sequence comes from Microvelia longipes, assembly GCA_018340805.1. Classification (NCBI taxonomy): domain Eukaryota; kingdom Metazoa; phylum Arthropoda; class Insecta; order Hemiptera; family Veliidae; genus Microvelia; species Microvelia longipes. The sequence continues at coordinate 12,441,151 of JACMZG010000008.1, read as the reverse complement.
GGTTATTTGAGATAGACTTATACATTTAGAAACACAAAACTGTTACGTGTTTTTTTTAATTAATTGATGTGAAGTACTTCAATTTCTTGTATTCTTAAAAATAAATTTTTGTTTCAATTTTAGATTTTGAAACCTCGGAAACCACGACAGCCTTTGCAGTCTGTTGATATGGGACAGAACGAGGAGGAAGAGGACACCACTGAAGTTAGGCGACGGAGGGTCAGCTTTGCTGGTGTTAATAAAATTAAGTAAGTTAACGGAGCCATCTGTTTGTTAACGCTAAACAAGATCTCTTCTTGGTTATACTATCTCTCTTTGTTGTCTAATTTGACAACCCTACAGGGTTTTATTTATAAAAGACTTTCATTTAAAGAGTCAGTTACTATCGATTCATGCTGTTGGGTGTCAGCCGGTGCACTAACAAGCTGTGCATGTTCAATAGAAAGTTATGCCAGTTCATAGCAAGCTAGGCCTGTCACCCATGGTGTAGTGGTTAAGGTACGTGACCAATACACAGAATGAATGGACTTTAAACTTCCGAGTTTATTTAGTCATGGGTTCAATCCCAGCACGGGCCTCTGGGATTTTTATGAGAGGGATAAAAATTTTGTGTATTACGTCCTTCAGAAGGGACGTAAAGCCGGTGGTCTCGTGCTTGTGCGTTGTCAGGTACTCATTAAAGATCCCTTAACCTAAATGAAACTGGGTGTAGGCAAAATTTAGGACCCTCATAGTAGATTCATTATAATACTATAGTGTGTCTGCCTTGTAGTTTAAAGTGTATGGAGGTTTGGTTTAACAGCGAGGGCACGTGTTGTTCCTAGTCAGTGAAAATATGTATAATTGTTGAAAAAAGCATGAGAGGAATCATAGAAATTCACGACTCTTCTGTCTAGATTAGATTAAATATACCTACACTTGAAATTAAAAGGAGTAGAACACTATCTTAGGGAGCTGGCAAAAAGGACCCTACAACGTGGCCTAGTAGTTACTACCACTCCCTCCCCCCCCCCATATTACTACTAGTAAATATCTTTATTGTAATTCAAGTGTGATGTGTCATTGTTCAATTAAACTGATTGTTTAAAATTGAAAATTGGAATGTTCCACTTTTGACAAAAAGAATTGAACATTTTTATTTAGATGTTGGAAACCATTTTGTAATTTGATTTTTAAATTAACTAAAGTTAATTTAAATAACTTTTTAATTAATTAAGCACTTCTTTAGAAACCATATAACATAAGAAATGTGTATAAGAAAAGTTTAACTGTAGGTCTAGATTTATTTATTAAGTCCTTGCAAAAGTATTATTATACTTAGCCATTGTGTACTTTAAAGTTTTTAGCGATTTTATTATGATTAAGTTTATTTGAATCTGTTCATTGTTTTGGCCAAGCAAGTTATAACTCTTACAAAGTAATTACTAAAGGGTAAGGTATTATATGTAGTATTAAAAACTGGAAAAGGGGGAGGGATTGTGTTTGTCCTGGACTTGATTTCCAAAAATCTGGCAACCCTACCTAGAATGGACAATTCAGTTGAAACATTATTTGTATAATGCGATACTACCGAGTTTTGCAAAACATGAATTGGCTATTCAAAGAAACAGTTTTAAGTTTGGCTATAATTGCGGGAAAATGAAAGGGTGATCAATTTTTTTTTATCATCGGCTTAGCTTGGGAGTAATTTTGTGTGTTTGTGTAAACTAAAATTATTTAAAAGTATCATCAGTTAAATGAAAACAAAAACCTGAAACTGCTACTTACCTTAAAGAGAACATCTCACACTGCCGTACCTCTTAACATTTTAGGAGTCCTTATTGACCAGTCTCTGTCATGGAAACCTCAGTGTGAAGCTCTAGTTAAGAGGTTGTCTTCAGTAGTCTATCTATTGAGAAAATTGAGTTCACATCTTGATACGAGTACAGTACTTAAAGTTTACAACACACACTTTCACTCTCTACTTACTTACTGGGTTACGGCCTGGGGAAACTCTCCGCACGCTCATCAAGTTCTGCTGGTGCAGAAAAAAGCCATTAGAGGAATTTGTAAGGCCAAGTGGGATGAAAGCATTCCTTTATTTAAGAGACTTAAGTTACCTGCTATATTTATTTTGGCAGCGGCAGTTGAAGTTCACAGTGAGTATAATGAGCTAGCGAAGAAAAATCATAGTTATTCTACCAGATGTATTAATAAAATTAACTTACCATGTCATTGCCACAAACTTTCCAGCACTTCTCGACAATTTATTGGAATTAAAATATTAAATAAGCTTAAAGAAGAAACGATGGCACTCGCTAGGAAGAAGTTTAAAAATAATTTAAAGCTCTACTTAAGTGAGAATATATTTTACTCAGTTAATGAATTTTTAAGTAAAATTATTGTTGTTTAAATTTTTATTTTTATCTTGTAAAAAAGGTTTTTTCTTTGTAATTGCTAACTTTTGACAAGAGCAAAACATGTAAATATGTGTAGTGTATCTGTTCAAATAAATTTATTATTATTATCATAAATTAACAATAAATAAAATAAAACACTGTATTGTGATTTTCTCCTTTTTATCACTCAATTTAAATGCTCATGACATCCCATTAAAACCCTTTTTCTCAATGAAATAGTGATTCTACTATGTTCCTAAACCCTAAAATTAATTGAATCAAAGCACTTTAAGGAAAGATTTAAAGAAATAATTGTCACAAATAAGAAAAACCAAAAAACCCCATAAGGACTTTAACAATGATCAGCCTTTGGTTTTTTATTTCTTATCAGTGGCGGTGGCTCTGCTATGTAATTTTTATATGACACTATATAATTGTGTGAGAGACACCAAGAAAATGTAACAAGGAAAATGCGGTAAGAGAGCACCGCTTGTCTGGTAAATACTTCACTTTATATTCTTTGGAATTTTAATTGAAGGTCAGAGTGAGTTCAGGCTCTGTCAGTGGTGCCCTGATAAGTTAGAAAAAGAAATAGAGTGGGACATGACATTATGTCGAGCCATCAATGATGACGATTGTCAAATGATGAAACAGTTCCCAGATGTAGCATTGCATTTTCCTAGGTGTCTCTCGCACAATTATATTGTGAAACATTATAATTTTAATGATAAATGAGAACAATTAAATAAAATAAAATTATAACTAATGACAAGAAGTGAGTTCTTATGACATTTTTCTGTTATCAGGGAATTTGATTCAGCTGCTGAATCAGTAGTTATATGCGAGACACCAGCATATGAAGAAGAGTTTACAGCTTCATCTGACTCATCTCAGATCCTTAAAGAGTAAGTTTGTTTTATAGCTTAATTTATACAGCTGGCCAATCTGTGTTAATTTATAAAATCTTTGTATTATAGTTAGTAAATAATTGTTGTGTAATGACCAAGTGGTCTTTGCTTTATGCCACTCAGTCTTACAGCTATGCCAAGGTTCAAATCCCAGTCAAGACAGAATCTGATTTACTTGTTTTTGTGGCACATGGTCTGTGAAATATAAGATTGGGGAAAGAAAATAGAAACACTGCTTTGTGAAAGATCTAAAAGTTAGATGTGAATATAAAAAAAAAACCAACACGTCTCTCCACAAAATAATTTATTAAATAAAAGCAGAGCCGGCTTTTGGCAATAATGCCATCAACAGTGCCTAAAAACAAGTAAACAAAGAACTAATAACAATACATACAATTTAAAGGTTAATAAAAGTCAAAAGATAAAAAACAAAGAAATAAATCAATAAATTAATAAAAAGGCGAATGAATAATTAATTAATTACCGGTGAGTTGAGTGCAGGCGTCTAACAGACAATCCAAAGACTGAAGCCTGACTGAAGAGGGAAGGGTATGATAGGCTAGGGCTTGAATGATCACTGATCTCTCTCCGTCACTCTTATCATTCAGGCAATTCACCGCGTCCTTATCAAAGGCTCTTTTAATCTCCTAATTTTCTAGCGAATTTAATCTGTAGCCTTTATCCTCAAAGTGCATAAATGCAACTTCATGGCCCTATCTATGTGAGTGAAAAAGTTTGTGTGCCCTTTTAAGTGCTCTTTAAAACGGGCCAAAAATTTGCGCCCGGTCTGGCCTAAGTAGTACTTGCCACAGTTCTGGTAACCACACTTTATAAGGTAAACCCCGCTCTTATCAATAGGTTGAATAGTATCCTTTGGCTTAGACAGTTCTTGCCTTAAAGTCCGAACAGAACGGTATGCAGTCCGGATACCTGCCTTCTTTAAAACATTAGATATAGTCGAAGAGACAGGACCTATATATGGTAATGAACACCATTTTTCAGGCTCATTAGCGTTGCTCAGGTCTTTGCTGTCAGAGTAAATACATTTCATGGCTTTTTCCCTAAATTTTTTCTGAATCAATTTATCCACGTTGTTCTTGGCAATATGGTAGATAATACTCTTCTCCTTCTCAAAATTATCATTACTAAGGGGCGTATTGACCAAGCGATACGTGTAGCTGTGAAACGCTGCTAGTTTCTGTGACCATGGGTGTCTGGATCCAGCATGGAGAACAGTATCTGTACACGTAGACTTACGATAGATAGAAAATTCGATCTTATTATTAACCTTAATTAAGTGAGGTCGAGATAGTTAAGAGTTCCTCTACTATTTTCTGCTTCCATTGTAAACTGGATGCCTTGATAACATTCGTTGAGATATGAAAGAAAAGAGTGCAACTGCTGCATGGATCCACGCCAAATTATAAAAATATCGTCACATACCTCTTCCACAAAACAATAAACTTTTTAAATATTATTATCGCTGCTAACACAATGCTTGTAAAAATTGTGCATAAACACCTCAGCGGCTAAGCAACTTAAAGGACTTCCCATAGCAAGGCCTTTAGGGTTGGAATAAATTATTCCATTAAAAGCAGCGTAATTATATTGAAAACAAATATTTATAAGTTCTATCATCTCAGCATTTAAGATCTTGTCATGCGATGTCCTCTTGAGAATTATATTCATAAGCTTCAAACATACATCAGGTGGAATGCTAGTAAACAGGTCGACAACATCAAAAGAAACTAATAGATACTCATTTTCAATTTATTGAATTGATGCAGCTGATGAGCTCAGCACTATTCTTAATGGAGTCACGCTTGAAACCCTGAAGAAGTCATTAGATGTGAATATTCATGAATCCTGTACAGTCTTATGTAACACATCAAAGTATGTTTGATAAAATTGAGATATTATAAAAATAATAGACTTTAGTTTTATGTGTATTCGTAATCCAAATATTGTCAAAATAGGATAGTCATTTTACTTTTGTTTCGACAGTTAATGTCTAGACCTGAGACTGTAGATACTTAAACAGTAAGACTGTCGACTCAAAGATGGGAAGATTTGGATTCCGATCGACGCTAGCGCCGCGGCAGACCTACTTTTCAACTGAGTGGGGTTGGCTTAATTTTCTGCTTTTTGCCTAGATTCAACTTGAAATAAGCTTTTTATACTTTTTAGTCATACTTCTAACTAGCCGAAGCATTTTGCGAGGTCTTTGTTGTCTTTAAACTTCGATAGAACCCTTCTGATACCAATTAAGTATACTTTTTATTTAATAATTTAATCAGGTAGTAATGAACATTAGTGGCTAGAAGATTTTGCCTAAAATAATTTAAAAAGTGTTTCTGGAGTTTTTTTTTAATTTTTAATTTAGACTTGCACATGTGATTGATCACCTGATTATTTCGATTTAATAAATTATTAAATAATTAAATGGAATGTAAACTTACCAGCCATGAGTAGTGTTATGTTGCTGGATGTGTGTTATGTTGCTTCTAATTACACCTAGAAGTTTAAAAAACTTTTTCACTATTAGTTTCTGAATTTTTCGTTAAAATAATAAGAAATGAAAAGAAAAATATTATTATTACAATAAATGCAGCTGTCATAACCAATAGTTTCCATGGTATACATAAATTTAAAGTTAAAAATATAATCGGTATTTTTTGGAAAGCTGACGGAGTTAGTTCATGAGTAATCCACACAGGTCCGCCGCAGCGCTGATTTCTAGCAGCTTGTGATAATGGAATCCAAACTATTCCTCATTTAAGTTAACCCCCATTTAACCCACATTTAATTTCAAGTAAATTGTGTTATTATAAACTTGACTGGTCTCTTTTTCATTTAAATTTTGGTCTGGAGGTCCAAAATCAATACAAATTAATTTCTCTAAAAACTACAATTTTAGTACATTTATTAAGGGGAGAGGGGTCTATAACCGTTTTATGTGCAACTTATTTTATGCATTATTACTTTAATTATATATCCTTCAAACCGGATAATGGATGTTTTGTATCCTTTATTGGTAGGTCACTTATAATAATACTCATAAGCCTTTTTATATTTTAGTATAAGTATATTATACGATAGCACCCACCCAAAACTAGGCAAATTTTTCAGTTATCAAATAAGTATTTGTTTCGAGTGATGAATTAGTTATTGTACTGTCTTCAATGGTGTTAGAGTATAACGCACCATCCCTTGTAGAATATAATGCATCTTTTATTGGGTTTGTTGAAAGGCTTTGGGGCCTATATTCAGGCCTATATGAGGGTGATTAAAGTGTATTACGGTTATGGATACCGCTTGATAAATGTTATAAAATTTCACGGTGGGGAGGTCTCTTATCATACTATTATAGAAATACTATAACCGGTGAATTACCTGAAAATCTTGTTTCCTTACTGCTCAGTAATCCATTCCTTCTTAAGTTTTTGGTTCATACTTCATAGACCAAGCATTATTATTATTACTTAACATTTTCTGAAAATTTCAAAGGAAAAGCTCATGTTTATCCTGTTGATTATACTAAACTATGACCACCTTTTCAAAATCGAAACTTGACAACATTTTTTGTGCTCACTCAAAACTCTGGCTATGATGATCTTTAAAATGCAAATGCTCTTGTCAAATACCTTTGAGAATAAAAAAAAACATTGAAACCATCTATTTTGATCAGAATTATAGTTTAGTTTGATTTTGTTTTGTTTGTTTCAGTTTAAATTCACCGTGTAATATAATTAAAACCTTAAACAATCATGAAAAGACAGATCTAGAGAGCAGTGACATGAACATATCTTGTGTTGATTATCAATGCTCCCAGTCTTACAGCTCTAGTCACATGATAATGACTAATATCCACCAGCAAGAATTGATGAACGATTCCATGGAGTTAACTGGCAATGTTTGCTTGAAGAAGAGTCAGGACTCTTTCATGCAGAAGACCCCTGTCATCCCTTCCAATGTAATATTTAATAGTTCCTGTGGAAATGCGTTGATCAATCAATCTTTACCTCTAGAAAAATCCATTGGTAATAAAGAAAACATGTTGAATCCTATACTGGCGAATTCTGAATCCAAAAATTACCAGAGTTATATGAGTGTTATTCAACCGACTTGTTCCGATCAACCGAGTTACTCTGCTCTCTATAACAGCAGTGTTCTGGCTAAAACTCTCAGTTCTCAGTCCCCTGCTCATAAACGATACAGACTCTCAGATTTACCTGACAATGGAGGAGACGATATGGATATATCTCATAATATTAGCTCTTTACAGAAACAGTTTTCCTACAACCAGAATACATCTTGTGTAAGTCTTACAATGGCTGGTTTGCATCCTTTAACTCCCAGTGGCAGTGCAATCACTCTCAACAGATCAGAAACTGTTAATCCTTCTTTGGATATTTTAAGTAAAAATAATTCTATGAATACAACCTGTGGAAGTGCTAATATATCCATGACTTGTGCCTTTGACCAGGATTTACCTGGAATCAATCAAAATGCTGTCTACTCAGAACAGAAACTAAATGCTGATTATTCTAGTGATACTGAATCTTCCGGAGAATCTGTTAATTTGTCAGCTTTGATGAAAAAAGTCCAAACTAAATGTAATGTTGCTCCTCCCAACTTATCTTTGTTTCATTTGTCTTCCGTTCATCCTCTCGCTCAATCCATGAATAATGACTCTCAAGAAAATTCAAGAAGTGAAAAAAGAAAATTAGATGACATGAAAATGGAGGAAACTGGAATAATCAATTCCAACACTAGAGTTGAAAACTGTTTCTCAGCTGGAGATTTCTACACCAAATTCCAGTCACAGAATCAAATACCTGGAAAAGATGATCTTGGAGACTCATTTGGAAGTGGTGATACTTTTGACTGTAATAATGAAACTAATAAATCTGATAGTCATATGGAAATGGCAAATTTGTCTCATGAGCCATTTGTTGAGGTTGTGCAAATCCCAGAACATATTGATGATACGAATAAGTCCATTGGCAATACTTCTGATTTGAAAAATAAATTGCAATATTCCTTAGTTCAAGACTATAGACGGAGTAACTTAACTGTGAGTCCAGAGAGAGTACATCCATTTATTTATGATAATTCATTCAAACAAGAAAGAGATGAAGTTTCTATGAATGAAACTTGTCAAATGACTTTGGCTGAAAATGAATGTCCTGGAGTTCTGAACGATTCTGGTGCAGACCTTCCATACAGTATTCCATTGTCAAATTCTTCTGTTGCGCCAGTTTTAAAAGATAATTTAGTGGAAATAGAATTAAAACCTGAAAAAGCAGATAATCCATCCTTTTATGATGACAATTTAATAAAACTTAATAAAAAATCTCTATATTCTTTTGCACCATTACCTGAGTACTCAGAAACTTCTAATATGGTTTCCATGCAGCAATCAAATTGTCCTAATCTTGATGATAATGTTAAGACTCTTTTGAAAAATATGGTATGGAATTCAACTGCCCCTGAAGATGAGTTTGTTTCAAATACACCAGACCAAGTGCCTGGGAGGCTGTCTACTTTATCAGTGGATAAGACTGACTTGCAACTGGAAGAGGGAATTTATAGTAGACAATCTGCTAATAATGATCTAGATGATTTGAATAAACCTAGATGTATTCTTTCAAAAATGTCAACAGTGCCAACATCAGAAATTAAATTTCCAGAGGAAAATACTGTTTTAACAGACCAGAAAAATACAATGCCTGAATATGAATCAGATCAACAAGAAAAAGATTTATCACTTCTTCCAGATTTTCCAATTCTTCAAGAAAATTTAAACAATATTTCTGAATCAGACCGAACAACAGAAGATGGTGTTACTTTTGAAAACCCGTTAAGACAATTAACTTTTGATTTAGAAATTCCTGTCAGAATGTCAAAGACATCTATTGAACCTTTTATAGAAGACAATATAAAATCTAACAGATCATTAGCCAAGAAATCAACGGTCCCTATAACTGATAAGGTAGTGTCAGTAAGATTGTCAACGGCGGAGGAGGAATTGGAAAAGCCTGATAGAAGGTCTATGACACAATTAATGCCTTCTATGGTAGAAGATGAATCTGGCAAACCTAACAGAATGTCTATGAGACAGTCAATGGTAGAAGAAGAATCTGAAAATCCTAACCGAATGTCTATAAGACAATCAATGGCACCAATTGTAGGAGAAGAATCTGAAAGGCCTGATAGAAGGTCTATAAGACAATCAATGGCGCCATTGGTAGAAGAAGAGTCTGAAAACCCTGGCAAAAAGTCTATGAGACAGTCAATCGTACCTATGGTAGAAGAAGAATTTGAAAAGCCTAACCGAATGTCTGTAAGACAATCGATGGCACCAATGTTAGAAGAAGAAACTGAGGAGCCTGTAAGAAGTTCTATGAGACAATCGATGGCACCAATGGTAGAAGAGGAATCTGAGAAGCCTTACAGAACGTCAATGAGACCATCGATGGCACCAATGTTAGAAGAACTGAGGAGCTGTAAGAAGGTCTATGGACAATCGATGGACCAATGGTAGAAAAACTGAGGAGCCTGTAAGAAGGTCTATGAGACAATCGATGGCACCCTGAGGAGCCGTAAGACGTCAATGAGACAATCGATGGCACCAATGGATCTGAAAGAACGTCAAGGATCGATGGCACCTGTAAGAAGGTCTATGAGACAATCGATGGCACCAATGGTAGAAGAGGAATCTGAGAAGCCTAACAGAATGTCAATGAGACCATCGATGGCACCCATGTTAGAAGAAACTGAGGAGCCTGTAAGAAGGTCTATGAGACATTCAATGACACCTATTGTAGAAGAAGAGTCTAAAAAATTTAATAGAATGTCTATGAGACAGTCGACTACATCAGGGATGTTTGATGAGCCTAAGAAATTAAGCAAAGAATCAATTAAAGATCCTATTTCGCCATTGCGTGATTGTGATTCCTACAAGCATAAGGAAACTATGGGAGAATCAATTGTTTCTGGGGCAGAAGATGAGTTTGAGATGCCCAATAATGTCTCAAATGAACATTCCATTGCCCTTTTGGAGGAAAAGGATTTATTTAATTGTAGTGAAATGCCAACGAACGCATCACCTGCACATGTGGTAGATGAATCTTTAGTGGAACCTAGCCAAGTGTCAACAAAGCAATCTGTTTCACTAAAAGCTGATGACATTGAATTAGCTGAAATGGAACAATCTGTCCTGTCAGATGAGTGTTTAGAACCATATAATGAAGTTAGAATCGCATCTGCACCTCTAGAGGCTGAGCCAATTGAGAATTCATTCAGCATTTCAACTTCTCTTATTGCTGAAGATAATGTCATAAAACCACAGAGGGTTTCCCTGATGAAGTCATCTACGCCTTTACATCAAGTCAAGTCTGCTGAGTTAAGCAGTGTAGCCACCCGACAATCAATAGCTCCTATTTCTGAAGATAATTTCAAAGAGACTGATAGGAAACCTTTGAAAAAATCAGTATCCCCTTTATCCAATACAGATAACATCAATCTTAATTTATATGATCACTGTGATTTCATAATGACTGGTTGTGACTTAAAAATGCAAGAAGATAATTTTAAAAAAGCTGATGATATAAATGCTTCAACTCTATCAAGCTCTTTTTCATCCGAAAATAATGAAGTTAGAGCTAATTGTTGCTCCATTACTCCTGAAATGATTAATTCTTCAATTCCTGTAAGTCATTCATTCCCAATGTCCAGTGATAATAAAATTTTGAATTCTGTCATGATTAAAGTCAATGAAATGTTTATCAAAGAACCTGTTGAAATTTGTGATAAGAAAATTGAAATGATTTGTAAAATTATTGATGATGGGAATGTTTTCGAGTCTGAGATGGAGTGTGATGAGGAGATTGATGACCCTCCTCAATCTGAAGTGCTGTCAGATGTCAGAGACCCAGGTAAACAAAACAATAACATTCATTTGTTTCTTTTTTTCCTAAATATACCTATAGTATAACACACAGTTAAAGTCAGTTGACAGCCCACCAAAATCTCAATGCTTTCAGCCCTCTTTTTTTTATTTTTTTCAACAAAAAAATCCCTATTCCCTACAGTTAAGGGATTTTTCAATAAGTTATTAAAAATTAAAAAAAATAAACAAATTACATCAGAAATCCCAAATAAAGAAAAATAACAAAGAAACACAAAGAGACAAAAATACTTAAACAGAAACAAGGAAATAGAACAATAAAAAATAAATAAATATTTAAAAGGTAACAATAATAAATTAATAAAAAGCAATAATGGTATTTTTTCATTTGCTTTGTCTGTTTCATATTTTTTGCTCAAGATTTATTTTTATGTTTTTTGTTTATTTATTATTGTTAGCTTTTCAATTATTTATTTTATATTATTCTATTTCAGCGTTTCTGTTTATGTATTTTTGCCTTTTTGTGTTTCTTTGTTTTTTTTTTTTTTATTTGGCATTGTAATTTTTTTATTTTGTTTTAATTTTTAATAACTTATTTATACAGGCACTATTGATGGCCTCTTGTTAACTTGAAAGAGTTTAGCCAATAAACTATTATTTTGTGGAGAAACTCTTTTCTTTGGTTCCTAGTATGAATGACTCCACATGTTCTCAGTCACATTCAAATGTTAAATTAAATGTCAAATGTTGGCATTTAATGCAGCCAATTAAAAAAAAACGTCACTTTACATCGTTAAGATGCTGCACAAATGTGAATAAATCAATAAAAATGATTGGATGAAATGAACTTTCCTACCATCAGTAGTGCTCTGTTGATGGTTAAATTAGTTTCTGAATTTTTGCTATACAGAACATGATAACTTTAAACAACTTTATTTGGTTAAAATAAAAAGAAACCTAGATGTGAATAATTTTATTATTACAATAAATGTAGATGTCATAACTAATAGTTGCTATGGTGTACGTAACATTATCGGTCATTTTTGGAAAGCTACTGGTGTTAGCTCATAAGTTGTCTACACTAGTCCTCTACAGCGCTGATTTCTAGTACCTTGTGATAATTTAATCTAAATTTATCCTCATTTAAGTTAGAGCCCTCCTTATTCAAACCAAGGGGTGATCTAATCTGAAGAAATATAGACTTCAGTCCATGTTTTAATTGATTTATTAAATTAGGTTTTTATAGAATTAATTTTGGGCAATTAAGGGTTGTAAGCTCAACCACTGTTTACTCTTCTAAATGACTTGATGTTTTACCCTCCTTTTTAATGTCCCAAAAAGAGTTATCTGTTTATAAAGTTGTTTTTACAAGAGCAGTGTTGAAATGTTGATGTTAAAACACTTATTGTATTTCTCACAATCTTATGGAATTTTATTTATTTATTTATTTTACAATACAACGTATTAAAAATATTAAATTAGACTTAAAAAATATGTGGGAATTATGAAATGCCTAAATTTAAAATTAACAAAAAATAAATTAATTAATCAATTAATAGTGAAGTCATCACCTGAGGTATGAAGTCCTCAAATACAGACCTTTAAACCATAGCCACTACATGGCCTGGAGGCTTCCTTGTGGCCTCATTTATAGTCGTTTCACAGGCAAATTTTGTTGTTATATGGCATATTGGCATGTATTTAGCAAATGTTTATCACTTCGCCTTACAGGTCCTCTCTGCGGACTCGCTGAGAGGAAGACCACTGTGTTCTTGTTTTAGTATTTATTGTTACATGGCATTTTGCAATGTATCTAGCGAATTTCATATGACTCTTTCAATATATTTAACTATATTCAATAATTTTAATATATCTTCTCTATATGGCTCTTTTGGGCCTATATAGACGTGCATATACATGTATACAAAAAGATATATGTAGTATTGAACAATCATATTCACTCACTTAATTCCTTCTTTAACCCTTTAAACCCGGTCACAAGTCTATGGGTCAGAGGCTAGAATTGATCACCGTATGCAGCTTCCCATCAGTTTTTCAGGTTTTTTCCATAGTCTTTAACTTCCTTGTTTTCAAGTGCCAGTTTGTTTTGGGCCACTTGTTGACAACATTACACAAACAACAACTTATTATACTTTTATTGAATGTCAACATGCCATGAAGTAAAAAATAATAATAATAGATTATTAATAATAATTTATTGATAATGACTTGTTAATTATAATTAATAATTATAATAATAATTTATTAATAATGACTTGTTGATTAACAGTCAATATGCATAGGACTGCTGATCTGGTCGATGCCCTGCAAATCTGGCTGGAGCATATTTATACCTTTGGTTAAAATGGTCTTTTAATTTTTTAAATTTAAAAATTAATTAATTTAATTAATATTAAATTTTTAATTTTAAAGAAATGTTAGTTCCAAATTTGTCTCTGATTTCATTTTTTTGTGATTCTTGAGACTTTTATGTTGTTTTTGTTTCAGGTAAAGCCTTTTCACCTCTCCAATGGCACAATAGGTTCGTATTTTGTTTATATTTTTCTTAAATTTAATATTAAATTACTGAATTGGTGTGTTTTTATTGGTCTTCAAGAGTTTTATATATCTGTTTTAAATGAATTGCATACAATTTATAGTAGATTGCGAATAAAGTGCATAGAGTAGAATAGATTTTTATTTACTTAAATCTACAGCTTGCAAAAATAAATAAATGCCTGTTTAAAAGCCTTTCAGTCCCTTTGTGCTATGAATTGTATTATAGCTGTTTGTTAGAATTATATGATGTAACTATGATCTAAGTAATATATAAAGTTAGTGAAATTTATAATATTACAAATACTATTCAATAGATATCTACATCCATAGCCGATGCTGTTAAAGTGTTAGCCTTTACACTGACCTTTGACATCTCGGAGGTCTGGGGTTCACATCCCAGGTTATGCTCTCAGTTTATATAAGATTTGTTAAAATAAATTATTACCAACTTTAGATTATACTTTGAGTGTAAAGGTTGCCATTCCCACTTAAGGTTGTTCCCGAAGGGGTTATCCCTGATAGTCGCAATCCTCTATGGAGTCATTATTATTATTCAATAATTACAAATTCTATTTACGTAAACATAAAGTGTAAGTACATAGATTAGAATAGATTAATATTTACTTAAATCTTCAGCTTGCAAAAATAAATAAATATATGCCCATTGTAGGGTCTTTCAGCCCTTTTATACTATGGATTGTATAATAGCTATTAGTTAAAACTATTATTCTGTCGATCTTAGTATAGTCCGGGCTGTGAACGCCAGACCTCCGGTGTTAAAATCATGTACTTATATGATCATGGCAGACCTATATTACACAATCAATATAATACTTATTTATTAAATGTCAATTTATTATTTGGGTAGGACAGCATCACTATTTACTTAAATCCACACCTTAGGCAATCAATTTATTTATAAATATCAGAACTCCAATACATTATGTGTAATATGTAAACACAGCATATGAAATCCTGACATTGTATTCAATCCACCAGTTACATACGCTGTATGAACTATGCTAAGGGAATCCAATCCTACACTTTAGAATCCAGTCCACTTCTTCTATGCACTGTAAGAAACTTGAGTTTCGATTGTAATCAAAGTAACCCTTTTTTTCGACTATTATTTTGCTTAAATGACAGATTTTTACCTAATAACATTTCAAGTAACTGTTTTTTTTTTAATCTAATATTATAACATTAAGAAATCACAATTACGTTTAGCATATTTTTTTGTTTTTGATCTAAAATCAGGTAAGGTAACTCTCACTGGGATAGGAAACTTGTAGAATTATTGTATAACACACGGTTATACTTAGTTAACAGCATAGGAAAATAATGTGACAGAGCCAATAAGGTTACTCCTGAATGTTAACCCCATGCTCACCGTTATAAATATATATTGATAACATATTGGATCAACCTCATTGATTTCTTGACTCTATTTTTCCGAGCTGACAACAGATTTAGTAAGCGCTCTCTGATACTACAGAGTTAATAAGTGTTTTTCCCGTCTAGTGGTTCTATCTGCTAAAATATCTTAAGGTGAAGTATTTTTTTACTTCATTATAACCTAAAAGATGTTTTGTTATTTCATCCTGTCTGATCTACTGAATAAATTTGTTGTAAATACCGGAGCGAATTAAATGCCATACAATCTCCAGTTGAATATTGCTGTATGTATGAAGTAATAGATAAGAAGGGATCAATATTTATTTCAATTCTCACCTCACAAAATCAATGTATTGATTGATGTGTTGTCCATGTGTAGTTATTCCGGCATCCGGAAAAAAGTACACGAGAAAAAAAATACTCCGGAAAAAAGTACACGGAATAAATCAAGTTACAAAGTTTTAACTCCTTATCAGTATGTATTTAATTTTATCAAATGACTTGTGTTTGTTTTTTTAAAAAATCAAAAATAAAAATAATATTATTGAGTTAGAATTTAGTACAAGTCTATACCTTTACGTATTAAGTAAGTACACTAAGTTTTTTTAAGCCGTGTGTTTTTTTCCTGTGCAATTTTTCCCCATCTACTTTTTTCCTAGATTTTCATGATTAAGACTTTGTATGAGATGATAAGACATTGTATGAAATGATTTAGCTTTCTGACAGTTACATTGGTTTTTACAGAGTGTTTATGGAGGAGATGGAGTTGTATTACTCGGAATGGACTGAATGGACAACTGATTTCTTCAGCAATTCCATCATTCTTACTGTTAAAGTACCTTGGGTTCAGTTTGATATGAAAACACCTGTAGAAAATATTTCGATTAAATCTGTTGATTTTGATGCAAGTAAGTGTCTGGTTTTTGGGTGAGCTGAGGTCTGTATTAAGTATATTGTGGTAATTAAAGTAGGATGATATGAAGGAGTATACAACTTTTTTAGGGAACCCGCCATAGTGTGAGGGGCTTAAATATGTAACTCAGGTTTAGCGTAATTTCAATAGAAAATTACCCTTATAAGATAGTTCATGTAGGTGGATTGATTCTGATTGGGCTCCTAATTACATAAATATAATGCACTGATTAAAAAATTATAACGGATAAAAAAAATAAGAATAAATGGCAACAATCAAATATATGTTAGTTACCATATATATCTTATACATAGATACTAATTAACACTTTTTTATTTGTTAAAACATCAAAAGTGTTAGTTGGTGTGTATAGATATTTGGGGTAGCTATCACCAGCTAACATCTATACATTTCATTTGTTAAAAATCAAACTTGCTCATAATGATATGGAACTTGGTACCTTGTTGGTCTTGCGTAGGACTACATGTGTACTGAATTTTAACTTGATCTAAAGATACAGTATAAATGGGGAAAAGCAAAAATTAAAAAAGGCTTCATGGCAAAATATTATGAAGCTTCATTGAACACAGTTTTTAAGCTTCACCTCTTAGTGTCTCTCTAATTGTACACAGATTTAAAGATCTGAGCACCTCATCTCTTAGTGTCTCTCTAATTGAACACAGACTTAAAGATCTGAGCGCTTCACCTCTTAGTGCCTCTCTAATTGTACACAGATTTAAAGATCTGAGCACCTCACCTTAGTGTCTCTCTAAACTGTACACAGACTTACAGATCTGAGTGCCTCACCTCTTAGTGTCTCTCTAATTGAACACAGATTTAAAGATCTGAGTGCCTCACCTCTTAGTGTCTCTCTAATTGAACACAGATTTAAAGATCTTAGTGCCTCATCTATTAGTGTCTCTCTAATTGAACACAGATTTAAAAATCTGAGTGCTTCACCTCTTAGTGTCTCTCTAATTGAACACAGATTTAAAGATCTGAGCACCTCACCTCTTAGTGTCTCTCTAATTCCTACTTAAATATAACCATTGATGTTATCTTAGTTACAGAGCAAGGATTAAACTTCTGCTCAGGAGTGGTAGTGAGTCGGCTATTGAAGAACAAGTCTCTGGATAAGTGCAAATGTTTGGGAGATGTGGACAAGTTATTCTCTGCTGTTGAGAAGCAGATCAAGTCCATAAGTCCTCTGTACAGGCAGCTGAGGGCCTGCATCCCCCGCACTTGCACCAATATTAGGGATCATAGGTGAGTGGCTTTACTGTCTTATTGTAAAAACTTAACTTTAAATACTTCTAAAATAAATTAAACTAACTTTATATAATTCTAAAATAAATTAAAAACTGTAAAGAGGTTTGAGGTTTTAGTCATAATAAATAAATACAGTCTGAAGCTTGAATGTTTTTTTTATTTATTATATTATATCATAATTTTATTATACATATAATAAATGCTATTTGTTAAGTTACAATAACATTTATTAAAAAAGCTGCCAACAATAGAATGAAGCTTCGCTATTGTAAAGAAAATCACAGAAGAGAACTATATATTTAATATTTATCAGTTTCCTAGTCGTAGCCAATGGGAATATAATTAGAAGGGTAAAATATTGACTTACTCCCACATTGCGTTAAATATTTTGCCTTTAAAAGAAATTGTACAACTTGAGAATCTGTTTAAGGTCAAAAGATGGTTTTAGATTTTTTGTGGGGGGGGGGGCACCATAATGTGAGATGGCTGAACATAAAAATAAGAATCCTCTTTATATTCATATATCAAGGTACTGTTGATAAGTGATCCGACAAAAACCATACTTTCTCAGCCATATTCAAATGAAACTATCTACTTATTTGTTACATAAACGGGTACACTCGTGCCTAAGTTCATCTCAATCGCCTAATTTTTTTTTTTAATTTTTAAAAAAAAATGTATATACATGTCATTGACAATTATTGAACAAATGCTGATAATGAAATGAAACTTGGCACATTCGTTATAAATTACTTCATCTCACATATGATGATGATAAAATAGAAAACCTAAGTTCCATGTTTGGCAGCGTCTTATAAAAATATTTATATTAAGTGTATTTAATTTAATTAAATTACATTATAAATTATGATTATAAAGTTTATTACAATGTTAAAGTAATACAACTAACTCTTTATAACTTTACTCTTCTAATTTTTCTTTAGAGTTGGAATGTAAAGAATAATAATTAGTTCTAACATTTATTTTATTTTTGCTAAGATATCAGCAAATGTTTACCATTGTTTTAAATGTTTATCAAATTTCATAGAAGTATTATATGATTTTCAAATGATATTATTTTTTAAATTTTACAGTTTAATTTTTAAAGTGGCCAAACTGAAGCCGCAAATGAAAGCTTTTAATGTGCATTTATCTTTGAAGGATCTCGATAAAATTACTTCCAACGCTTTATCTTTAGAACTGTATCATGGTGATGTCAGGTTAGTTTTTATTTTGAATTATCATAGCTTAATATTCTTCGGTAAAGAATTAATGGACTGTTGACAATGAACAATAGGACTGTAATCTTCAAATAAATTGTTCATTCTTCTTAATTTTCTTGACTTTTCTTTGTATTGTATGTATTGTATTGTATGTACATCATTTAACCAAAATGTTGTCTCTAATGTTTACCGATTCTGATATATTTGTGTGCCAAAATCAAATCACTTCTCAGACCCTCCTTATGGTGAGAATGTGCAGCAAGGTCCACATACATACATGATTCCAATACACAATACATGATTCCATGTATTATTATAATTTCATTTATTGGAGATCCCATGCAATAAATAATAAAAACAAACTTTGAATTTTGCTTTGAAAACTACTGCCAGTACTTTTGACTTTAATTTCATTTTGTATCTTTTGTTTCAGCCTTTCATTGATCAGGGATTTATTTAGATATAGTCCTGCTGATGAAAACATATTTTACAACTTTGCCTTAATGCTTAAAAGAATATAATATTAAAAATAGAGTTGATATAATAGGATGCTTTTAAACAAATGTATATATATTTTCTTATTGTAAATAATAATTTTTATAATAGAAATCAATTTTTGTGTATATTTTATAATTAAGTTTAAAGTACATTACTATAGGTTATGAGAGCTTGACATCACTATCAAAAATAGTATTGGCTCTAAACAAAACAGATTCTATTTTCTGTGTATTACGAGCCAAAACATACAAATAGAATTGCTTAAAAATTAAAAACACTTAAAGATTATATTTTTTGACTTCTTGCTACTATATAATATTTCTAGTGTTAGTGCCATGAATTTATTGTGCTTCATTCGAGAAAAATTATGATGAACAACAAAAATACTTTTTTTTGCAAAAACTATTTCTGCATTTTAGTATATTGAGGGTTAAGCTGATTTTTAATGGCCTTAGCATGAGCCATTTTAGTGCTTATAATATTATTTCTAGTTTTGATCTCCTTTCTCTCTATAAATAAAAATTACACTTGGTGTTTTAAATTAATTACTTAATTTCTTGGCTTATTATTTATTACTACATATTTACTGTTGAAAGAAATAAAACAAAGTGAAATAAGTTATAGATACTGGTAAGGGGTTATTGATATTCATGTATTAGGCAGGAAAATGGAATTTTACAGACTTTAATCATTTCAATTACTTCATCCCCCCGGAGCTGTAGGTGGAGAAAGGATATAAAATTACCTGTAGAGGAGAAGCCAAGTCAGGCTTTACGATTGACTTCATAAATGCCAAGGCAACTGGAAATCTTAGGTGTCAGTAATGTTTCTTTTCCTGCCTTGTTGCATGCAATATTTTATCTACTCACTTCTTGTGTAAAAAATAATTGTAAATCTTTACACAAATAATTAATCTAGGATTTTAATGGTTTATGTTGATATTGAGAGATAAACTAATAATTTTTATGAATTTAACCTGAATAAAACAAATATTATCATAAGATAACAAACTTAATAAAATACAAGTTACACATCCCAATGTTGGTTCTAAATTATTTTTTTCTAAACAATGATCTTCATTTTTTTTAATTGTTTTAAATCAAGTTAAATTAATATTAAATACTAGCAACTTCTAATTGTTAAAGACTGATATTCAGGAGGTAAAGTTTTACCTGTCTTGGAACAGAAAATTAAACCCTTGTATTTTAAGTGTAACTTTTAATCCCAAGGTAGTTAGTACTTAACTTGACTGATAATTTTTTAAATTTTCCCGGCTTAATTATGAAATTCTTATGACAGATCAATAAAATAGCATTTCCTGTTTTAAAATAGTTGGATGATTAATTTTCCTGCTGTGATTAGATATAACTATTTACAGGGCTCTTCCTAAGAATTTCACCTGAAGGTTCATACAGATATTATTACTAGAGGAGATACAGTATCTCAATGTATTTTTAAGGCTCTCAGGGTTCTATGCAACCTCCTCCATGACTTTGTTAACAAAGTCATGGAGGATTATTATACCTTAAGGTTATAATAAATGAATCCTTATTGGCTGTTTTTAATGTTATTGGCTCTCAATGTCACATTTTACGAGTTTTATATTATGAAGTATTTTACTCAGGGGGGGTTAACTTAAATGAGGAAAAGTTTGGATTCGATTATCGCAAGCTACTAAAAATTAGTGTTGCGGCAGACCGGTGCGGACAACTCATGAACTAATTTAAATTTATGAATACCATGGAAATATTTGGTTATGACAGCTTCATTTATTGATATTATAAAATGATTTTTATAATTTTTCTTTATTTTTCACAAAAACGGTTCGCTGTTGTCATGTTCTGTATTACCAAAGTCAGACATTAAAATTAAAAAAAAAGTCTTTTTAAAACTTCCACAGAAAGCTACTGAAGGCAGGTAAGTGTAAATTTAATTTAATTAATTGATTGATTTAGTCAATTTATCAGGTAATTATATTTAATCACATGTGCGCAGCATCTCTCCGATGTAATTAAAATACAGCTGCATTAAATGCCAAAATCTTTCTTCTACCACGTGTAAACTTTAGCCACTATTTCATTATTATCTGATTGAATCAATTAAATTAATAAATTACTTGAATAAAAAACTTAAAAGTAATCAGAAGCGTTCTGTGTAAGTTTATAGACGACGAAGGCCGTGCGAAGCGGTGCGACTAGTTAGAAGTATGACTATACAAAGTATAAAAAATTTATTTCAAACTGACTGGGCAAAAAGTGGGAAATCAAGACACGCCCACTCAATTAAAAAGGTAGGTCCCACGCCGCGCTAGTGACGACCAGAATCCAAATTTTCCAACCTTTGAGTCGACAGTCTTACTGTTTAAGTATCTATAGTCTCTGATTTTACTGTTCATTTGATTATATTAATAACCGAAGGTGTTTAGGTTAATTTTGTTGTTGTTTTGAACTCAAACTGATAAGGCCTCTCTAGTAATAATATCTCTATATACATGTTGGTTAAGTTTCAACAAATAGGTTTTAAAAACAGGCAATTAGACGGAGCTGTGTTTATTTTTGATCAATTAGCTCTAATATAGTTTAATATTATTAATACTTTTATAATTTGATGTTAATTGTTTCGTGCATTGAATGTTAATGTACTTCCCATTCTGGCAGAAATTTCAAATAATTATTTTTGAATATCATCTAATATGTTTGTTAATATTTGCATTTCATGTTGTCGATTTTTAGTTAATTTCGAAAAGAAAAATTATCTTTTTGAGTTTGTAGCCATCGATTTATTGTTTATTTTAAATACTGTTAAATGTACTATATTTGTTTATTGTATATCATTCAATTAATTTGCCATTTTTATGTTGTCAACTTCATATGTAACGTTTAAAACATTTTCTGACAGAATGGCGACTGCATTTTCTATAATTTCAAATAATTATAACTCATTATTATTATTCAATGTTACTCAATAGTCAAATTTGTAAAATTGATTAGTTTTGCTGGTATGATTAATTTAATTATGAATATATCTTAGAGTAAGAATGGGATAGAGGTGACCATACTGTAGAATCTATATTCTAGTTCATTAACTTAGTTCATCTGTCAGTAACCTAGTTAGGTAAATCTGCAATATTTTCAAAAAATTAACAAAATGCAAGGTTATTATTTTTACCAAATCAAATGAAACCTGTCCGAAGAAGATATGACCACTCTAAATGACCGACCTAAAACTGAAAAAAAACAATCATAAATTCCTGTAAACCAAAATGTGTTTTGAAGTGCTGAATCGAATAAAACCATGAAGATGTAGGTCTTCCGGTGGTGACCACGTCAATGTAGATGAAGAATCCGACGTTTCGCTTCCACTGCGGGAGGCATCTTCAGGAATGTAGGACATCATGGATACAAACACAATGCTCTTCTAAACTGAATAAATCCAGTCCAGAGACCAAAAATATGGCTTATTAAACAACATATTTCAAGTGGGGAGTCGTTTTTGATGTTTCTTGGGGCCTGTGAGTTGAATGAAAATGGTCCGGAGTTTACTTAAGCACTCAAAGCCAGGGTACCTGGGTTCAAATCCTGGTAAGGATGATATTTTTTTATTGTTTTTTAACAGTATATAAGTTTGTAACTACAAAATAGTTTATAGTTACAAACGTTTGCATGTCGGGCGAATTTCCTTTGAAATGCATGTTTCCTTGCTTAACAATCCATTTCTTGCTTAAGGTTCTGAAACTTGAGCAGTTACTCAATTATTAAGCACTACTCATAACTTATTTTTTCTGTATTTTTCAAAGGAAATGTGATAAAACCTTTAAAGAAAAACACTAACTGAGCAAACTAGTGCAAAATTGTGTTATTTATGCAGTAAGGGAGTAAAGAATTCTATTATTTCCCTGAGCAGTTAGTTGGTTCCTAAGGCGAAAGCCGAGGTAGCCAAAGCATTTAACTCCTAAGGCGAAACGGAGGAAGTTAAATACTTTGGTTGATCAATAAACTTTATATTATATACTGACTAGAAGTTAATAGTTCTTATTAATTACAAATGAGTTGATTAAAAAAAAAGATACTCTATATCTTTAGTAGTATGTAGTAGGATCAAAGTCAACTTTAGTATGTTCTTTATAATACAATATATTTGCAAATCTTTTGCCTGATGTGATCCAGGTTCTTAGTCTCACTTTGAAATATCTTCACACTAAATGATCATGACATCAGATGCATGATTGTAAATTTTAAAATAATTAGTACTCACCAAAATGAAGTTATCTTTTAATGTGTTTTTATTGTTAATATTATATAATACCTATATATGTAGTATTTTACTTTAAATAACATACATTTTTTACATAATATATTGTTAATGTCAAATAAAGACTCTTATTTCCAAGAAAGTTATTAACATTTGTATTATTTAATTTTAATGTATATCTTTTATGCTCTGCAATAAATGCTTTTTTAATCATAACTATTTTGTGTTCTAATAAAATTACTTTCCTGAAAAATTTAATGGGACATTAAATTTTTATCTTATAGTTTATCTGAAGTAACAAGTATAAGAATAATACTTGCTGAAATAAAGCACTACATTAAAGAACTAAAAAAGATTAAACTGCAGGCAATGATAAAATAAAATCTGAGTTTCTGAAATCATCAGTTGAATTTATTACTGAACCACTCAGGTATATCTGTGATTTATCTCTAAGTTAAGGTATCTTTCCGGAAAAGCTAAAAATGGCTGTTGTATCTAAAAGTTTTGGCGGAACTCTAAAAATTTTGTTACTCATATTATTTTGAGTGACACAAATATTGACATATTAAGTTCAAACAGAGTATCCAATCACTACCTAGATGTTACATGTGAATACGGTTTTATAAGCCTTATAAATAACTCTACTCGCGAGACAGCGTGCCTTGATCATATTATGATAAAGATCAATAAAAATGAGCTTGATTTGCTAGAATCTTTCAGTTTAGAAAGCCAAATTACTGACCACAAACCTACTGGTCTGATTATCTCTACGAAATCTACTCAGCAAAGTAACACCTCCTTACCACCAAATATGGATAACTTCACTTATAAAGAAATAATTGATGAAACTGTTTTATTAAGAAATATTTCATTTATTGATTAGAAATGTTTGTACAGCGTTGAGAACTGTAATTCAGCTACTGAATTATTTCTTGATAAATCGGTTGAAGCAATTAAAAACAGTACTAGTGTAGTGAGATATAGAATATCGCACAATTCTATAAGACTTAAGCCATGGATCACCTCTGGTCTTGTCTTGTCTATTCGTCATCGAGATAAACTTAAAGATCAATTTTTAGATGAAATTGAGCACCATTGGAGTCGTTCATTATGGGTGAAAGAAAAGAGTCTCTCCACAAAAATATTTTATTGGCAAAGCGCTTTCATCCTAGCATGAGGCCATCATCAGTGCCTTAGAGTAAATATAAAATTAAAAAACCATGAGACAAATAAAATTAAAAAACCACAAATAACTACTTCTTCCTCTTAGATGGTAAAAGCTTGATGAGCCGTGTAAGACTCTTACACGACTTAAAAACTTAAAATAAAGTAGGGTGTCACTGTCTATCTTTTTTTAGAGGTGGGGAGGGTCCTGAATTGAATGAAACCTGTTTGGAACAATATGACTCCATATACTTAAATCCAGAGTTCGCTGGTTCAAATCTTTGTACCGGCGATATTTTTTTATCGTCATTTTAACACTAAAAAAGTTATAGATTAAAATAATTCTAGCAAAGAGGTCCATAAGTCAGGCGAATATGGTTTAATATGGTTTAAAACAAATAAATTAAAACTTAATTTAAGTAAGAGTTGCTTAATAAATTTTGTAAATAATAATAAAGTAAATATAAATTTAGATGTTGATATGGAACAATCTAACTCTGTAAAATTTTTAGGCTTTTATATTGATAGACAACTTAAATGGACCATTCATGCTGATAACGTATGCAGCTATCTAAGCAAATCATCTTTCTTATTCCGTAAGCTTAAACCTATTGTGTCTAAGGATATATTATTTCAAAGTTATTATGGCATAATTTTTAGCAAAATGTCTTATGGTCTCATTCATTGGGCAACTCAGTCGAATATAAATCAAGTCTTTGTGTACCAGAAGAGAATAATTAGAATCATGTTTGGTTTGAAACCACTTGAGAGTTGTGTCGGCCATTTTAAAAATAACAAACTTTTAACTTTACCTTCTCTATTCATTTTAAATTGTTTACTTTTTGTGAAGAAGAACCCTAATTATTTTAATGATTTTATTAATTCAAGAAGCTCAAGAAATGATTTAGTTTTAAGAATTCCAAAGCACAAGACCAGTTTATATAAGCGAGGAGCTTACTACAAGTGTATTATGTTTTATAATTTATTACCTGTAAATATAAAAAATATGAATTTTGTTAAATTTAAGAAAGTAATTAAGAGATATCTAATGGAGAAGGAATATTATAATTTAAATGATATTTTTATTGACAAATTTAAATGTATTGAAAGTTGTTAACTTCTTTAATTTTGTTTTGCTAAAAAATGTTTTTTATTTTTGACTTGGCATGTAAAATTTTTTGCTTACTTTGCTTAATAAAGAATTTGAATTTGAATTTGAATCGAGTACGAGGTACCTCGGAACTTTTCCTCATCACATTGGATTCGCTGCGATCATCCTCCCTACTTTGGACTCGCTTCGCTCGTCCTCTAAATATACAATTCACCAAATTTATATTGCAGCATGTCCTAGGACTCGCTTCACTCGTCCGCACATTGTAAATGCATCCGTTTCATTCTCATCGGTCATCCATACAGAACTAACCACGCTCAATGCTGCTTAACTTTTTTTATCCAAAAAAAATCATAGCTTGTAAATGTAAAATGTATTAAATAAATATTTACACTTTCACCAAATTTAAACTCAATAAGATCATTTTCTGATTGTTTACAATTTTTTTAAAACGTACACAAATCATTCGATAGAAATTAAACTAATACATATAATGAGATGAAACTTGGTACATATGTTAGTCTTATACATGGCCACATGCGTGC
This sequence comes from Microvelia longipes, assembly GCA_018340805.1. Classification (NCBI taxonomy): domain Eukaryota; kingdom Metazoa; phylum Arthropoda; class Insecta; order Hemiptera; family Veliidae; genus Microvelia; species Microvelia longipes. Next base: position 12,415,025 of record JACMZG010000008.1, on the reverse strand, counting down.
CAAATCTCAATCCAATCGCATCATTTTTCCGCGTTTTTTTACGAAATTTTTGCTGTCATTATTGCGGGTTAATGACGTCATAAAAAAGATTATTTTCCGAATAGCACTAATAAAGGTTGATTGTAGGTTGTAGGTAAATACAGGTTGTAGGTTGATTTTTCTACAAAGTTTCAATTTTCTAACATAAATACACTAGGAGCTACGATAATAACAGACACACACACATATACAGACAGACAATTTTGAGAAAATCATTCAAGAGGCTTTAAAATCACCTTAAACGGATAATTCCGGTGACATCCCCGTTTCGGATTTCTTTTCAAATACAATATATACCTACAGTATAAATGAGGAAAAGTAAAAATAAATAAAAAAATAAAGAAATACTCTTTTATGAATAAGAATTGCACTATTACCAAAAACATAGTTTCCTGATGTCTTCAAAAGATGAGCAAAGAATCCAATTAATTCCAAGGCCAGAGTTAAAAGATTAAAACAACAGGTTCCCCTCTTCATATGCTAGATATTAAATAAATCTCTTCTTCTCCAGTTACATGGTATGATAAAATCTTATCATATGGTTTAAAATAATCAACTCGTAAATTTACAAAATTAGGTTGTTCTGCTTTAATTTTATAGTATTTTTTATGAATTTATGTAATGATATTTGATTCCATGAAGTTTATCGTTTAACATATATAGTTTGTTACTTAAATGTAGTGATCAATTCCCAACGAACAAAATATACATCTCAGGTTTCTGAAACGAGTTCTAGAAGTAATAAATGTAAACTTTTTAATGTTTCCCTAGCTGATAATGAGAATATATCTATGCTGTGCAGACCTATCTCTATTGTTTTGAATCTTAGTTAGTTTTGAATCCAGTTTAGTTTGGAATTCACCATTAGATCTTTCTTATCTTGCAGATAAGACGAGTTTTAAATAATTTAATTTCTTGAATATTATATAATTTTTATGTTATCAGTGATATATTAATATTTTTATAATATAAAGATATGTAAAGAAAAGTGTTTAACTATCATTTTAGTGAACAGTTGATATTGAAGGTAAGTGTTATGTTTATTTTCTTTATTGTTTTACGTGTATAGAATTATGTTGTGCTGTAAACAGCACAGCATAATCGCCAGTTTGTTATACGCAATCTGGCGATGGAAGCAAGCCTTTTTTATTCAACGCATAACTATTTTATTGAACAAACGTCAGTGAGTTTTTCATTAGACAGCTAAATAGCACGATATTTGATTAATTGTTTGTTTGTACGTGCTGGGATAACTTCCGTAAAAATTGACCGAATTTGATCAAATTTGGTGCGCGTGTGTCAGAGCCGCATAGTTTGTGAATAAAATTCGAAATTGGTTTTAAAAATGGCTGACCTCTTAAAAATTAATTTGTTATGAAAAAATCAAGTTGTATCAATATACAAATATTTTGAAAGCTCTTAAAGATTAAAAAAATAAAATGTAAGTTTCATGGTCAACATTTTGAAAATAGCGGCAAAAATAGTGAACTTAAAAAAATTAAATTAAAATATAATAATAATTCAAGTAATATTTTGTTAAAAAGCTCTTGATTAGTAGAACAAAATATATTATACGACAAATTCCAAAAAAATCAACATGGCTGTCATAATTTTATATAATATTTAGTTTTACTAATTTTATAAGAATTTACAAGATAAAGATAACTTGTAATGAACAGAAGCTAGCTCTCTTTTACTGTGTAAAATCTAAATATACGCTACCTAGCTAGCGTAGCAAGCCTACATTTCCTATACATAATTCACTATCCATAAATGAGCTATTCTACTATGTATAATTATTACTATATGCAATCTAGCGGGCGAAGCGAGCCCCTTTTTATTATGAATGATTAAAAACATTCGCAATTTAGCGAGCGAAGCGAGTCCTTTGTTATTCGTATTATTAATTCATGGAATCCAGCCAATTCTAAAAGAGCCCTTTTTCAGCATACTAAATTCTAAATACACTCATATATAGAGCGAAGCGAGCCCATTTTAGTATGCATTATTTTTAATTTATACGCATTCTAGCGAGCGAAGCGAGCCTTTCTTAATATGCTTTATTGAAACTATACGCAATGTAGCGAGCGAAGCGAGACCTTTTTAGTATTTATAATTAAACATACAGTATCTAGCGAGCGAAACGAGCCTTTGTTACAATATAATTACTATTTTATATATGTATTGTAACTATACGTAATCTAGCAAGCGACGTGAGCTCTTTTTATATTGTATAAATATGCACTATCTAGCAAGCGAAGCGAGCCTTTTTGAATATGCATCATTACTATTTAGACGCAATCTAGCGGGCGAAGCGAGGCACCAGTTTTGGTGTCGAAAGTTGAGTTAAAATTCAAGACTAATTTCATTATTAGCTATTTGACCAAATATTAATGTTTTAGGTGAAAATGCTGATAGCATTTTTTATTTTATTGCTATCAATAGCAGTTTTATTTGCTATTTACAATGAAGCTAGAGATAGTCACATCAAAACTCTGGGAGAGAAGCTACCAGGTCCTAAAAGAATACCTTTTATAGGTAACTTCTACTTCAGATCTCTTCCGCGTAATGGCGCTGGTTCGTATGCAGATATTCTACTTATTTATAAATGTATATTTATATTAAATACATTTGAAGAAACACAATCGTGCACAATAGATTGGAGCATAGAGGAAACAAATTTATCGTGTTTAGCTTCACTATGTTACAGTGATAGTAATTAGAGAGAAGTGATATCGAGGTACCATCGCATCGGCTTAACGTCACCTTCGAAGAACGGCACATTTAAGGATTTTTATATCTCCTATAAAACTCTTGGAGGCTTCGACCGGAATTGAACCCGAAATGTCCGGATGGCAGGCACACTTGTTAACGATTACTCCACTTCCCCATTATAATTGAGTAGTGTTAAGGCCGAGAATAGACCCCATTTTCATTGCGACCAGAGGTAAAATGGGACCTCCTTAATCGATGTCATAACTTTTTGTGGCGTAATCACTAGTGCTTCTTGAAACAACATTCTAAATAAGATCTAACCTTTAATATACCTCTCTTTTTTTCTCTCCTCCACTATCAGCTATTTCTCCTCCACAATAAAACATCTTCCTAGATAAAAATTATTTCCCTTTGACCTTACCACTTCCAAAATCCTTAAAACACTTTCAAAAGGCCATCCTCTTCTTCACAGTTAGTTACAGATCAATTCTTCATACAATTGGTATTCATACTTTCCTGATTTGTGAAAGTATTTTCTAATCATTACAATAGCCAAGCCAACTATATTAACTAAACGTCCTGAAGTTCCTATCGTGTTATCAATCCCCTCTGAAGTTGTGGGGAAATTCCTTAAAAATTTTCGTCGATAATCGTATTATACATTTGGTTTAGGAAATGGAGCATTTAAGTCAATGAGCAGCAGAAAAGTGCTCAAATGCATCTCACCGTGTCATTCTGATTGTTCTCTAATCATCCTAAATGTACAACACTTATTTCTCAAATAGACAGCGTTACTAACCTTGCCTTGCACACGACGACTTATATGGGTAAAATCCATAAATTAACAGAAAGTAGACAGAAGGAACCGACTCTATTTTACTCACCACTAACTCCTGATCTACAAATACAATTCTAAAACCTTCATGGACTTACGAGATTGAAGCTTGGCGAAGCTTTTTTTAAGCCTTCCTACCCTGTCTAAAAAAAGACTAAAATCCATCATCCTTTTTAGAATTACAGATTCTACCCTCTATGTTTCCAATCTTGTCCTTCAGAGAAGATCTTGTAAGGAAGGACCAATCCTTACGAGATTATTTTGTTTTAGAGACAGGCCAGGCCAGATTTCTGGCTTTTATACCACTGGATCATGATTTATCGTTTTAGTTTTAAATGTGTAATGCACGATCGCAAGTGTTTTATACCATAAGACATTTTGATCCCTAAGAGTTTATGAATGAAGTTGGTTGTTTTTTTTCAGGTATGCTAGAAATGAGAAGGAAGCTCATAGAAGAGTTTGGTCACACCAGTAGGTTCTGGCTTGGAAATATGTTGTACGTCGTTGTTAGCGACCCGGACGACATAGAAGTTAGTAATTATTGTCTTTACCCAATCAATTTTACTATCGTGATGGATGCAAAACGAAACTATAGCCAGTAAGCAATATCCTGAGGAAATTATAAATATTTCGTTTACATCTCTCATTAGCGAATTTACCTTTGAAAAAATTCACTAATATTTGTATGTTTTACTTTGATCGAAAAGTAGAAAATTATACGCTCCATAATTAATGTGCTGTTATAAACTTCCAAATTTTAAACCTGAAACTCTGGATCAGAATCCCCTGAGAACTTAACCCAGGAGTACTCGTATCGACTCCAAATTGTTTTCATTCAACTCCGAGCACCAGAAACCTCCAAAACGACTCAGTACTCGAAATTTGTTGTTTTCTTACCGTTATCTATATTTTTCGGTCAATTCCCACCGTTTTTTCGACTTGATTGTATCGGCTTTGAATTGAACCGGTTTCAGCCTATCAAAACTATCAAAGTTACCGGATTTTTTCGTGGTTTAAACGACCTAAAAACGTGTGTTTCGTTAGATAACTTTAGACCGATTTCACTCGATTCAGCACTCCAAGTAACATAAGAAAATACCTGTTTCCAGGCGAATATATATATATATATTATATATATATATATATATATAATATATATATATATATATATATATATATATATATACCTATATAAATAGTTTCGGGAAAAATATTTAAGTATTTTCGTGATTAGGGACCTCTAAAATGGTCTCTGACTCCCGCCGGGACACCTAATTCATTAATAACTTATTTTCAAAAGGAAGTTTCAAAACAAATCAATTTCAAAACAATGAACCGTACTTGAGGTAAAGTAAGACTTATTCTTAATCTATAATAAAGAAGAAGGCTTTTATATTCTTAAGTACTCATCGTAAACGACAATTTTGAACGACTTCAAACTTATTTTATGTTATATTTTTAGGTGATTCTTAATAAAACAACTCATTTAAATAAAGATAAAATGTACCAATTTTTGAAGCCATGGCTTGGATCAGGACTTCTGATAAGTGGAGGTGAGGTTATAAATGATTTCTTATAAATTTTCTTATATGTGTGCATTTTACTAATTCTGTAAAAACCGATAATCAACTTAACTCTTAACTTTAAACTTAAACTTAGCAACTTAAAAACCGTCTTGACATGGAAAGATGAAAGTATTCGTCAGTAAAGATCTACTGACCATTACTCACGAATTTATCAGAGCCTGTGATAGAAAATTGCCATTACTATATTTAGGTCGATAATTGCATGGACCTAAAAATAAGAGAATGAACCTACTCCAAAACGAAAGAGAATGGACCTACTCCACATAGAGAATGGTAATGGACCTAAGCAAAAGATGAGAGAAAAATTATACCCTTATCATAAAGGAAACGAAATAAGAATTTCTAAAATAAGTTTTCCAAAATATAAGCGAAATTAAAATCAACCTCTATAACTTTTCTGCAGAAACCCCTAGTACGAAACAGCAATAAAAACTAGTATCCTTTACATACAGTACGGAGTCTGTAATGGCATAGAAGAACTAGAAGATATTTGAAAAAGTTTTAGAAATATTTAGGATACACCGCAGTGTAGGTGTGTAAAATTTCAATTTGCTTAAGAAAAAATTGTTTTTTTAGAGGTAGTACGTAATTGAGCACTTTATTGGACCGTTTTTAGGATGAGAAGCCAATCATTATTGTTATAGGAGGTTATTTAGTACTTTTCACCTCCGAGGACAATAATGAATGTAAAAAAAACTCCTACGACGTAAAAGTAATTCATATGTTGCCGCCATTACTGTAATGTAGCGTGTTCAAAAAACAATCTGTGTTAAACATTCATGAGTTTTCTTTAAAAACGTTCATTTTGTTTCTGTTTTTGTTTGTAGACTAAATTTTTTTCGTTTTTAAAAGATGTTCTAGTTCTAATTAACAATTTTTGTGTGTTTATTTGTAAAGCTTTAACATTTTTGAGTAAAAGTGTGAAGCTATGGATGAATTCAATGACAACGATAATATGGAGTTAATTGGACGTTTGTTTTTTTCAATTAAGTATATAGCGCAGTTTATTTAATGAGTGCTACCTCAAAGAAAAATAGTGTATGCCATCCGGCAGATAATGTCTTTATGTCTTGGCAATTTTTCCCGACTCGCTTCGCTCGTCGGTAAATCTAATTGCCGTGACATAGAGACACACGTCTCAGCCTTATGGCATAAATAACTATTACTTAAAATGATTCCAACGAAAAACGTTTACGCCAAAATCATTATGATTGGGCAAATTTCATATGCATGTATACACATCCATAAAATGTATACACGTGGCATAATAAATCAATATAAACTACTCACAAAACGCTTCTATTAATAAAGGCAACAATATTAAAAACTGTTCTTAACTATTTATGTATGTATGGAACGTACGTTTCATGCTAAAGGTACACTCTGATTAAATCTTCTAGAGCCTACACATCAGATTTGAAATGTGTCGTTTTCAGGTCATAAATGGTACGGGAGGCGCAAAGCAATCACACCTGCGTTCCATTTCAAGATCTTAGAGAAATTCGTCGATGTATTTAATAAAAGCGGTGAAGTGCTTACTAATGTTTTGATGAACGAAGAAGGGAAAGATCATTTTGATGTTCAGCCTTACTTATCCAGGTTTGCATTGGATGTTATCTGCGGTGAGTGAGATAATTAAAATAGTAGTGGTGATAGTAGTAAAATAATTTATCTACTCACGGTAGCAAAGCGAGGCATAACCAAAGAGATATATTATTAGAGGGGCATATTGGTTGAATTTTGATTTATCGAAAAACTAACCTGACCACCTTCGAACCAGGCGCGGATCCAGCCCAAATTTTGGGAGGGGCGATTATTGAGGGCTTAGTATAACTTAATTCATTTTGCATGAGAGTGCAGGTGCCTTAATTAGGAATTAATTAGAATAAATTGAGATAGTTTCACTTAAAAGTAGTAATATTCAAAAAAATATCAAAGATGCGAGCAAAGTCAGCTAAAAAAGAGTTTTAGCAAATTTTTATCATGAAAATTACGCTTATGAGGTTGTTCAGAAATTAAAAAAATTATATGTCCGAAAACAATTTATTTGTATCTACCTTTACGTATGGCGTAGGATAACTCTCGAAGGCTTTCTCAAATCAAAACAAAACTTGCGAGATGTTGAGGAGCTTATTATTATTATTATTATTATTATTAAAGATTGGGGTTGGAGTCGAGGATAGACCCCATTTGCACTGCGACTGGAAGTCTATTGTACAATCCCCTCAATTGGTCCAGGTCAGAATAATCCTTTTTCCCGGACTAGGTCTAGGATCTTTTTGACCAGTGATTCATTGGTAGAGTCAAACTTAGAGAGAATGCTGCTACCAAAGTTGGTGAACCTTTGAAAGGCTAGGGCTTCACATCTCAGAAGTATGTGAGATGCAGTTTCAGTTTCCGATTCACAAAGCCTACACACTGGGTTATCTTTAAAGATACCAATGGTATGGAGATGTTTTCGGAGGTGACAGTGACCAGTCAGTAGTCCAGTTACTGTTCTAAGGTCCCTTCTGCTGAGACTCAGGAGGTCCTCAGTTACTTTGGGACTGGGTCCTTTTAACATAAGTTTACTGTGCCTCATGCCTGAGGATTTGTTCCAGTGGTGCAGGTGATTGGTTAAGAGCCATCTTTAATTACACCTTTAGCTATAGCTTTCGGTATGGCTACTATGGGTTCAGGGCCCACAGGAGTGGTCTCAGACCCCTTTTTTGCAAGGATGTCTGCTTGCTCATTACCTTCAATTCCCTTATGGCCAGGCACCCATCTGATTGCTACATCGTTGTTGAGTGACAAGGTCAGAAGGTTTTGTAAGCACTCCCAGACAAGCTTGGAGTTGACTTTGTATGAACCAAGAGCTTTAATGGCAGCTTGGCTGTCAGTAAAAATATTTATAGAAGTCTGATTAGATTCTTTTTAATATTTTCTATTAGACAGGCATTAATAGCAAATATTTCTGCCTGAAACACTGTGGCATACTTTCCTAAAGGAAATGAGGTTTTGATATTTGTATGAGCCTCATATATGCCACTCCCAGAGCCACAGTCCATCTTAGATCCATCTGTATACCATACAGTGTCACCAGAGGATTGAGGTGGTTCCCCATTGAAACTATCACAACTGAGTGTGAAGGGTTTTTCATAGGAGTAGAGGGTGGTCATGTAATCAGAGTTCATAGATAGTATGGGACTCTGAATTACATTCACTATTTTGGAGTGACCTCTAATGGTAGGGATCTTCCAGTTCCCACTGTTCTGCAGTCTGTAAGCCGCCAACCTAGCCTCACTCTTTATAATAAGATCTAGGGGCGGAAGGCTCAGCATGACTTCTAGAGCAGTAGTTGGTGCTGAGTTCATGGACCCTGTAATGGATAGACAGGCTAAGCGCTGAACTGAGTTCAGTTTGATAATTGCGGTGGTTTGATTGACTTTAGGCCACCACACAAGGGCACAATAGGTAATAATAGGTCTGACCACCATTAAGTAAAGCCATCGCAATTCTTGAGGTTTAAGTCCCAGATTTTACCTACAGCTCTACGGACTGTCATTAAAGTCAGTTTGGCTTTATTAATTATTTATCCAGCTGTTGATTCCAACTTAGCCTCTTGTCAAGGACTCCGAGATATTTGACCTGGTCAGATAGCTGTAGTTGTTCACCAAACAGTATAGGGGGCCTCACAGAGTGAGGTTTTGTTTGTTTGGTGAAAATTACAAGTGCAGTTTTGGCAGGATTGATTGAAAGTTTTACCTGTTTGCACCAGTTCTCAATCAGCCTTATCGGTGTTTGAATTACTTCTAGGGCTGTATTAATGAATTTGCCAGGAATAAGGATGACTATGTCATCAGCGTACCCTATAGCAAAGAAGCCTTTACTGTTAAGACAGCAGAGTATGCCGTCCACCACAAGGCTCCACAGTAGAGGAGACAAGACTCCACCCTGCGGGCATCCCCTGGTGACTCGGGCTTCAGCCGTCTCTCCAGCCACAGAAGCTATAACATTTCTACTGAGAAGCATAGTGGCTATCCATCTACAGACATATTCTTCAACCACGCTCTCTCAGAGAGGAGAGTATAGTTTGGAAAGATGTGTTATCAAATGCTCCTTCAATATCGAGAAAGGCGCCAACACATCCTTTGCTTTCAAAAGCAGCTTCAATCTTATTAACAACAAGATGTAATGCGCTTTCGCAAGATTTGCCAGCTTGATATGCAAACTGATATTTGTGCAGCGGCTTGGTAATCAGCGCTGTTTCGCGAATGTGTCTGTCAATAATCTTCTCCATTGTTTTGAGAAGAAAAGATGACAGACATATTGGTCTATAGGCCTTACCCTCCGTGTATGAAACACGTCCAGGTTTGGGTATAAAAGTAACCTTGGCAGATTTCCAGAGTTCAGGAATATGATTTAGAGCTATACTTGCTCTGAAAATGCTACAAAGTAAGGGAGCCAGAGTGTCCAAGCCCTGCTGTAACAGGGCTGGGTAAATACTGTCCGGTCCAGGAGACTTGTAAGGTTTAAATGAGTTTACTGCCCATTTGACCTTGTCAAGTGTTATAATTGAATTGGCAACAGCCCAGTCAGGAGCTTTATCTATAAAAGAGAAGCCCTGATTGGTCTCTGTTTGATCATTGTTTTGATCTACAATTACAGAGTCTGGGAAGTGTGTCTTAAGAAGAACCTCCACAGTTTCTCGGCCATTGTGAGTATAGGCTCCAAGAGGAGTTTTTAAAGTGCCAACTGGGTTAATTGGAGTTTTAGACAGTATTCTGTTCAGTCTGGCTGCTTCGGAGATACTGTCTATCTCAGAACAGAAACGTCTCCAAGAATCCCGCTTGGCATCTCTAAGGGCTTTATTGTAGTTAGTAAGAGCTGAAGAATAAGTTTCCCACTCTCCAGTCTTTTGGAACGATTGAAATTTTCGTACTTTTTTCCTCTGATTGTCGAGAGAGTGGCTCCACCATGGAATTTTCCTGGAGCCTTTCTGCACACTCAGAGGACAATTTTTCTTGAAAGAGAGATCCATAGCCTCAGTTAATAGTGAGGCCATCGAGTCTAGATCAAGATGGTTACCTATTTCAACATTAAAGGAAGACAGATAGGATGCTAGATCCTGCCGGAAGGCATCCCAGTCAGTCTTCCTAGGATTGTAATAGGTTCATGCTTTTGATCACATGTTAATTCAAATAGAATATATCTATGGTCAGAAGAAGAAGGTTCTTCAGATACATACCATTTTGTTAGGATTCTGTCTATCACAGGGGTACCCATTGTGATATCAAGAACTTCTTGCCTTCTTTTGTTTACAAAAGTGGGGGTATTACCTTGGTTGAAGATAACCAAGTTGTTAGAAATAATAAAGGAGAGGAGTTCTTCACCACGTGAGTTGGTGTCAGTACTCCCCCAAGCAGCTGCATGATGAGCATAGCATCACAAACCAATTAATAGTTCAATGTTATTGCTGTTGCAGTAAGTAACTAATTCCCTCACTTCATTTGACGGAGGTGGGTTAGGTGAGTCATAAGGGAAGTAAGCCGATGCTACTATGAGTTGCATCCGACTATCTCCCTCATGTAGTTCTACTCTGACAGCCGTCAGATCCTTGCTACAGAAATTTGACAGCGTAAGAGCATTTAGTCCATTTTTAATAAAATGCAAGTTCTAGAGTGTTTATTATTTTTGTTGTAAATAATTTGTCCTCTAGTGAGTCCAAGGCCTGATACGCGTCCTCCAGAAACCCAGGGTTCTTGTATCAGGGCAATGTCTATAGAGCCTCCTGAAAGAAGGTTGCATAGGGCTGCCGAGGCAGCTTTACTATGCTGAAGGTTAACCTGAACCATCTTCACCGAGGGGTTAGGACCCTCAAAGTGAGACTTTGAATCTCTGGCCTGTCCCACAGCCGCACCTAAGGGAGTTTTACCCTCTGGTTTGATTGCGGAGACAGAGACAGGGTTAGAAAGAGCCCTGTCGGCTGCCAAGAGTGACGATACAGTGGCCTGTTCAGGGACTTTGTCTGAGGGGATTATACCCCCGGACTCAGTACCCTCCACAGAAGCGAGGTTATTTGTAGCCTCACTGGCTGCCATTGGGATTTTTCCTGACATGATTCCAATAAAGATAGAAAATATATGAGATAAAATAAATAAAATAGATTGTATAGATATATATGTATAAGAAAATAGTTGGAATCAAGTGTCAGAGAATGTAGAACTACTTACGTAGTAATGTTCTTAACTTACGTATTATAATAAAGATAGACAGGTGATTTGCAGATAATAATCACACAAAACACCAAATAGACGCAAATAGATAATTAATAAACAATTAAATTGAGAAAAAAACGTAGGCAAGTAAGAACAAATAGTTAGCAGCAAGCAATCACGAGCGTTGAGATTATGAACGCCGGTAGAAGAGCCTGAGGTGCAACAGTGCGTAAGCGCAACAAAAGGAAGAAAGTCCGAAATTCTTCCTGTGTGACGTCATGGGATGACAACGTATGCAACTAGTATCCCTGGGATCTGCCCAGACAGACCGTTTCATAACTGAACAGTCACGAAAACGGACTGCCGGACCCCCAGGACACGGCTACATGCGATGTTTAATGAAGAAATTTAGGAAAGTGGGACTTACGCAACTGAAAATAACTATCGCAAAGCACGCACAGAGCACTCATCCACCATGGCGCACAAAAATCACAACCGCAAGTACACTACATCGCTACTAACAAAAAGAAATTTACGGAGCACCTAAGTTCGACATGTTAACCTTAGCGCTGCCGTAACCTTCCTTGAGGAGCTTACGAGGCCTATTATTTGTAAATAAATGATGACGTCATCAACCCAAGTTATGACGACATAAAAAAAATTAAGCTTTAAAACAAGGTATTACATTTTCAGGTAGACGGCAAGCTATATAGGTTAAGACCGGGTTTAGCTGAATTGGTCCATACCAAGTGGCGCAAACGGTATACATGTATATATAATTTTGTATATATGTATACGCCTAGATCCAATGACCTCTACGATATCTGTTAAGTGCTGTAGTGCTAGATGATAGGAAGGTAGTATAGAAGAAGGGCCCCTACCTCTTGTTCCGCCATTATAAGCCTACTGTCCCAGAAAGACAGGACAAAAATGGATCCCACGAAATTATGGCGAAATTGGAAACGGATTCTGGTTAGTAGGACCATTGTGAGTAGCGCTATTGGCCGATAACTTAATTATGACGTCATTATGTTTTACTTTTTTTAAATAAAAAAAGTTTTCTTTTGGTATACAGTAGGTGTATGATAATTGGTCAACGCTACATATATCTTATTGTACATACGTAGACGTCGGGCCATATCGACGATAGAAATTCGCTAGATACATGGCAAAATGATATGTAAAAATAAATACTAAAGTAACAACTTCGTGGACTTAAAAAGGATATAGCTAGACGACAAAACTTCGCTAAATACATGGCAAAATGCCATGTAATTTAGCGTAAATTAACAGCAAATAATACAAAACAACGTGGTCGTGAAACGGCCGCAAGGAAGCCCCCGGGCTGCGAAGTGGCCCGAGTGACCAAGGCTGTGTAGAGGCTATGGGTCGAAGCCCTTATTTTTTCAAGACTTATTTCTGACATTGATAGCAAAATGTAAAACTCCTCGCAGAGGTGATTATTCCCTAAGCCCTATTGAACACTGATGTTAAATACCTTGAATAGCATCATATCAAAATAGTGCTGCAGGGGTCCCCAAAACTGCATCTAAAGGGGCCATCTACTATCCAAATAAATTTTAGCATACCTTGTCACTGGTTTGAGTATAAAACATATCTTTTTTGATGTGCCCCATTGCGGTTTAAGCATATTTAGTAATTATTTATAGTTATAATTATATAAAATTTCAGGTTTTTTTAGTTAACAAACTATGCGAGCGAAGCGAGCTAAAAAAAATTTTGCTCATTTTTAAGTTGAATATTTGTCTAAAATTTAAATTTTTTTTCTTAAAAAGTTGGAATATAGTAAAAAAATTGCCGGCCTAAGTTTCTTTCTTTTTCCCTTATTTTTCCTCCATTTTTCGGCTCTTGGGAGGGGCGATCGCCCCCTTCGCCCCCCCCCTTGTATCCGCGCCTGCTTCGAACAAAAATACATATAATCAAATAAACAGAACAAAAATACAGTGACCTATAAAGTTATAGTTTTTTATCGTAATTTAATAATTTCTTGTAAACTTAATTTTTTTTTGCTTCATCGATTAAAATTAAACAATACATTTCAATGAATAATACTCTTTTGCATAAAGCCGTCGCACAAAATTATACAGACGAAATGATCAGTTATAAGGTGATTTAATTCGATGTAAACAAACCAGTCGGGATTATGTTCTGATATTTTTGTATGGATGGCCTGTAGTGTTGGGTTGCATTAAAAATTTTCTGTGTACTCCTGCAATGACGTCACTGACAGACCGTAATGTAACATTATAATAAAAATTTGGTTTAATTCATAAAAACCCTCAAAATGAATCGTCTTATTAACTCAATCACTTGGGCGTCTTCGTGGTCGAGGTCGGTATTAGTGTCACAGTATTTATGTTATGTCTGTATTTATCGGACAGAAGGTTAATACTGACCTTCGACACCACGGAGGTTTGGGGTCTGCATTCCAGGTTAAGCTCTCAATTCATATTGGATTATTATTTAAATAATTCATTCCAAATTTTAGATCACACTTAGAGCGTAACGGTTGCCACTATCTCCTAAGGTTTTTCCCGCAGGGGTTATCCCTGATTAGTCGCAAGTTTAAACGGGCATTATACTATAATATTTCTGCCGTAAGTAGATAAAATAGTATGTGCTACTCGTGCCTGCACCCTTGGCTGTTTCCATAGCCTGCTCTCGCCTTTGAGTTGTGGTTTAATTTATAAAACACGTCTACAAAGTTCCATTTTGCTGCCTTGTAGCAAAATGCCTATTGGATTAAATAAACAAATTAAATTAGAGGCTATTATAAACCGTTATTTTTGTGAAATATCATCAAAAAATATGCTCATAGGGTTATTTTATGTTCGAGTGAGGTTTATTCTTCTGTCAAAGACACATGCATAAGTTTTACTTAAACTGGAATATTTTTCTAGAATACCACATCAAATGTTTCAGAAATTAGATTTACAAAATAGGTAAAATGTGTTTCATCTCCTCCTTGCATTGAAAATAGCTACTCCAAATTCGCTAGCTGGGTGGGACAATCATTTTTCCGCCCTGCGGAAAGAAACAACAGTGATACAAAAATAAAGTGTAATCATTTTTATACAGGTATATTTTATTATGATTGTAGAGGTTAATATCAGCTGATTTTTGAGAACGTAACTTAATAGGTTCTATAATGAACAAGGATCTTGAATAAAGGGGATGACACACTAAGTCGTTTTGCCGCATAAGAAAGTGCATCAAGAAGCAAAAAATAGAAAAGAATGCATCACAAAACACAAACTGCGCATACTAACAATCATTAAATTAACTGCGCAGGTTCTAAATTTAGAGGCAAACTTACTTCCCGATAGTTTTTTGTTGCTTTGCTAATTGAGAAGGTGTAAACAAACCGTTAAAAGTGATTTATTTTCTTTTTTCAACAGTTTAATTTTAATGGGCTTAACAAACACCAAAGGTAACTAAAATGATGACAAACCTAAAACGACACGCACAGAAGAAAATTGAGAAGCCAACTTGACTTATCCTTGTTATATACCTGGGTTTCGCGCTTGTTTTGTTATAACCATGGGAAGGTAAGTTTGGTCCTATTTCTCTGTCTCATACAACGTCCATGGGGGTCAGTAAAGTTCCTTAATGCGTCATTCCCTTTATTCAAGGTCCTTGATAATGGGTTATATAAAAAATAAGTAATAGGTTATTATAGTTGTGGTAGGTCATATGTTGATTGACTAACTAGTCTTTGTAATAGGGTTGGAATTTGACGATACAAAATATTATATCCACAAGCAGCTATTAAACTAGTCAACTAGTCGTAGATAAAATTTAATGTGTGACATGGATCAAAGTATTTTCGCTATTTCCGCCCTCGGTTTATCTCCCTCAACCTAACGGCCTCAGGAGCAAATGAAGTTTGTAAATAACTTGTGTAATAACTATTCTTTATCAAAAGTCTCCAATTTTCACTTTATCTCCATAAAGTGAACATAATATTTCTCCCAATTTCGTTTTATTGGTTCCCTCAGAATTAAGTTATATAACAATACTCCACTCCTATGCATACATAGATTAATTAGTAGTATTTTAACTACATCAAGTATTGAAAACGACGTTTTTCCATACTTCTTAAATGTTAACAAGTTCTGTAAAGTATGGTGGAACGATGAGTTAAAACTCATACGGCGCGTACGGAAAGCTATCTCCATTGGGGCCGCTAGAGCATGGGTAAAACGTTAGAGTGGATTGGCTGAAAAATTAGCTAGTCTTGCGATAAAATCATAAAATGTAACTGCTAAAATTACCGCTTTGAAAAATGTATTGACTTAATATCGTCAAAACATCAAGGGAAACATTAGGACTAGCCCTGTTGTAACTTTTCCTGCCTACTAATCGACCCATTTCTCCTAATCATATTTTAACCTAGAATACTGCCATAAATACAATGTGATCGTCTGTATTTCAGAAACAGCAATGGGAATTGAAGTTAACGCTCAAACAAATGCCACTACTCCATACGTAACAGCCGTTAGGAGGTAACCACTTTCATAAAGTTTTCATAAGAAAAACATGTATATCATGTTTCATTTTGATACCATTAGTATATCTATGGTTATTCGTTTTTTTTACTTTTCCTTATTTATAGCGCAGGTATATAGAAAAAGTGGATAGCGAAAAATCCAAAACCGAGGTGTCATTAAATTAATCAGTTTCAGGTGTTTTTAAGACCTCCTGAGTAGTTTTTATAAAGTTGTCTGTCTGTATGTGTGTGTCTGTTATCATCGTAGCTCCTAGTGTAGTTATGCTAGTGAGTTGAAACTTTTTACAAAAATCGGTCTCTACTTATAGTTGTGCAATCCGCAAAATATTTTTTTAGACGTCATTAACCCGCAATAGTGACTCGAAAAATCATAAAATCAGATTGATTGATTGATGCGATCGGATTGAGATTAAGCACGCAAATAGCTACGTATATGACTAATTTTTGCGCTAAGTTTCATCTCATTATCAGCATTAGTTCAATTCTTATCGAATGAAAAATGTGGAAATATGGGTTAATAATCTTCTCTCAATAAGTTGATGTCGTAAGACTTGATATGTAAAGTAGGAACTCTATCAGCGAAATTCCTTTGAAAACTCGCTAATGATGTAGGGGGCATGACGGGAATCAGACACGGGTTTTTGTGACAGCTATATATATATATATATATATATATATATATATATATATATTAGAGAGAGAGAGAGAGAGAGAGAGAGAGAGAGAGAGAGAGTTCTGGGGAGGATGTCTTCAAGCTTGGCGAATATCCTTTGAAATACGTGCTTCAACATTACTACCTGTTACTCCATTTTTTCAAATTTTTCCCGAAGGTTTGCAGACTTCCGCGTCTTAATTTTCTATAAGTGCATTTATTTAATCCACTTGGCTTTCAGGATAATGAAAATTTTGTTTGAGAGAATGAGGAATCCGTTACTATGGAGCGATTTCACTTTTACATTGACTGGCAATAAGTCCAAGGAAACCGAGATGATAAGAACCATTCATGATTTCTCCAATAAGGTAGACATACATTTTTCGGCATTAATAAGTTAGTCTATTTTTTTATTTTTGGAATTTTAATTTTGCAAGAATTATCACTTAGAGTATATAAAAGTAAACCGCTTCATTACTATTTTTACTTTCAGGTAATCAGAGAAAAGAGAAAAGAAAATAATAATATAAAGATGGATGAAAACGAAGAATTTACAGGTACGGTACAGTTTTAGAATAAAACTAAGGGTACATTCATACTTGTGATACCGAGTTATAAACTATACGAAGTTATAATACGAGTTATAATACGATACGAACAAGTAACATTAAAAAGTTGGCCTTGGGTGATAAAATTTTATATTCTACATTAATCTACGAACTATTTTATATCAAATTAATGCTGTTATACGTATTTTACCAAATTTCGTTAGAAAGTCACGCTTATGAGATCTTTTTTTAAAAAAATCGGGTACGGGGTACCTCGGAACTTTCCTCGTCACATTGGATTCGCTACGCTCATCCTCCCTACTTCGGACAGAGTCAGAAGTTACTTCGTTCATCCTCAGAATATTAAAAATACTAAATTTAAACTTAGATACGTCTTCGGACTCGCATCGCTAGCCCTCAGATAGAAAATACATTCGCTTTATTCCCAGCGATCACCCTTCAAAGCAATGCCCACGCTCGATGCTCCTTAACTTTTTATGGTCCAACTAGAATCGTAGATATACTTCGTATAAGTCGTATTAAAATTAATTTTATCTACTCACGGCAGCAAAATTAGCCATTACTGGACTGTTTTTAAGCTGCAAAATGTCATTTTACCTACACTGTCAAACAATACGGGAAATATTTTAAAACAGTACGCAAAATGTTTCAAAACAGTACGCAAAATGTTTGGTAATGAAAAAAGTACTAGGGAGTTATGGCTCATTTAAATAACATGGGAAACAAGTCAAAACTCCCTAGGCGGGAAAATGAATGAGCAGAGGTTATTATTTTACAAATTATTGCGTGAATTTCGGTATTGTTTTATTTTGTAAACTATGATTTATTCTAGCTTGTTTCTAGTATGTAACTTTCTTTATTGTTACTTAAATTACGATATTATTATTAAATGTTTAACATTAACATTTGTTTATCTAATAATATATAATGTTTTGGAAACAAATTGGCAACACTGATAATTTGGCATTAAATTAAATTATTTACCAGTGTTTATGAATCGACAGATTTTTAATTTAAGTCGTCAGATTTTGTATTTCATGTTTTTTTATATTTAGTTTAAGTATATAAAGTTACAAAAATAGAACGTTATCAAAAACTAAATCTGTAAACTAAAGTTAAGTTACTAAACATAATGAGTGAGAACAACAGTGAAGTGAATAAAGATACAAACATTGTTGACATTGAAGAGTTATTGGACCACACTCCACCTGATATTGTCAGCGTTGCATTTACTTCAAAGCAGTCTTTACTGCCTGTAAAATTTCGCAGCAAGTATTTAAAATAATCTCTTGTGTATTTTTCTGCCGTTAGTAGATAAAATAGTATATGCTACTATGCAGCAAAGAAACATTGCAGACTCGTGCAATTAATTACCTGCCTCGGCTTACGCCTCTGCAGGTAATATCTATAGCCTACCCTCGCCTTCGGCTCGGGGGCAAATTTATAAAACTCGTCTGCAAAATTCCATTTTGCTGCCTAGTAGCATAATATACTATTAATGTACTTATTTTATTTATTACGTAAAGGTATACACTTGTATTGTACTTCAACTCAATTAGATTTTCCCCAATTTGTATAACTTTAAAAAAAACGTACACAAATCATTCGATAAAAATTAAACTAACGCAAATAATGAGATAAAACTTGGCACATAATGTTAGTCTTATATGTGTTAGTCTCGAATTTTAGAAACTTTTGCAGTGACATTATTGCGGGTAAATGACGCATTAAAAAAATATTTTCCAAACAGCACAACTAAACCTATAGATTGATTTTTGTTCTAAGTCTTAAGTCTTTAGCATGAATACACTAGGAGCTACGGTGATAACACACGCACACACCCACATACAGACAGACAACTTTGTAAAAACCGTAACTCGAAATGTCATAAAAACACCTGGAACGGGTAATTCATGAGAAATACCAGTTACGGATTTTTTTTGTAAACACAATCTTTTTATTTGACACATCCGAGTTTTGCATGATAACGAATGTCGAATGATGGAACAGTTCCCAGATGTAGCATTGCATTTTGCTTGTTACATTTCCTAGGTGTCTCTCGCACAATTATATTATGTCAACACAATACCTTTCCTATATACCTACGGTGAAAATGAAAAATGTAAAAACTATGTTTAGGTTTCCGCGGTTAATGCCATGATTATAAAGGTTTTCTTATGATGACCACATGAATATATATGATGAATCTAACGTTTCGCTTGCACTTCTGGTTTTATCCTTTCACGATCTTTGAGTGGATTACGTCATACATTATCAAAACACATGGATTATGCGCATGTAATGTGATCAAATTTATTATGCGCCAGTACTAGTAGTTATAAGGCTTTATAACATGTATTTAGTATATAAATACCTAGCCTATGAGCCATTTTTTTGCCAATAGAATTAATTTATAAGACGTAAATAACCAATTGCTAAAAATATGACATTTATTTTACTTAAGTCATTACATAAATGTTTCTAAAAACTTTTTAACAGAAGTTTTTTTAGGTTCGTGTTTTTCCGTTGGCACTCGGAAGTATGACGTATCCAGGAGACCAGGTGTAACTGGTACTTCATACGACCCCACACTAAACTATCATATTTTAGAAATTTCAAGTCTTTATGCTACGTCTCAACCTTCAACCACTTTAGGACAAACAAGAATATGGGGCTTTCCATATATTTAATTTAGTAAGGAAGAAAATGAAGCTTAGGAAGAAAAAAATTGCAAGATTGTGCTTCCCTGTTTTTGTCACAATCTGTAGAGCATTGGCTTTTAAACCTACAGGTTTATGGTTCGATTCTACCGGGCAGCCTTGATATTTATTATTTAACTCAAAATCATTCAATAGTTTTATTGTTAAAGTACGACACACGGCTAAAATCAGTTGACAGCGCGGGAAAATAGTGTTGAGGAACCAATAAGGTTGGCCTGATTTGAAATTGAGGGCGTGGTTAAATACTCAAGACTAACCTCATTGGCTCCTACGCATTATTTTCCCACGCTGACAACTGATTTTTGCCGTTTGTCGTATTATAGTGACTCCTATTTGTAATGGTTATCACTCTAAGTTTCGTGATTAAGCATAATGAATTCAATTGATAACAATATAAAAAATCAATATAACCTCATAATGACATATACTCGCTTTATCAACCGCCTCGATTTAACCTCGGGATTATATCATGTGTTTCCCTCGGCTAGCTCCTTTAGAACCAGCAATACAAGCTCGGCAGTAATGACTGTTTTTTCCTCATTCAGTGCACTAATGACTGTTCTTGATTTCAGGAATAAGAAATAAGACTGCATTTTTAGAACTTCTACTTAACTTATCAAAGAAACCAGACAGCGTGTTTAAAACAGACGAAGATATCAGAGAAGAAGTTGATACGTTCATGTTTGAGGTAAAACACTGCTCTATTCCAATTGACACTTTGCTCTAAACCATATAATGCACAATACCTTTATTGGCCGAGCAAGGAAAGGACTTGTGTGAACTTACACTTAAGTCCTGAACTGAAGTAACTGTGACTCAATAGTTAAATGACTCGGCGTAACGGTCATTTAAACACGATGGACTGACAGTTAGACCCATATGCAGATGGAACTTCTCATGCTTTGAGGACTTGCCCTGGTTTTGATATCCAATTGGCTGGAGACTTCTGGTCGGACCCTTATCATGTTTAAACTACATCATTCTTATATGTATCTAAAAATAAGCGATTTCAAAATGCTTTAACGTGTCTTTCATGTTGAAGGATTGCAGAGGTGATACTGTATTTAGTTCATGCAACATCACTCATATTACATAAAGTTCCTGTAACATCGTACCTTTAAATGAATGTTTTGTTATAATTCTGTTATTCTATTTGCAGGGTCATGACACAACAACATCTGCGTTATCATTCATACTGCATGTTTTAGGAAAGTACCAAGATGTTCAAGTAAGAATGATTATTATAAAATCTATATATTCAATTCAAACGACTTATCAAAAATTTATTTGTCCACATGCTACTAATATAAGAACAGAATTTGATTAAATCAAGTCTGGACATCATCCGACTATGGACAAAAATGTCATGGACAGTGTTGTGTTTTAACCAGCTCCATCCTATCAAAGAATGTAATAGGTATAGAATGTCAGAAAGTATATGAGAGTCAGACGTAAGTTTAAGGGTAAGCTCGGTGCTGGCATCTTGCGAATGTTCTGAAAATAAACTCTCCTTTACCATAACATTCTTTTCACTTTCTAAGTTACATTTCTAATCTGAATTATGAAATCATTTCATTTAATATTACAGTTTTAACGATTTGAGAATCTGCATGAAATTGGTCAATATTATACAGAGCAAATATTTGGATAAATCAGTTTTGCCTGAAGTAGTTAGCTGAAAATAAGACGACAGTAAGGCATTCTCGTAGTTTACATGGTGGACTTACCTAATTTTAAACTAGCGCTCCTGTTAACTGCCTACGGAACTAACATTTTCTTGTACGAAATAACTCCCAGGACCTTCTTTTTTATTTATATATTCTTTGCACCCCTTTAACAACCAGTGAATTACTGGAAAGTTTAATTCTATATGCAGCTACTTTGGTGTTCCAGGAAAAAGTGTTTAAGGAAGTGATAAAAGTAATGAGTGACAAAGACGCAATGAATCCTACTTATCAGGATCTCCAGGATATGAAATACTTGGAATGTGTGATTAAAGAAACAATTAGGCTGTTCCCCCCAGTACCTGCCATAGCTCGAGACCTTGCTGAGGATATTCAACTACCAAGTATTTATTTTGTAGAATTTAGGTATTGATATTATAGGGGCAACAAACAATAATATAAGCGCTTAAGTAGCTTCATTTTTATATACTTAAATGCGCTTGACGTTAAAAGAAATAAGACAAAAAAACTTTATAGGGACCTCTATTTTAATTATTCAAGCTTTTGAGGAGGAAAAAGATTAAATTATATCGAAAGCTCGGCAAAATTAGTAGTTTTTTGTATTAATTAGGACCTATTCCTCCTCAAAAGCTTGAATAGTTAAAAGAAATGTAATTTAATAATAATATCTTTAATTATTAATAAAGATATTATTTAATTTAATTTTTAATAATATCTTTAAAGAAGGTAATATTGACGATGAAATTAAACTTAGCGTATTTGTCGCTCTGATATGATATAATATAGGACTAGATGCGTTCCGAATTTCAAACTGATCCAAAAATGTTTGAGGTGAAGTGAAGAGGAGAAAAGGAAATAGTAGAAAGTTTTTAGCGTGGTTAATAAAAAGGTTCCATTATTGTTGCCACCACAACGGATGCGTGCGTAAAATTGGTAAAGTCTCCGTCAATTTGGTTGGGGAGGAACTTTCGCGAATCAAGTCAGAGAGTTAACGCTTCTAAAATCCACTGTACAATTTAAAAAATCGGATACGGGGTACTTCAGAACTTTTTATAATAACATCGAATTCGCTACGCTCATCCTCACAAATTCGGACTCGCTTCGCTCGTCCTCAGTATATGAAAATCTTTAAATTTATACTGCAACCCGTTTTTAGACTCACTTTGCTCCTCCTGAGATATTAAGATGAGATATTAAGATGAATATCAGCATAAGTTAAGACATATGTTGGTCTTATACATGGCTACAAGTGAGCCAAATCTCAAATCGATCGCAAACATTTGTTCGCGCTTAATGATTTTTCTTATTTTCGCTGAGTCATTATTGTGGGTTAAAGAAGTCATGAAAAATATTTTCCGGATAGCACAGTTACACCTATAGACTGATTTTTGTACAAAGTTTCAACTCACTAGCACAAAAACACTGGTAGCTACGACGTTAACAGAGAACTTTGTGAAAAACACTCTGGAGGCCTTTATATTACCTGAAACGCATAATTCCGGTGGCGTCCCGATTTCGGATTTTTTTTACAAACAATACTTTTCCTATATACCTACGGTAAGAATGAGGAAAAGTAAAAATGGAAAATATCAATTAAAGGTAATTCTACCCTCCGGTGTGCAAAAGTTCAATTAAAAGACAAGTGGAATTTACCTGTAATTACAACGTGAAGAGAAAAGTTAATTATTGTTTATTATATCATTTGATACTACCGAGTTTTGCAAAAAATGAATAGTTGACGCAATATAATTGTGCGAGAGACATCTAGGAAATGTAACAAGCAAAATGTAATGCTACATCTGGGAACTGACCTATCATTTGACATTCGTCATCATTGATGGCATGTCCCACTCTTTTTCGTTACGTCATACTCATCAGGGCACTGACAGAGCCTGAGCTCACTCTGACCTTCAATTAATTTCGAGGAATATAATGTGAAGTATTTACCCGAGTCGAGTGGTGCTCTCTTACCGCCATCATGCATGGCAAGCAAAACATATACATTTCCTAGATGTCTTTCGCACAATTATATTGTGTATAACTATAGTGCATTACATTAACATGAATTTCTTGTTTTTTGTTATTTCAGGTGGATACATTGCTCCTAAAGGATCAACAGTTTTAATAAGTTTATATTTCCTGCATAGAAACAACAAATATATTTCAAATCCTGAAGTATTCAATCCTGATAATTTCCTTCCAGAAAATTCGACCGGTAGACATCCTTATGCTTACATACCTTTCAGTGCGGGACAGAGGAACTGTATTGGTAATTATTTATTATGAAACGAACAATTTTGTGTAAAGTAGCTGCTATGGGAAGTTAAGTGTAGATGTACGGTAAACCAGTGATCTGTGGTAGCAACTATGAGGTTTGAATCGTGTACATAGCTGTCACACATGTGTACAAGGTAATCTATGGTGACACATGTGTACAAAGCAATCCAGGGTGAACATGTGTACATAGCAATCCAGGTGACACATGTGTACAAAGCAATCAGGTGACACATGTTACAAAGAAATCCAGGGTGACACATGTACATAGCAATCTAGGATGACACATGTGTACAAAGCAATCCAGGGTGACACATGTGTACAAAGCAATCTAGGATGACACATGTGTACAAGCATCCAGGGTGACACATGTTACAAAGCAATCAGGGTGACACATGTGTACAAAGAAATCCAGGGTGACACATGTGTACATAGCAATCTAGGATGACACATGTGTACAAAGCAATCCAGGGTGACACATGTGTACATAGCAAAAATCAGTCAATAGGTGTAGTTGTGTTATTCAGAAAACATTTTTTATGACGTCTTCAACCCGCAATGATGACACAGCCGAAATTTATATCCATTATTTTTGATGGATCATAAAAGTTAAGTAGCATCGAGCATGGTTAATGCCTGGATGAGTGACCGTTGGGAATGAAACGGATGTATTTACAATCTGAGAACAAGCGAAGCGAGTCTGAAGTAAGGAGGATGAGCGTGCGAATGCGATGTGATGAGGAAATGTTCCGAGGTACTCTAAACCTGATATTTATTGATGCTTTTGCTTTCTTGTGCTTAATAGTGGTTAATTTTAGCTTAACGGATGAGACCACTTTTATCAGTCTAGGACCATCTTTTATACATTATTAAGGATTATGTCGGAGCATTTAAAATTTTCCTTTTGGTTTCTTTTTAGTGTTACTTCGATTTTCGCCTTTAACATTTAATACAAAATTTTCAGCGAATATCTTTGTTATTTTCAGGTCAAAAATTTGCAATGTTAGAATTGAAATCAACTATTGTGAAACTACTAACAAAATACATAGTAGTGTATCCTGGTTCAGAATGGGATGTGGAACCGAATCCGACTTTGACTCTCCAATCAGTCAACGGATTTCATATCAAATTGGCTAAAAGATAGCAGGAATTACAGCAAGAAAATCACAGCAATGAAATCGCAGCCAAGTTACGTGTGTGTACTAACCTACTGACCATTCTCTGGTACAAGAAAAGTGCTAAAAGCACTAAAAAGCACTAGCTAACATTACCCACAGCTGTAATTAGACGTCTCCACTCATTTTAAAGATTAGTAATCTTAAATTTTATCATCCTTGGTTCATCTAATTGTGATCATTTGTATTTAGGATTATTGATGTAATTTAAGTAAAGATTGTAATGAATACGACTTATTGTTACTGCAATATCTTATTTGTTAATAAAATATATTTTAGGTGCTCTTAATTACATTTGTTAGTACGGCATCCTTAAGATTTACTTGTATTTACAAATTAACCTTTGCTCCAGGAAAAAGAGACACACACTCATGCGGATTGATAACTTGGTAAAAACCACTCAGAAGGTCCTAAACCTACCTGAAATGGATAATTTAGTTGAAATCCTAGTTTTGGATTTGAAGCGGAAAATGCAATACTTTTCCATTAAAGAACATTTACATTGAAAATAACATAACATTAACTTTTACATTGAAGAAAAATTAAAAAGAAACACCGAAAAGTTTATCGTTTACTTCAAACTCAAACTACAAACGAAATTAATCTTCAAATACAGAAATGATCTGTTTTCGAATTTTATAATCCATAGGTTTTGAAACGTAGACAATTATTCACTAATGTGTGTTGTACTTACGATGCTCCCTATCCATATAGGAAGTGATCTTACACTTAGAGACTTATACTATAAGTATCTTTAGCAGAAGTCTCCTAAAATCCATAAAAAAGGAGGAAAAGAAGGAAATAGTTATTTATGCCATAAGGCTGAGAAGTTTGTCTTTATGTCACGGCAATTAGATTTACCGACGAGCGAAGCGAGTCGGGAAAAATTGCCAAGACATAAAGACATTCTCAGCCGGATGGCATACACTATTTTTTTTAGGTAGCACTCATTAAATAAACTGCGCTGTATACTTAAAATTGAAAAAAAAAGTAAAAAAATAAATACATGTTTAATTATAATGAAAAATAAACAAACAAATGACAAATACCTGTTTAATTATTTTTTTATTGTTGAGTTAAATTTTGGATGTATTTAACAGGATTCTGAATAATATTTTGAGAATTTCCTACATTTTCTTGGACTTTTTGTATAACACTGTTATAACAGTTTTCAACCACTGCTTGTTCTTCATTAGGAATTATTAGATCATGAAAAAAAAATTAGTCTACGAACAAAAACAGAAACAAAATGAACGGTTTTAAAGAAACTTCATGAAGGTTATACGTTTACATGCATAGATGAGTAGAATTCACACGATTACTGATGTTTTATGTTAAACAGCTGATAATATAGCAGGAATATATAAAAATCCAGCAAGTAACTTGTACAAAAGCAGAGCTGCCGTTGTATTAGTGAGCCAACATTTACTACGAACACACAGCGTATTTAACAGACGATCGTATTGGATATGTATGTATTGGATACGTATGCGGTCAACTAACTCCACGGTTCTAACAGCGTCTTTGTTTAGTCATTCGAGTGAGATTACATGATAGCTGAAACCGCCAAAACATCGCGTCTTTTATAGTGAAGGTTCACTTTTGGTTATAAGGAAGTTTAAAACAAAAAAAATATTTAATTAAATTGTGATTCCTTTGCGTAATAATAAAGTTGCACTAAAAAATTAATAATCCAAAAGTTATTTGATCAAAAACGGTAATATTGAAGTGAAATAAAAGTTCGAAGAGAAGGTTATCCGTTAAATACGATCGTCTCTAAAGGTACATACAGCGTATCGGGGGATCCACTTAGATTCCATCTCCCTAGTTCTATCGCATGCGATCGAACCAGTAAGCTCAAACTTCTAAGAGGTTGAGCTTTTAGTCTTCTCTGGCAGCTTAAGTTAAATTTTTGGTTATTTCTCAGAAAGGGGATGTCAGTCAGGTCTTGATTTATATTTTGTTGTGCCTGCCTTTGGCAACACTGACAACTTTCTTGTTATCAAAGAGACTAATACTTAGAGGGTGTACAAGGGCAGAATAGCACAGTGATAAGGAGTCTGAAAGTAAGACAGCTTCCACTAGGTGCCATAACTGTACTTACCCCTACAGTAGTCTCCCAAGAGACTACAGTATACTATAGTCAGTAGGGAGAGAGACTATATACTCCCCCACCCCTCTACAACCCCTATTGTAGCACGTACTCCACAAACGGCGGGCATTTTTCAGTGAAGCCTCATTAAATCACTTCATTCAACACAGAATATATAATATTTAAAACTTATTTTAAACGTAATTTACTTAAATTAAGACAAAATAGTGCGAAAAAACAATCTAATATTTACGTAGGATTGTAATTATTAAGAAAAATAAAAATAAATGACGTCACCAATGTACAGTTACGGCACCTAGCTACCCAAGGAATGATAAGAGCTGTTGTATCCTCCCTCTAAGTATTAGTCTCTTTGCTTGATATTCTATTATAAATCATATGTAATCATCACCATGCCTTTTTATGTATCTAAATAGTTTTGTTGCTCCTTATATTTTATTTAAAATCATATATTGATTATTGAGTTATTATTTCATAGCATATATTAATAATTATAGATATCCCATCTTACAATTGGTTCAAAATAACCTTAACAAACTAATGGAGTAGGATAAAACGAGGTTACACAGAGCCCTGGAGATATGTTTCATGTCTCCTAATGCATAGAGAGAGGGTTTGCCTCTTCTACTTTTATACTTCTATGGGCTCAGTGCTGTACAATCATTTAATAATATGGAAAGTCAGTCCCTTGTTTATATTTCCGAGTCCACAGCTCAAATTTATTGAGATACTCCTGACTGATGACTTTTCTCCACTCATCCTTTTCCCCTTTTCTAATAAAGGAAAAGTTATCAGCTTGTTCTCCCTTTATCATGTTGATAGCATTTGTTTTGTTCACTTTAGGGTTGTCTTTCATACTGGAGAAACTCAAGTGTTGCACGAGCTGGATTTCTTGCTCCTGAGTTAGGGTTTTATTTAAAAATTTAGCTGTCTTTTTAACCACGTTTAAGAGGTCCTGAAAAAATAATCAGTTGTGAATTTAAGAAACAAGAAGAAGAAGATATATCATTTTTTACACTGAATTTAAAAAAGTCGAAGAAGAAAAGGTTGTTTTTGATATTTATAGTTTTTCTTTTTGTTGTGATTATTTCCTTCTAATATAAGATTAATTATGGTCAAAGTTTACATTATTGAGTAAATTTAATTTTTACTTTCCCTAGTTAAAAAAGACAAAACAAATAATAGTATATCATTCACTATGTGGAAAGCCAAAAATATTAAGAAATAAAATTTCCAACAAATCTAATTGTTCTCTAAATCGGAAGTGGGGTTAAAAAAAAGTCCAAACTTTGAAAACGAATAGGTTTCTTTCAAGTCAAGTCTTTCGCGTTCTCAAATCAATTAAATGCTAATAACTGATCCATTTGTGCAGGTCTAGTTAACTAACGGCAATAACTATTCTGTGCAGTCACAGTACTTCGGTAGCGGTAGTGATTCCGATGCATCTGGTGACAGTGCAAATTTCAACCTATGCAATCTTATGAATGGACCTTAAGAAGCTTATGGTAGTTTAAGTACCTTCTCTTAAATATTTGTCTAAGCCCAGGTTTCTTTAGGGTTAGATACTTAGAATAATACTATATATAGAAGGAGCACAGGACCGTAAACACAATGTAATTCTACTGATAACACGAAAGCCGGTTGACTGGTGCAACTAAGTAATGCTGCCACCCTAACAATATACAATTTTCTAAAAAAAAGTTGGCAATACTTCCGGTTGCTGAATTATTATGTTCTATTATTAATTAATGATTGATTATTCATAAAATACTATTATAAATATCGGTGCATTACAATATTTAAAGCATTTTAAATTGTAGTTTAACGTATTTATTAAAATTATATATAAAAAGTAGTCCTCGTCAACTAAATGTAGATTCTTGTATTCCGCCACCCTTTTGCCATCTAAGACCAGTTTTATTAAATACTCAGCAGGTGTTTTAAGTTATTATATTTGTTCTTTACGATCTTTCTTCATTAATAGATATTTATGACAAATATTTAAAATAATGTTTTGTTGTCAGGTTGGCAGCATTACTTAGTTGCACCAGTCAACCGGCTTTCGTGTTATCAGTAGTGCTCCTTATATATAGTATTATTCTAAGGTTAGATATCTCTTACGAGTCATGGCAAAGCTCGAAACCACCGGGTTAACGTTCCTTTCGAAGGACGGCACATTCAAGGATTATCTCTTACATAAAAATCCTAGAGGCTCCTACTAGAATCAAAACTGGACAGTATGATTAACAGGTACAATTACACACATTACTGAATCTGAACGTGTCACATACCTAACTTTTATGCTATATTTATTATATTTTTTCCTGTTTAGTTTATTAGAATTATCTATAACAATGTCCTAATGAAATTATTCATTCCCTATTTGATACGCAAGTTTTTACCGCACTATAACAGTTAATCATAATTCAGATCTCACTGAATAAAATTACGGGTTTTTAAATAAATCGTATTGTTAAAAAAATAACAGCTATGGACAAAGTAGCCTACATCTTTCATTTCTTCAAATGTTAAAAACAGGATATTTTCTTCATTTCTCATTTTCCAGAAGGACAGCATATGATTCCATATCGGCATGTAATCAACTGAAACAGATAAGTGGAATTATTTTTTATTATTTTTTTAACGCTTAAACCCGTAGGGTCATATTGGTTCACTCAAATTTCACTCAACTAATCCAACCTGAGTTTGTATACATTCAATCATCTGGAAAGCACACCCTTATATGTGGCTGGTGACACATAGGAATAGTTCACAGTTTGCCTAGTTTATCTAGCCCAACCTGGCTCTACTTAAACTAACCGCTCTGGCTAGTGCCTTTGACTAGTTCTCAGTTGTCTTATTCATGTAAACCAGCTAAACCATGGCTAGGGCTCACCGATCTGGCTAGCGCCGGCTACTAGTTCACAGTGTGCTTAGTTCATCTAGTCTTACTAGCTCCTCTGAACACATTAGTATTAATTGACCCGCACTTATTCAACAAGTTTCAACAATCTCATCAGCTCCTCTAGCATCACCAGATTGTAGTTGGCTCACCGCTCTGCTAGTCCAGCGCCACCCTACAGAGAACTCTAGCAACCTCGACGTCAATGTGCACAAACTCATTCTGTAGCTCTGACCTGATAATCAAAGCTCCGATGTGCTATTAGGGCACGTCTGTCTAAGAACCCAGAACTTCGTTGCCACCTTATTCATGGCACCGGCTTCACTTTCACTTACTAAGTTTTGAAGAATATGAAGGCCCAGTATATCTTTCTGACCTTCATCTCCAACAGCCCGCAGAACCTTGGCTTTTCGTGAGCTGGAGACAATGGAAACGTAGATTCAGACTTGCCTCGAACAAAACAGGAACCAACCCCGCATTTGCGAATTAGCAGCCGAGAAAACGTCAAACCCCTAGGTTGGCCGGCCTTTAATTCAAGACCTCCTGAGTGTACGGTACAAGGGATGCCTTCATATTGAGGCCCTCCTCTGGCTGGATTTGAACCCTCGACCACCTCGTCTTATGCCTGCAGGCATAAGGAGAGCACTCTAACACTGAGATACCGGTCTCGATGGTATTTATGTATTTATCTATACAGAAGAGTTCTGGAATGAACAAATAGACCAAAACGATGGACCAATTTATGCATTTTCATATTAACCCAGGTGTAGTAGTTTCATTCAAATGCGAATCTTGGATTATTGTAATAATAATATATTTTATTTTTTAATATCCTATAATATAATATTATTATACCCTTTTGATTAGAAAAATACAATATTTCCTATACAATTAAACAGCTAAATATTGAAGTTTAAAAAAAAATAGTGGATTAGTTAAAATTTTTGTCGCAATAAAAACAATTTTTTTGCTTTCTTCAAATATTTTTTTTAAATTTAACATAAAGTCACAGGAAGCTTAAATGTGCGTTTCATTAAATTTCTTAATTATTTTTACATGCTAACGTCGAGTTAGGTCAATAATTGAAAGGGTAACCGCTAGAATGCCCAATAAATAGGACTATTTCTTATTTATCGTTCGCAATTACTTTTTCTTATTATAAATACATATTTTAACTTAGTACTTACTCTGATCTTTTAGATATGAATCGAGGAAGTGGTTTAGATCTCCGTCATATCCATTGAAAAGTCTAAAATGGTGGTAGTAGGAAACAGCTGTAGCCACTGGGTGCCTTGAAGTGTATACTATCTGCAACAATCAGGATATATACACCAAAATGACTTGACGTATCCGGCAAAATTACTTGGTGGAAATAGCTGTGACAACTGGGTGACTTGAGGGGTATACTTTCTGCAACAATTAGGTCATATTTTCCACCAAAATGGCTTGGTGGAAACAGCTGGGACTACTGGGTGACTTGAGGGGTATACTTTCTGCAACAATTAGGTCATATTCTTCGCCAAACTGGCTTGGTGGAAACAGCTGGGACTATTGGGTGCCTCAAGGAATTATAATTTTTTCCAAAGGGGGGGGGGCTATACTTTCACAACTCGGTGTCCGGGGTAAAACTGATTGATTTGTTACTAGATTTATGAATTGTTTGTATTGCTTGTGTATCCTGTGACCCGGCCGCTACAGAACTTCCAAATTGTTATAACTGCCAACTAAAATCGAACTAAGTTGTTATAAAATTAATAACTAAAGCAAATTGTTATAAAATTGTTATAACTATTTGCTTAAAATCGAATTAGGTTTTTATCAACCTACCATATTTCCAAGAAATGGGAATATTCAAAGCAATTCCACAAACCAAGTTATTACTTCTAATATAATGATTACAGTGTATTACTATGATGGCAAAGCATTAAGGGCGTACTCCTTTGCAGCGCCAGATTATAAACTACGATATAGATTTGATGATATTTATATTTTGACGACTGATGAAGCCAGTATAAAGAAAAGAGGAAAGGGAATTGAATTCGACGAGACCAAGTTGCACCGGTACAGTAAGTTTGAACTAAAAAAAATATTACCAATGTAACTACAAAATTTCAAGACGAAATAAATTACAAATCAATCAAAATATTTTTCTGCGTTTTATACTTTTTGAAGCTTTTGTTGAGTCATTATTGCTAGTTAATTACGACATAAAAATTATATGCCGGATAGCGCTAGACCAAAAAGATAAATTTGTTAAGTTTAACTAGTAGAATAAATACGCTGTAAGCTACAAATTATAACACTCACACTTACATACAGACTTTTAGAGGAGAGCCTTTAAGACTCCAAGGAGGTCTTAGACTTTAGAGGAGAGTCTGTAAGACACCAAGGAGGTCTTAGACTTTTAGAGGAGGTCTGTAAGACACCAAGGAGGTCTTAGACTTTAGAGGAGAGTCTGTAGACACCAAGGGGTCTTAGACTTTTAGAGGAGAGTCTGTAAGACACCAAGGAGGTCTTAGACTTTTAGAGGAGAATCTGTAATACACCAAGGAGGTCTTAATTTTTTTTACCACTCAATACTTTTTCTATAAACCTGCGATATACGTGAGGAAAAGAAAAAACTATAGATAGATTTTTTGACGATAGATAGGTATGGAAAAATTTCCATACTTTCCAAAAAAAAAAATATACATGTATATACATTATAAGGTTTAAAAATGTGCTTTTGTAGATTACCTTAGGTTTAACAGTCCATAGTTTATGAGGAAGAAGTTCATAAGGCAGGTGGGATTTAATGAACCTTGGTGATTCCATTTCATTTGCTAATTCAAACGTTTCTTTGATGAATCTCGTAGGCGAACCTATAGAATTCAACCTGTTACACAACCAACATATTATTAGTTTATTACCTGTTTCAGGCATCAATACTAGGCAACCAATCAGCTGGTAT
Source organism: Microvelia longipes (assembly GCA_018340805.1). NCBI lineage: Eukaryota > Metazoa > Arthropoda > Insecta > Hemiptera > Veliidae > Microvelia > Microvelia longipes. The sequence continues at coordinate 12,382,082 of JACMZG010000008.1, read as the reverse complement.
TAAATAAGCCTTAAACTTTTTTAGGCAAAAAGCAAAAACCTAGTTTTTATTTTGGAATCCTCTCCTATAATAATTATTATAGGAGAGGAATTATTATTTTCATTATTATGTTAAGTTTTGTTTAAAAATGTTAAAAAATAAAACCTTGTTTTAACACAATTTCAAGTTTTTATTTTTGACGACGTCATAATATGAGTTAACTTTGTACATATTCCACAAAGAATATACTTCATCAATATTTTTCAGTAAACTCACCAGCATCTTGCCATATGCCAAGTTTGGCTTTGATTCGAGAATTATCGTGGGTCATACATTATTTCTTACGTACATAATTATATATAGAATCCCCCCCATTCTCTTCTCTTCACTTCTGTCATCCGAACAAACAATTGCATGAGCATCAATTTTTGATGAGATTTCGCTAAAAAGTGGCCGATGCACACAAATACATGTATATACGAATCCTCTGAAATGAATTTGTCTCACACTTTAGGGGTTGACCCGCTATGCAAGTCGCTTTATTATTGAATTTAATTTAAAGGAAATCTACTAAACACAACAAAAGCGGTACAAAAAAGAAATGAACTCCCTTATCAATTATGCTATTATTTGGTGACATTGATTTAAGACTAATCATATCTGATATAAATAGTTTAATTCTGAGATAATAAAACCTAAACAGCCAAGCAATGATCCAAGGTGTGATCATTTAAACCTTATTTGTTTCCCTTGTAGCGATTTTCCAAAATCAATTGATCTTATAAGGTTGAAAATTAATACAGATATACTGCTATGTGTAATAAACATGTATACAAAGATAGATTTAATTTAATTTTAAACCAACATTAGTTCCTATTTTATCGATTGCCATATATAATAATATGTAAATACATCACGTATTTGTGACAAATAAATTTGAAATTCGCTTATACCGTGGTAGTATGCCACTTATAAAAACTAATAATTTGACAAAGTGATAAAGGACAACACCGTGGCCAAGAGACAGAAGGCCTCTAGTTTTTTAATAAATGGCATTTTGTTTTGCTTTCCCCACAGCTAGGGGTATGAAATAAATTTTAGAGACATTATTAGAGACAAATTATAACAATACTTACTCGAGAAAAGGGAATCTCATATCTATTTCAATTTGTTTTGCTTTCTCGAAGTTACAATCGTTCCCAATCAGCCAAACCATTTCTTGGGTCCACGTAGTTCCTGCCACAAAAACAACCACCAAAGCATTACTTTTTTTATTTTTGCACAAAAAACCTCAGGAATGGAGTTATCAGGTTATTTCACACAAAAAATACAATATTTGGCAGGCATTCAGCGTAACTGTCAAGTAACTAAGCAGGAAAATAGAAAAGAAGATTTTTAAAACATAACATAACTACATATATACATAAAACAAATTAGCTATAAAACATGCGCGTACAACAACATAAATATACAACATACAAACAACACATCGACACAGCAAAGGAGTGAAAATGTTAATATTTTCTGCGCAGTTTTTTTTTTGGTTATGCTAACTTATATTGTAACTAAATAATAAACCGTAATTTTTGAACGAACGTAAGTGAGTTCTTTCATTTCATAAGTTTGGGACGGCATGCGTGTTTGTTTGTTTGTGTGTGTGTTTGTACGAGTCACGATAACTGCCGTAAAAATTAATCGATTTTAATGAAACTTGGTATACATGTAGTAATAGAGTCTTCAGAGCTGTATAATTTTTGGGTACAGTTGCGCAAATATTTTTAAAATGACGGACCATTAAAAAAATTGAATAAAAAAATCGTGTTGCATATCGTTTTAAAACTTTTGCAGAGTAGAAAAAGAAAATACATAAGACATGCACGAAATTATTAAAATAACCCATACATTTTAAAAATGTTATAATACACTTTTTAAAATTTAATTTTAAAAGTTAAATATACACTTCAAAATACTAACGTACGATTGTTTCCCAATTTACTATGTAGTTAGCGAGCGAATCGTGTCTATCAATAAATATTTTTATTTTATGTATACTTCTGACTGTGTGTTCTTGATGCAACGCATTACTAGTAGCAAATATATGGGACTTGGAAAATACATGGTTCCTGGTAAATGCGTGGGACCTTTATTTTGAGTCTAGGTGAAAACATGGGTCTTAGCGATTCTAGTAAATACATGGGTCTAGTATATCTTAACAAATACACAAATCTCCAAAATTTCTATACGTTTTAAAATGTCATTGTTCATTACACGATTCTTGCAAGGTATTGATTTTACATACCATAAACAATATTTCTATACACTGCCTTGTATCTATTACAGGAATGTTTCGTGGGACCATTTTCAATGTTTGTGCAAATTTTCAATAGAAAATACCGCTTCTTAGTTTAGTCGTACGGATGGAAAGAGGGGAAGTGAAGGTTTTTATATTAACTATATTTTTTTCTCATTTTACATATAAAATAACAGCAGGATAAAAAACTTTTGGAAAGATCAAAGACTTTTTCGAATAACAAATGTGGGTGTTTTGTTAATAAAAAGTGTAATGGCTGGAACCAGTCTCAATTTTTCGTAAATACCTTCCTGAACAAGGATCTGCAATTCTGCCGACTCGTATCGGATGGGTGTCCCAGGCAGAACGCACTTTAAGGGTCAAAGGTTCTGCCTGGGACACCCATCCGATACGAGTCGGCAGAATTGCAGATCCTTGTCCAGGAAGGTGTTTACGAAAAATTGAGACCGGTTCCAGCCAATACACTGTTTGTTAACTTAGGTGGTAAATTTGACCTGTAAAATGCGTTCTGCCTGGGACACCCATCCGATACGAGTCTGCAGAATTGCAGATCCTTGTTCAGGAAAGTATTTACGAAAAATTGAGACCAGTTCCAACCATTACATTTTTTATTAACAAAACACCCCTGGGCTCTTGGTCTATTAAAATAATACTACGTATTGAAGGAGCAAGAGTGATGCGGAGAGTGGGTCTGTTATCAATAGAATACACGGGATATGCTTCCTCAATACTGGTAATATTATGTCTAATTACCACATTTGGGGAAAGTAATAACCCAAGTATCATCAGGTCTGACATCCATATTAAATATCTTGTTCATATCATCACAGTAGGATGATGGCATGCAGGTTTTGGATGGAAATATCCATGTATCCGCTGATGGTTTGGACGATGTGTGATCCAACATGTACTTAACCAGCCCTTCATCGTCTTCCATCGGTTTACTTGTTAGTTTAGCTGCCATTTTCTAGAAAATAAAGTTCAATATCAATTATTTATATACAAAAAAAAGTCCTTGTATTATTTCCTTGCAGACCTAATAATGTCAAGAAAGTTGTCCTTTTTTAAGTTCTCTATTCTTTTATAACGACTTACAATACAATACTGAATAAAATTATATAAAATATTTTGTTTATATTAATTTATTTTAGTATTAATTATTAATATTTAATTATTATACTAATATTAAATCATTATTAGTCTATTGACTGAAATTTAGATGTTTTTATGAATTATACATTATTTTGGTTTTTTTCACTAATACGAGGTTAACTGATAGCATATAAAGCTTGTAAAATATTTTCGAAATAAATTATTATTATTATTATTATAAATATAAAATTTCTATAAAATATTAAAACTATAACTCTCGTCATCTTCCACTCAACTTATAACTTACTTTCTTGATAAAGGTTTTCACTTATGTACACATTTGTTCATCAACACACCTCTTTCATTTTCCAATTCACCAAAAAACTACAAGCTTACCTTTTTATAGCAATAAATTATTCTCCTCTATTATCAATAAAATACCACCCCATTTCCACAAATCTACAGTGCAATGTCGTCCTTGATAATATATTTGACAAATTTGCTTATTATCACTTAAGATTTAGTGATAAGCCATATTATTAATCCATATCGAATTATGGTATGTCATTTAGCGAATTTAATTTGAAAAAATTCGCTAAAGCGATGGATGGCGTCAGAAATCCGCTTTGCTAAACTTTATATATTTAGCTTTAACACTACTGTTACGTGAATCAGCAAATTAATAAAAAGAACAGTAAAACTGAGGACGGAAAACGTATTTCTTTTGTGTTTTAAAGCGATAAATTGAGTAAAACAGGTCGTTACGAATTTTTGAATTGTCCATAGGATTTAAAAAAACTAAAAGTAACCGGAATACCTGAAAGACGATCGGTAAATATGAAAATTTGAATGTGTTTTCGATGGGCTCCATGATCGTTTTAATCACATAAAATAATTCTGGCACTGAGGTGCCCATGCCGGGCGAATTTTCTTTTTAATGCTTAGATCCGTCCTTAACAATTAATAGTTTCTGATTTTCTGGTTTATGCGTTATAACTTGAGAATTAAACGGAAATAAGTAGTATTAACTTGATATTCAATTTATTTTTGGATTTTTCAAAGTTTAGACGCAAAAACCTTTTAAAGGTAAACATAATTAACTGAGTACGATTAACCAGATCAAATAATTATTATACTGCTATTTTTTAAGGACCAGCATAGTTTTGTATAAACAATTAGTACGTTCACACACACTTCTGGACCCACGGATCGTATGGGATACGATCTCTCAATAAGGTAATATTAGCTGTATGACCCATGCGGAAGGGATCCGATCGCATACGCTAGAACTAGGGAGATGGAATCTAAATGGATCTCCCGATACGCTGTATGTACCTTTAGAGACGATCGTATTTAACGGATAACCTTCTCGTCGAGCTTTTATTTCACTTCAATATTACCGTTTTTGATCAAATAACTTATGGAATATTATTTTTTTTGTAACATTATTATTACGCAATGAAATCACAATTTAATTAAATACATTTTTTTTTTAAACTTCCTTATAACCAAAAGTGAACCTTCACTATAAAAGACGCGATGTTTTGGCGGGATCAGTTATCACGTAATTTCACTCGATCGACTAAGCAAAGACGCTGTAAGAACCATGAAGTTAGTTGACCGTACTGCATACGTATCCAATACGATCGCCTGTTAAATACGCTGTGTGAACGAAGTAAATCGTATAAAAATGCATATTTTCAATCAAGAGTCTAGAAAAAAACTAGTAACGTGTTAATTTTACTGCTTAAGTTATTAAGCATATACCGAAAAAGCCAAAATTGAGAATTAAGCAAGGAAAAACGGATTTCAAAAGAAATTCGCTCGGTATGCAGACTTCCGCGTTAGAAATATTTAATTATCTTCCTTGATTTTAACCAAATGTTTTTAAATAATTTTTTTTTAACTCCAATTAGATTAATTTTGTTTATGTGGGTTACATTAAAATATTTTGAATTATGTCATACAAAATTAACTTTAATTTTAACATCTGATACTAATGTATTGTTTGGCATTGTACTCTTATCTAACATATTAATACTTACACCTGGTCTAATAAACAAACAATCATCTACTGCATTCTCCTTTAAACGCGTCACTTAATTAGTAATAATATTGTTGGTTAAATTGAGCAGTGGAGACTCACAATTATAATATGTTTTATTATAATCTCAATAAATATAACAAATATAATACGCTATATTATAACCTCAGTAAATAAAACAAATATAGTATATTATATTATATTCTCAATAAATATAATTTTGTATCCTTTATAAATGGGTTATCATTTATTAAAGAATCCAGAAAAAAACTAGTAACGAGTTAATTTTATTGCTTAAGTTATAAAGCATATACCAGAAAGCCAAAATTGACATAAGCACGTAAGCACGGATTTCAAAAGAAATTCACTATCAATTACTATAGCAAATTATTGAGGAGAAATTCTTTTTTTTAATTCCTTTATTAATAATATGTTTATCAGGGTAAATTTCAAAATTTGTTGATCTATAATGATCTATTTTATTTGGCATGTCAGAGGCTGAATACCACAAACTAACTTCCAATTTTTAATTTGATCAGACTGTTTCCGAACATGTATCTTATTTTAAAGTAAAGTTTATTATTTTAAGCTAAAATGATGCTTATTAAAATAAGTATCATTTTTTAATGACGATTCACTAAAAATAGAACTGGGTTGTGGTCTTGTACATGAAATTAATTGCTTATGAAATTAATCAGGGGACGGAAGTAGAGGCTTTCCTACATCATCCCCACCTCCCTGTGGATGAAAGCTTAGTTTTACAATAGAGCACATGTTGAACTTATAATAGATACTAGTGTAGTTCCAAAATGAATATTCCAATTTATCATTTTCTTTTAAATTATATTTTCTATTTTTTTCTTTAAAAATAAATAGTCACGACTCAAAGCTCTACTGAAGATTAAACAAAAAAATGGCTACGAGGTACCTGGAAACTTGAACTCGAAGTATCGAATTCGCTACGCAAATCCTCAACACTTCGTGCTCGCTTCGCTCGTACTCAGAATATGAAAATACCTCTAAATCCTCAGCGGAATTCAGATTAATTCACGGTCACCTATTCATGCTTTGACCTCGCTTAATGCGGCATTACATTAGTGATCAAACAATGATCGTACGTATACGAGCCTTATTGAAATAAATTTTTTTATACATTACATACTTATTACCTAAAGTGATAGATTTATGCCAAACTATAACCCTATTGGATTAAATTTCTATTTTAAAATTGTTGTGAAAAATGTATACAAGCTATTATACGTATAAATATACGTATAAAGATAAAACTTAAACAGATGTTGATAATTAAATGAAACTTGGCCCATTTGTTAGTGTTATATAGGACTACATGCGTGCCAATTGAAAATAGTCTTCCGTGATTAATGAATTTTGAAATTTCTGCTAAATCAGTGACGTCATATTTTTTTCTGGATTGCACTCTTATACCTTTTTTCACGAAGTTTCAATTCTCTATCATAAACAAGCTATTCACATAGATACATAAACACGCATACAAACTTACAATTTAGTAAAAACTACTCGGGTGGTCTTAAACCACATGAAACGGATAATTAAGTCGATATCCCAGTTTTAGATTTTTGTCCAAACAATACTTTTCCTAAATATGTACTGTACAAATGAGTAGAAGTAAAAAAAGAAATAAGAAATAAAAAATAACGTCAATTATCACTTACGATTAGTAATTATTAGTTATTCTTTAAGCGAAAAGACAAAATTAAGAAAATAACACTTCACAGCGAAAGTTTAACTTTGCAATTTTATTCGCATACTGGATGGTATTAATTCTTGCAAAAATCTTATCTCTTAACGTAAAGTGATTTCTGTCAGAAATAATCTTACTATAACAATCTCAAGTAGTTAAGAGTAAATATTTAGGGGATTATTTCCTCATTCTTACGGCAAACGTGAATCAGTGTTTGAGTGTGTGTATGTAGGCGTTTGCAATTTTTTGATTAATGATACAGTTTTTCGAGAGTCTATCTAAGATGCAATTTTACGTAAAGATTATAGCCCTATAGTCCGTCGAGTTACAATATAAGTACTACGAAGCTTCTGCGCTTGGTATTCATACGTTTCTTTGACATTTTGGTTGTTAGTACTTCAAATGTATAATCAAATAGTGATAACAGTTATTTATGCCATAAGGCTGAGAAGTGTGTCTTTATGTCACGGCAATTAGATTTACCGACGAGCGAAGCGAGTCGGGAAAAATTGCCAAGACATAAAGACATTCTCAGCCGGATGGCATACACAATTTTTTTTGAGGTAGCACTCATTAAATAAACTGCGCTATATACTTAATTGAAAAAAAAACAAACGTCCAATTAACTCCATATTATCGTCGTCATTGAATTTATCCATAGCTTCACACTTTTACTCAAAAATGTAAAAGCTTTACAAATAAACACACAAAAATTGACAATTAGAACAACTTGTAAAAACGAAAAAAAAATTAGTCTACGAACAAAATCAGAAACAAAATGAACGTTTTTAAAGAAACCTCATAAAGCTTTTACACAGATTGTTTTATGAACACGCTACATTACAGTAATGGCGGCAATATATGAATTACTTTTACGTCCTAGGAGTTTTTTTTTACATTCATTATTGTCCTCGGAGGTGAAAAGTACTAAATAACCTCCTATAACATTAATGAATGGCTTCTCATCCTAAAAACGGTTCAATAAAGTGCTCAATTACGTAATACCTCAAAAAAAATTTGTTTATCATTATAACTTTTAGTTCATCAAGTTTTTCTTTGGTCTATTTGCTCATTTAGACAGGAAAGTATGTAGGAAAATATTGTGTTTGCACTATAAATCTAAAAACTAAATTTCTGCTGAATTTTCCATTTTAAGTGTTTTTAAGACCTTATTAGTGGATTTCACCAAGTGGTCATCCTATATCAGTGAGAATGTTTATGTGTCAGTATGGATAAATTAACGCTGGTACTGGAATCAAAACTGATCAATACTAAAATACAAATTAGGAATTTTTCATATGCTGAAGACAAAAAAAACGAGTTCGAAAATATAAAGATGGGCGTAGCGAATCTGACAAGGCGAGTAAAATTACCTAGGTACCCTGTACTCAATTTTTACTTTTACCAAGAACTTTATTTAAACACTTTTAAAACACTGAATCTGGTAGCATAAGGCCTCCGCATGTATCATTTTAAGTGCATTGCTTTAGATTTGATACTTCTTAAGATATCTTGACATAAAAGACATTAATATTGTAAGTATTTAAAGTGACACAAAATAATTGTGTATGTGCCTGAACTCACTCTGACCTTCGATTAAAATTCAGTAGAATATACCGTATTTACCAGAGACAAGCGGTGCTCTCTTCAGAGTTTTGAAAACCATGAATGATTCATTGAATAGTTGACTCAATATAATTGTCCCAGAGGCACTTAGCAAATGTTAGAAGCAAAATGCAAAGCTGCTTATGTAAATAATTCGCGTCAGTGATTCCTTATTTTTCAGAAGATTGGGACACGCGAATGTTTCTTTGTATGTTTCGCGATAACTGCCGTAAAAATTGACTAATTTTGATAAAATTTTGTATAAAATCAACTATGTATCATTGCTGTATAGTTTGTGATCATATTTCAGCAAATAATTGTAAACTGTCGGCCAATATGGTGGACTTAAAAGCTCTATACGTGCAGCTCGAGCTACTAAATATGTTGAGTGGTGAGTATACAGACGCATATACTATTATTATAATATACTATGCAGACGCATATACATACTGTATACGCATATACATGAGTATACAAACGCATATACTACAGACTTGCTACTATTATTATAATAATTTTAAAATAACTTTTTAAGACACCACGTTTCAGATCTATAACTAGTTGTAGTAGAATAATCTTTGATTTTTTGCAAGGAAATTAATGTACTAATTGATTCTTTTTTACTTTTTTATTTAAAAACGAAAGTAGTCAAAACGTATAAAAATATTCAGATCAAAAAATGTAAAAATCTTGATGTTTTTAAACTTTTATGATGATTAAGGTCCATAAGAAGAACCATGCGACAATGTAATACGTCCTTCAATAATAAGGGAAGTCTGTTGCTTGCTTGTGGTGGAGAGACCACTGATTAAACTTATCAATATACTCCGGACTGAAGGCAGTCTTCCACTCGTCCTTCTCTCCACGACGCATGAAGTCGAACTGAGAGGCCTCTTCACCCTTAATCATCTCAATGACTTTCTTTCTGTTGACTCTTGGGTTGCTCTTCATACTGCTGAATGTAAGATGATCTACTAAACGAGATTCTTGTTCTGAAGTTAAGGATTTGTTTAGAAATTTGGCCGTCTTTTTGATAACAGATAATAAGTCCTGAAATATAATAAAATAATAATTATAATTGAAGCAGATTGCATTCTTTAATTTGTATTTGACCAACTAATTAGTCCGACGAAATATACTAAGAAAATGACTGTGGCTCATAGATATATATACTAGAGGGACCATCATTACTTTGAGAGGCCTCTCATTACATTGAGAGGTCTGAAACATCTTTTTGGGGCTCTCATGGGCTCTGTGTGACCTCATTGAAACCTCCTTCAAGACAAGGATCTTGAATAAAGAGGATGACGCATTAAGGAACATTTCTGACCCCATGGAAGTTGTATGAGCTAGAGAAATAGGAGCAAACTTATCTTCCCCATAAAAAAAAGGCCCCAAACGCAGGTTATATTGCAAGGATGTCGAGTTTGCTTCTCAACTTTCTTCTGTGCTTCACGTGATTGTTACATTTGTGGTGCTTGTTAAATCATTTGTGCTTGTTTAATTTTAAATTTTGGTCTATACTTAGCCACTTCAGTGAGTGATAATTTAAGCGTGTATAACCTTCTCAAGCAATAAACAATGGGGAACCATTGAGAGGTAAGTTTGCCTCTAAAATTTAATACCTGCGCTGTTATAAGAATTGTAAGCATGTGCAGGTTGTACCAAGCATGTGCAGTTGGTTTTTGATGTGTGTTTCGTGTTGATTACTCTCTATTTTTTGGTTTTAGATGGGGTCACTTTTTATATGGCCCATCGGCTTAGTGCGTTATCTCCTTTATTCAAGACCCTTGCTCCAAGAGTGAGATAAGGTTATAATAAATCAATTGTTTTCGGCTTCCCACATATTCCTTGTATTTTTATTTGTATTTTTAACGCTCTACTGTATAAGTACCTGAAAGTGTGTACTAATTATTTGATTGTATTTATTAGCGAGGTGGTATGGTTACTTTTTCGATGTTTCAAAATTTAACCTGTAGGGCCTCTCTAGTAATATATATCTATGTAGCGGCTACTATTACTATTAGTAGTAGATGAAACAAAAACTGCCAGCTCGTTATTATCTATTATTATTATTATTATTATTAAAGATTGGGGTTGGAGTCGAGGATAGACCCCATTTGCACTGCGACTGGAAGTCTATTGTACAATCCCCTCAATTGGTCCAGGTCAGAATAATCCTTTTCCCCGGACTAGGTCTAGGATCTTTTTGACCAGTGATTCATTGATAGAGTCAAACTTAGTGAGAATGCTGCTACCAAAGTTGGTGAACCTTTGAAAGGCTAGGGCTTCACATCTCAGAAGTATGTGAGATGCAGTTTCGGTTTCCGATTCACAAAGCCTACACACTGGGTTATCTTTAAAGATACCAATGGTATGGAGATGTTTTCGGAGGTGACAGTGACCAGTCAGTAGTCCAGTTACTGTTCTAAGGTCCCTTCTGCTGAGACTGAGGAGGTCCTCAGTTACTTTGGGACTATAAAAGTTATTATCTAACTTTTGGTTCCGAGCAGAGGCTGAGCCGTTTCTACAGGAGCTTGAAGTTGGTTATGTATGTTGGACATAAAACGTTCCGAGGTCGAAACAACAACTAATAATTAAAAGATCGCGGTTGTAAATAACCGCAAATATAAAATGTAGTTAGTAAACAAATTTTCGAGTAAGGTCTTGTTTTCGATCTTTTTGGGGGTCTGAGTATAATGAAACCGGTCTGAGTTGTCATAAATACTTATAGTAATCATCTAATCTAAGGTCCCCAGGTTAAAAATGTTACACTAGTATAACTACAAAATAATTCCACAAGCATAGCGAATTTATTTTGAAATACTTACCTCCTTGTTTAACAATAAATTGCTTGATAAAGGTTTTCATTTATGCTTCATTCTCAGCAGTAGCACTAATTTTTCTAAATAAATTAATTACCTTTTTATTCATTTAAACAATAGAATGATAAATTTCATCTGGGATTTTTTAACACCTCTACCTGTCCAGTCAGTAGGGAGTCATATGCCACCAGAGCACTTGGATGTTCCTACTCTCCCTGAGTTCGGTAACTCAATGTGATCTCTCACCTAGCCATCTTCAGGTCGATACCTTGGCTTTCTGGAATCACCAGCCTTTATCTGGGCTCACCATCTCATCTTTACTCTTTCTTTACCTGAGACACCTAACAGACCCTGCTCTTCTGAAGACGTTGGAGGTACCTGAGGACTTGAAGGAACCTGTGAGGAATCTCAGGACTTACTCTCAACTTTTGGCTTACCATCTTTCAGCATATACCAGGCTTGAGACCCATTTATATCTTCTATTGTCCTATCTAAAATTTATCTAAAACTATATATTTATGCCCCTACCCTTTTATCTAATTTTTTATTTAAATTTTATTTACAATAATTTTGAAACTTTAATTCTTTAATTTTGAGGTTATATTATTTTTTATTTTAATAGAAGTGACTCTATATGAATTTAAATTTGGTTTTCTGAGTATTATTTTCCATTTTCATTTTTTTAGTATTGTGCCAATTCAGTGGACTAATTTAGATTGGTCGTATCACCATTGGCTCATACAACTATTACCCATTTATATTTAAAAATAAGCATAATGGTAAAACAAAATTCATCATTTCTAATTCACTGAATAGAAAAATATAGGTCTGGGAAAATGTTTCCTGAGTCATTCTTGCGGGTTAATGACGTCATAAAAAAATGATTTTCCGAATAGCACAACTACAGAGGTAGACTGATTTGCGTACAAAGTTGTAACTCTCTAACATAAATATATTGGGAGCTACAATACTAACAGACACATACACAAACACACACATACAGATAGACAACTTTGAGAAAACTACTAAGGAGGTCTTTAAATACCTGAAACGTATAATTTCGGGTTCATCCCAGTTTCGGATTTTTTGCAAAAACAGTACTTCTCCTATCTACGGTATAAATGAGGAAAAGTAAAAATAAGTACTTACAGTGGTGGACTTAGTGGGGCATATACCAATTTTATCGCTATGGCTCTGCACGAAGCTGTGTAATCAGGGTGATGTATTTGAAATATTGAAATGTATCAACCTATACAACATGTGCAAGATTTCTTTAAAAATACATAGAAAAGGACCAACAAGTCATAGTGCTACTGCTGAGATAATTTTGCAAAAAACAAAGTTTAAGCGAGAAATTAAGTTTTGAGGAAGGAGGCGATCATTTAAAAAAATCGCCCAGCTTGCTGACATCAGCGCCAGACTCTGTCTGATTGATATTTTACGTAATAGTATCAAATTAACTTACATCTTTCATCTCTTCAAACGTGATAAACAAGATATTGGAATCGTTACGGCGATTCCAGAAGTACAAAACATGTTCCCAGTATGGTCCAAAGTCAACTAGAACAATAAAAACATCAATATTTGTTGGATTAGAGGCAGTGGCGGAACAAGGTATGGCTTATTGCTATCGATATGATTAAAGTACAAATTTATACTTATACGTTGGAACATTTTAATGTGAGACTATACATTTTAACTGCATTTAAAATCAAAAGTTACATACAAGTTAGTGTTTAGAGTTTTACTTATCTTGTTCCTATATTTTAAAAATATAATTTTTTGTGTGCGATCAATTTTACACAATTATAGTCGTCAACTGATTTCAATTAATTATACTGTCTAGTATAAGCAGGAAGGCTTATGGAGCCTAGAATTATTGTATGATTTAAGAGCACAAGGGTTAAGATAAAAATACGAGTATAATTTTAATTGAATGAGCAATATTGTTTAATAGTAGGTTTAATTTTGAAAACTTACGTTGATCCTTGAGAAAAGCATCTAAGAACTTGTTGAATTCACCATCATAAAAGTTAAAAAGTCTCATATGATGATAGTACGATAAGGCGCATGCTATGGGATGCCTGGCTGTGTATATTATCTGGGCAAGAAAATTTGACTTATTAGTAAGTAATTGAAAAAAGTAATTAAACCTTAAATAAAGCTAAGTGTTTTGTGAATTAAAATGATTAAAAACGTAAGTTGTAGATTTAATATTAATTTAACGATAATTTAAAAAAAAGGGCGATAGTTTTACTTAAATTTTGACAGATTTAGGCTCAGTTTTTCTAGGCCCAAAACAAAAAGGACTGTCTGAGAATTTTAATAAAAAGTCACAAAGCTACAGAAGTGAGAAAAGACAAAATATTATATGTTTGCAAAATATATCTCCTTTCTACGGAGGAGAATATTATAGATTAGTCTTTGATTTAATATATTGATTAGCACTAGCTAAACAATGCTAAGGTATTGTTTAGCAATAACTTAATGATTTTTTTTTTACAAACTGCAATTGAATATCTTGTCGTTGTAAAAGATATAAATATCTTTGTTAATACAGATAAGTAATATGTTATGCGTGAAGGCTGTTATCGAATTCTATCTACAAAACATCATATAATTAACTGTAATAATTATGCAAGCACTAAATATTCTAATAATGATATTAATACAAATTTAACTCTTATTAAATGTAAATTATATTCTTGCGTTATCCAATCATCTCATTTATATGCTGAATAATGCTTAAGTTGAAAAAGACAAAATAAGCAAATTTTAAGAGAAAGCTATTGAAGTTGTCCTATTGAGTATTTTGCAGATCTCACAGGGACATGACGAGTCTCAAAATAGGTACACGAAGATTATGAAATTAAGACATGACAAGTATCTCATTAGGGCATGACGATGAGTCTCTTATCATTTGACATCTAACATTGGGATGTGAGCAAAAAAATTGTTTGTAGAAAATGTGTGACGTAAACCCAAGTTATGACGTTAACAAAAAGTTTAAACATTTGGAAACTGGATATGTTAAAACATATCCAGTTTCAAAATGCTTAAGCACAGTGACATAAATTAATTTATTGAAGTTAATACTCAGTCCAATTGCTCTATGTTGCTCATATATACAGGGTGGATCATTTTGTGGCCGCCAGGATGACGGGTGTCAGTCAAAATAAAATTATATTTAAAGTTGTTGATTTTGTCAAGTTTTAGAAAAATATAATTTTTATATTCGTTACAAGAGAGAAGGGTTTTGTATACTAGCAGTTAAGTTAGACTAAAATTAAGATCCTCTAAACTGGTGACCCCGACTGAAAACACAGTAAGTCAATAAAAACTTTTTTTTATAATAGTCTGAAAATAACTATTCTAAATACAGAGTTAACTATGCCGAACACTTCAGGTCAATCAGATCCACCACCAACTCCACCAAGATCAGATCTGTCACAAACTGAAACAGTTAATAGAGTAACTGTAAAACTACCTCCGTTTTGGAAGCCAAAACCGTAAATTTGGTTTCATCAGGTAGAAAGTAATTTTCATGTGTCAGGCATTACTACTGAACGTTCAAAATTCCATTATGTTGTTTCAGTATTAGACAGCAACGTTATAGACGAAATTTCATCTATTGTTGAGAACCCAGATCCGATCCTCCCTTATACCAAATTAAAACAGGCATTATTTGAAGCGTTTTCCGATTCCGAGACCAAGCAATTAAAACGGCTGCTTGAAGAGTTAAAATTAGGTGATCTAAAACCTTCTCAACTCCTCAAGCAAATGAAAGATCTCGCGGGAAACGTTATAGAGGAGAAAGTTATAAAATATTTATTCATAAACAGATTGCCAAAAGAGGTACAAGCCATTCTCTCAATCAGTGACGAAAACTTAGATAAGTTAGGAAAGATGGCCGACAAAATTACTGATATTACGCAATCGAGTCAAAGCGTTTCAGCCATAAAAACTAGCAACGTAGAAAATCCCGAAGTTTATGAGCTGAAACAACAAATAATCAATCTGACAGACGCAATAAATAATATAAAAACAAGTAAACAATGTAGCCAATGTTTTCGTTTCCGAAGCCGGTCGAGGAGTAGGTCTCAACAAAGGAAAGGTGACGTTTGCTATTTTCATAAAAAATTCGGCAAGGAAGCTGGGAAATGTACTTTACCATGCAGCTGGAAAAATAACGGACAACCGGGAAACGAGAACCCCAATGTGTGAGTCAGGCGCCACGCATTGGTAGTGACAGGGAAACCCAAACTATTTGTCGCCTGTTTGTCACGGATAAGACAAAAAAATTTAAGTTTTTAGTTGACAGCGGCGCAGAGATTTCTGTAGTTCCAGCAAGTTTGAGTGATAGAAAAAACGAGACTGACATTGTATTTTACGCTGCGAATGGTACACAAATAAAAACTTACGGTCAACGAAACCTGGTATTAAATCTTGGCTTACGTCGTGAATTTCCTTGGAAGTTTACTATAGCCCAGGTAAAGGAATCTATAATAGGCGCAGATTTCCTTCGCCACTATGGATTACTGGTAGACATAAAAAACAACAAGGTTACAGACCCAATCACAAGTTTATCATCGAACGTCGAGTGTCACAACAATGCACCAGGGACTACGATAACAACTATCGACTGTACTGTAGATCCGCGCATAAAACTGATTTTAGAGAGACATAAAGAAGTGCTAAACCCAAACAGAAAGCAGCCTGATACGAGTGGTACGACGTATCATTATATTGAGACCAAGGGACCACCTATTAGTTGCAAGCCTAGAAGACTATCAGCGGATAAGTACAAAATAGCAAAAGCAGAATTTGATAGAATGCTAGCCGAAGGAACCTGTAGACCATCCAAGAGTCCTTGGAGTAGCGCTCTGCACATGGTGCCGAAAAAAACGGGTGATTGGAGACCATGTGGGGACTACAGACGTTTAAATGCGGTAACTGTTCCCGACAGATATCCGATTCCCAATGTACACGATTTTCGATATCACACGGACGGATGCGTTATATTCAGTAAAATAGACTGTCATAAGGCATACAACCAGATACCGGTACACCCACCTGACATCGAAAAAACAGCAATAATTACTCCATTTGGACTTTTTGAATTTCCTTTTATGGGATTCGGATTTCGAAACGCGGGCAGCACGTTTCAGCGTTACATTCATAAAGTTTTACATGGTTTAGAGTTTATATTTGTATATTTAGACGACATTTTAATAGCCTCAAAATCAACTGAGGAGCACCTAAAGCACATCGAAATTGTTCTCACGCGTTTGAAAAAATTCTTCCTGTCGATAAATTTAACTAAGTGTGAATTTCTTAAGTCAAAAATCGAATTTTTAGGGTTTGAATTGACGAAAGAAGGCATAAAACCATCTCAAAAACGCGTAGAAGCTATAAACAAAATATCACAACCGCAAACTGTACACGAAATGCAGCAGTTTTTAGGCGCAATTAACTTTTATAGAGAATTTATTCCAGGAACAGCTGGCATACAAGCTCCCCTAAATGTAGCTTCTACCAAAAAGAAAGACAAGACTCGAGTAACATGGACACCGGAAATGACAGACTCATTCAACAAACTGAAATTAGCTCTACAAAACTGCACTGTACTTGCATCACCTGCACCAAATTTACCTCTACAAATTTATACTGACGCGTCAGATACAGCGATAGGAGCATCTTTGGAACAATTTAATGACGGAAAACGCCAACCGTTAGCATTTTTCTCGAGAAAGTTAAACGATACACAAAGAAAGTACAGTACGTATGACAGAGAGCTTTTAGCCATATACGAAGCAATCAGGTATTTTCAAGAGACAATAGCAGGTAGTGACGTCACTGTTTTTACCGATCACAAACCTATTATATATGGTCTAAAAAGAGTGAACAGTAAAATGACGAACCGGCAGATACGTCACTGGCAATACATCTCGGAATTTACTAGCGATATCAGACATATTGCCGGAGAAAACAACATCATGGCCGACCTCTTGTCAAGAGTCAATGAAATAAGAGATCGAGGAATAAACAGTGAAAAATTATATCAAGCACAGCAAGAAGACAAGGAGTTACAGGACACACGACAAGACCTCCAAAAAATGACAATAGACGGGCACGAAATTTATTGTAAATATGAAAACAACCATGTTCGACCATATGTACCTAAATTACTCAGGAAAACTGTTTACGATTTAATTCATAACTTAGCACATCCGGGCATCAAACAAACTACAAAATTAGTAGGTAAGCGTTATTTTTGGCCAAGTCTGAAACAGGATTGCAAAAATTGGAGCAGAAACTGCTTAGCATGTCAAAAATCTAAGGTAGGAAGACATATAAAGGCACCTTTGAGTCCTTTTATGCCTCCCTCAGACAGATTCGCTCACGTACACTTGGACATCGTAGGGCCGTTACCAACATGCAACGGTCAAAAATACCTCCTTACATGCATCGACAGATTCACAAGATGGCCAGAAGCATACTCAATACCCGATCAGCAAGCAGAAACAATCGCGAAAACGTTTTTCGAACAGTGGGTAGCACGCTTTGGATCACCGGTCTCACTAACAACAGATCAAGGTAAACAGTTTGAGTCGAAACTGTTTTCTGAGCTTTTAAAGCTAACTGGGACGATGCGAGTCAGGACTACAGCGTATCACCCTCAAGCCAACGGACTGGTAGAAAGGATGCATAGAACACTGAAAGCGGCATTGCGAGCTCATAACAAAAATAATTGGACACAAACGTTGCCAGCAGTTTTGTTAGGTTTAAGAATAGCGGTCAAAGAAGAGACTGAAGCATCTCCAGCAGAACTAGTCTATGGGTCTACACTGAGAGTACCAGGGGAGATGTTTGAAGAAACAGCAGCGAAACCGAAAGAACAAACAGAAGTAGTCCAAGAGCTCAAGAACATCATGGAAAGGCTAAGACCAGTGCCAGTAAAATGGCATGGATCTAGGCAGCCATTCATAAGCAAGGCTGTCAGTGATTGTAGCCATGTATTTTTGCGCACTGATGCCCACAAGGCACCTTTAGCAACTCCGTATGAAGGGCCGTTTTTAGTACTCGATAGGAACGAAAAAAATGTAAAAATTGAAGTGAAAGGGACAAAGAAATGGGTATCATTAGACCGGATAAAGCCAGCTTTTATAGCCAGCATTTGGGAAGATGAAGATTCGGAACCGGAATGCCGATCAAGCAAGATATCGAAAAAGTCAGTTCGGTTCGCGGAATGATGTTCGCCATCCAAGGCGCCACGGTGCCACTGGTATGATAGTGAACCTAAGATGTTCACTAGGGGGGAGGTATGTGGCCGCCAGGATGACGGGTGTCAGTCAAAATAAAATTATATTTAAAGTTGTTGACTTTGTCAAGTTTTAGAAAAATAGAATTTTTATATTCGTTACAAGAGAGAAGGGTTTTGTATACTAGCAGTTAAGTTAGACTAAAATTAAGATCCTCTAAAATTTCACATGCACCAATGTAATCTTTAAAATATTGAAAATACATTATCCCTCACTTTTAAAAGTGGTCTCACCTTCTGCAAGGAAACAGTTGCGAGTTTTGTCATTATTTTTTGGTAACTATTACTTAAATATAATATGGTGATTTTGTAATAATCACTTTTGGTATCTTTAAAAAGTTAAATTAGACCATAATATCAATTGTTTTGGGAATTAATTTTAATTCTAAGTAATTTGACACCAATATCACGACATTGCGGTATCTTTTAACAAAGATGTTTCTTGACATGTATCATGAGTGTAAGATTTATGTAAAAATTTACGAGTTTATTGTAAGTTTTGAACAAAAAGCAATAATATATGTCAAACAACAGCTTAGTATAAACGTTACCGACATATACTGATATTCGTATTACATTTCCTAAATTTTGATTGAATTTTCAAAACAGTTGATATTGTGTGCTCTAATTTAAATGTTAAAGTCACCAAATTGTCTAATTTAAATGTTAAAGTCACCAAATTGACTAATTTAATGCTAAAGTCACAAAATTACCATATTTGGGTAAAAACACTGGTGAATTTAAACTTGCTCGAGTAAATTTGCTGAGGATAGAGTTTACTTTTTCGTAATTCTAGGACCATAATATTCTCACATTTTATAGATGTGTGAGTATGAAGCCATAAAATATCGCGACATTATGGTCCTTCACAGCTAAGGACCATGATTTTGAAGCGGCTAATTCCGGCAAAAAATTAACACGAACCATTACTTCAACTCAATAATTATAAAAATTGAGTTGATCCCCTAACTCTTACCTCGAGTTCTTCCAACTTCATAAGAGAAATTTTCTTAACAATGCGGTAAAATACATGATGCTTTGCTGGGAATAAGTTTAATAAAATCATGACCATATTTTAAAATTTTACTGTTTAATTAATACTTAATTAAGTATTCATTTACTTTATAAATAAGTATTAATAATTAATACTTACTGAACTGGACGATATATATGTACCAGTATTTAAATCAAATCAGTACTTGACGCACCTTTGGTTTCACTGTCCATAACTGATGAGGTAGAAGACCAAATGGTAAATGAGATTTAAGGAATCTTGGTGAAGGCATTTCTGAACCTCTATCAAAATGCGATTTATTATCATACATATGAGGAACTCCAATTGAATTTAACCTGGGTAAAAATAAGACAACATATCTGGGTTATCAATAAAATCAGAGAAATCCAAATTCAACTGATACAGAGAAACAGGTTGTTATTTGGTTTGTAGTCATCACGAATCAGTGTCTAAATGGCCCAACCTATGGTCTATTTGATTGACTTCGCTTTCCGATGACGATATAGGATTAGAAATCCCGATCCTATAACGACACCTTTAACTTCTTCTGATGATTGTTACTTTTGTCATTTTGAGTTTATTATAATAATGCCCGTTTAGAGCCTTGCGGTCCATCAGATATAACCTCTGCGGGAACCACCTCAAGTGTAGTAGCAACCGTTACCCTCAAAGTTTAATCTAAACTAGGCAATAACTTATTTTAACAATAATTTTATTTGAACTGAGAGCGTAACCTGGGATGCGGACCCCAGACCTCCATGGTGTCAAAGATTTGAGTAATAACTGACCAAATATACCTGTGGTACATTTTATCCGGGTACATTTTATCCGGGTACATTTTATCCGGAATCTTTTTGTCTACCCTGCCGACAGCGAAGCAGCGTTTTTGGTCTTACCCCACTAAAACTCTAGAGGTTTGGCACAGAGTATTGCCCCTTGTTAATAGTCTTCACCACGGTCCTAGCACGTTGTCGGCTAACTTTTGACCAAATACGGAATGGTTTCTCCGACTTTCCCTTCCCTTCAGCTTTTTTCTCTAGACAAGAAGGGAAGGTTGAAGACGGATCCCCCCAAAAGTCGGTCAGTCCCACACTTCATGGCAAGCCGGGACTATGAGCTAGACTTCGCCACCTGAATTTCATTAAATTAATCCATTAGTAGGATAGACGAACCTTCAGATGAGCTGAAGTCATTCCCATTCAGGAGTTGGCTACCTTGATTTTGAGGGATTAGAGGCCCGATGCGTTTCCACTCCGTTGACACAAAAAAATAAAAGCAGAAGTAACATTACTTCCACACATCTTGAGGATGAGTGTAAATGGAGTTCATCATAAATAAAGAAAATAACAATTTATATAGAGAAAATAATAAATTTCTCTCCACAATATAAAACTTTATTATCAAAGCGCTTTAAAATCATTTCTTCGCTCGTCTTCCCTCTATTTCTTCAAAGGTTTTGCACTGATGATGGTCTCAAGTTAGGTTTACCGATAATGTGCTTTTATTTAGTAGTTAGTTTATCAATTAAGTTTTTTTTGTAGAAAGAATTTTCTTTTGATTATTATTTGTTTATTTAAACGAATTAAATAAATAAACTGAGACACATTCAAGTACCTCACTAATAATTATAATATCACAACCACTACTCACTCTATAAATGGGAAGCGAAGATCGAGATCAACTTTACTAGCTGTTTCAAAATCACAGTTGTTTCCGATAAGCCAGACCATTTCTTGGGTCCATGTTGTACCTGAAAATAACGCTGTCTCAAAACAATATTGGTTGATTACAAGAAACCAATCAAACGGTGCTTTGTGACCAATCAACCAGAAACCAATCAAATGGTACGCCATTGTAAACTCAAAAAAGACATTAGAAAGCATGTTTAAATTAAAAATCCACATTACGAGAACCACGCATTCATTCTCTAACGTCTTATTATGTATGATGTACACTCTACACGTTTTTGTGAGATAGTACTTTATACTTTGTAGGTAAAGGAACTGATGATGTCTGAAGACTGGCTTTATCATTGAATTATAACACCAATGGAGAGACTTGTTCCTTATTTACTCTGAAAAATATATTTTTCCGTCCTTCCTTTCAGGAAGAAAATTCCCTATTACGTCATTTGCGTAAAATTAAGGGAATGCAAAATTAGGGCGGAATAGCCAATTACGCCACATGTAAGGAAAACGGAACATAGCACTGAAGTGTGGATTTGCAGCCTGAGCGAAGAGAGGGTTTTTAAAACCACGTGACCAATACAAAACGTTTTACTCGCATGTTGAGTGCCGTATTTCATCCGCGATTGTTAGGCTTTGGGTCAAAATGATGAACACATGCCTGAATACCTAAAGTTATTATTTTTGTTTCTTTAGGAAAACTTATTTTTGTTTTTTTGAAAAACTACTTAAAATGCGTTCAAGCCAAACTTTTATATTATTAGTAAAATATCAACATTTACCTAACCACGCCAAGGAGTATCACCACTGGGTAATTCCTCCTAAGACTGCCAAGTCACTTTAACCAGTATGAGCACTATGTCAAATATATTTATTGTAGACAATCAAGAAAGTTAAAAAAAACCTTGTGCTTTACATGTTAAATATTAACATTAAATTCATAAAAGCATTCAGATCTAATACACGCATGTTTTATTTTTTCTTTCCGGGCGGCAATAAGTAGGCACTTGACATCCACAAAAATGTAGGTGAATTGCGTTTATTACCGTCTGCGACAGTTTCGTAGTGTTTTACTGTCGGCGACAATGAAAGAGTATTTTACTGTCGCTGGTGAAGTTCCTCAAATGATAACGTCATTTAACTATTGATATATTCTTACTTTCAATACGTTGTATTTTATTCTTAATTTTTTCAGACCCCCCTAATACATTTTGTGGGTGCAGCAGCACCCACAAAATGTGGGGCAGCTCCCATAATAAAATTTTTTATTACTCTAAACATTTTCGTCGGCCTAAAACGGATTTTGAGCCAATACAAAAAAACTGTTCGAGTCTCTCTTATAAATGTTGGGGGTCCCGCCACAAAAATCATTTTTTCTTAATTAAGATCCCTGAGGCATAGTCCTTGACGATGTTTGTGAGTCTAAGGTAACTAGATAGTGTTTATATATAAATGTGTGTGTCAAAGAATATTTATTGTAATTATAAAATTTTCATAGCTAAATTTTATAAGCAATAATTGTATGAATATAAATATTATTTAAAATGTTATAAATATACAAATTTAATAAATGCATTATTTGAATATTTTTATAACCTTTTAAAGAAGTTAAAATAGTACGCCATAGTGGACTGGGCCAAAAGCACGTCGTCAAATAATAAAACATAGATTTTTTAACAGACTGAAATGGTAAGAACAATCGAGGTTATATCGAGTTTATTAGATAAATGCATTGTTTAAATAGTGATAATAAATTCATTTAAAGTGATAACAGACAAAATACCATTATTTTTAACAAAAATATGATTGTTAAAAGCCTTGCATTAGCTAATACAATGACCCCAACACCAATAGCTACTACAATGACTCCAACACCATTAGCTACTACAATGAAATCCAACACCATTAGCTCCAATGCACATTAGCTACCTACAATGACCCCAACACCATTAGCTACTACAATGACCCCAACACCAATAGCTACTACAATGACCCCAACACCAATAGCACTACAATGACCCCAACACCAAATAGCTACTACAATGATCCCAACACCAATAGCTACTACAATGACCCCAACACCAATAGCTACTACAATAACTCCAGCACCATTAGCTAATACAATGACCCCTAACAACAATCTACCAAAGAACAATTTACACTTAAACGGAAACATTAATTAGCCCAAATAACTAATAATAATGAATTAATACATTATAATAAAGCAACATTATGATGAAATAACCTGATAAATTTATTTAATATTATAACTAATATAACATTTAATATTGCAAACTTAAAAATTGAAAGTTTTCAACTATCAACATTGTCTTCAATGTTAAAAGGGCCACCAAAGGTTTTTACAGTCCAAACGCTTGCGTTACTTTTCCCTCTTCTCTTTTCCTCATTTATATCCTAGTATTATGAGGAATTATTATGTGTTGCAAAAAACCCGGACTGGGATGTCACCGGAATTATCCTATTTAGGTAGTTTTTACAAAGTTGTCAGTCCGTATATGTGTCTATGTGTGTGTGTGTGTCTTTGTTATCATTGTAGCTTACAGTGTATTTACGCAGGAGAATTTAAACTTTGTACAAAAAAATCAGTCTAAAGGTGTGTTATGCTATCCAGAAAATATATTTTATGACGTCATTAACCTCGGAATAATAACAAATCAAACATTTTGATATCATAAAACGCGGAAAATGGTGTGATCGTATTGAGATTTGGCACGCAAAAAGGTATGTAAAAGACTAAAATATGTGTCAAGTTTCATCTCATTACCAGCATTGGTTCAATTTTTATCATATGATTTGGGTACGTTTTTTTAAAAAATTATAATAAATCGGAAAATAATCGAATTAATTGAAATTTGGTACAAGTGTATTCCTTTACTTAATAAATAAGTTCACCACGTTTTATGTAAACTACATGGTCAGTGCCTGGATGGGTGACCGCTGAGTATGAAACGGATGCATTTACAGACATGTTGCAGTATAAGTTTAAAGACTTGCTTCTAGTAAATTTTGAACACGCTTACTACTACAAAATAGTGTAAACTATTTTGTAGTATACTTAAACTATACTTAAAAGCATTCCTCCATTAGAGAGACGCTATTTTGGTTAAAGTTGTAGGGAACTGTAAACAATTTCATATTTTGGTCAAATAAAGAGGCAATTACTTACACAAATTAAAAAGGCTTACCGCATTTAGGGAAAGTAATGACCCAAGTGTCATCTGGTTTGACTTGAAAGTTATATATTTTCTCAGCATCCTTGACGTAGCAACCTGGCAGTGCCACACGAGGAGGAGTGATCCAGACATCGGCTGCTTTTACTCTGGTAGTGTGGTCTTGCATGTATTTCACCAAACCATCGCTGTCATCCATGGCAACAGCTTGGAACTTTTCACCCATATTTCTGAAAATTAGGTTTATATATTTAGAGAAAAGCCATACAAAATCAGCCCCTGTAAAACTCATCTTATCGACAAAGCCACCTTTAATGCTTAAAAGTATACCATCTAAAGAGTCGTAAACAAAAGAAGCAGCTAAAAACAGCTGAGCCAAGTGAATTATTTTGGCTGTGTTAAATATTCTCAATAAAATACGTCTTCCAATTTCTGTACCCCATTAATTTTTACGGTCTCGTCATATTATCCAATTAAAGTCATTAAAATCTCTTTATAGAGACAAAACAGTCGGATGGTTATATTATCTGTTCTTTTGGTCACCTTATTCATACATTACCCAATTGAGCACTTGTTAGACACAACTGGCTCACCAATATTTTAAGTGCCTAATTTATTGTGTAATTTAAAGGATAGCGGCCCAATTATTGTAAATGTAATTACAATAATTGGCATGGAATGTTGTAATCATGGTGTAGTTACTACACAGTAAACGTTACTAAGGTATGCTGTATATAAATATATACAGTAATGTCACTATAGGTATTAAATCATTAATGGTTATCTTCTTATCAAAAGTCACTTGCGTGGTAAAAAAACTCCCCGCCAAGTCTTTGGCCCAAAAAATAGAAAAATAAACATTTCTGTCCCGCCAAATCAAGTCCGTTTTGGTAAGAGACTATCATTGGTGTTTTAAACTGAAGTTCTTAGGTTGGCAATACTAAAGGGCTTTATTTAAATTGAGAGGCAATAATCAGCTTTTTCTCCTGGGCGGCGTGCTAGTAGTGTGAACCAGTTGTGCAGCTTCTCTCGCTATATTGTGAGATATCAAACTTAGCACATATTTTAGTCTTTTACATACTTACTTGCGTGCCTAATCTCAATACGATCGCATCATTTTCCGCGTTTTATGATTTCAAAATGTTTGATTTGTTATTATTGCGGGGTTAATGACGTCATAAAATATATTTTCCGGATAGCATAACTACACCTTTAGACTAATTTTTGTACAAAGTTTAAATTCTCCTGCGTAAATACACTGTAAGCTACAATGATAACAATGACACACAAGCACACACACACATATACGGACTGACAACTTTGTAAAAACTACCTAAATAGGATAATTCCGGTGACATCCCAGTTCCGGGTTTTTTTGCAACACATAATAATTCCTCATAATACTAGGATATAAATGAGGAAAAGAGAAGAGGGAAAAGTAACGCAAGCGTTTGGACTGTAAAAACCTTTGGTGACCCTCTCAACATTGAAAAAAATGTTGATAGTTAAAAACTTTCAAGTTTGCAATATTAAATGTTATATCACTTATAGTATTGCAATTATGACAACTAAAATCAGTTATGGTTAATCTCCAATAACACCTGGGGGCCCAGTGACATGATGATGTAAAAAGAGACTATTTTATGATTTAATGAGGGTCCATTTATAGGTGAAAGATACAGCAAAACACCAACTGGCGGCCCTGGGATGATGTTAAGATAGACTATGCTATGTTTCAGTGGGGCCCCATTTGTAGCTAAATAATACAGCACAACTAAGATTGAGGGCCTTGCGATTTTGATGATGTTAAGAACTAGACTATGCTTAGTTTCAGTGGGGCCCCATTTGTAGCTAAATATACAGCACAACTAAGATTGAGGCCTTGCGGTTTGATGATGTTAAGATAGACTATGCTATGTTTCAGTGGGGCCCCATTTGTAGCTAAATAATACAGCACAACCCGCATAGAGTATGCTATGTTTCAGTGGGGCCCCATTTGTAGCTAAATAATACAGCACAACTAAGATTGAGGGCCTTGCGATTTGATGATGTTAAGATTGACCACTCTTATCTTTAATTTAATAGGGACCTAATTTATAATTAACTCAACCCATAATCATACAAAATATAGGTATGAGCTCCATTCAATTAAATTTTTTTGTTAACGTCTTAGGCACTAACTGCCAACCCCCCCCCCCCACAATGCGGACCCTTACGGCACTGCTAAGGAAGTAGGTGAAGAAAAATAAAATTGCCAAATTTGTCGATAGATGAAAATAATTGTACGTACCCTCGTTATGGCAAAATAAAACTAACTTTAAAACCTAACCACTCTCAAATACTAAACTAAATATCAATGAGGTAAGCCGCACTAATAACAAATAATGGTCAATTAATAGCAATATACTATATAGTTAATTATGTACTAGTTAGTTATCACCTTAAGAAATAATTTAATAGGTTTAATAATTTAGTAGGAACCAGACTAATTACTTACTTTAGATATATTAATTTTATAAGCCAAATGGTAATTTAAATTCTTCTTTATAAAAGGAACTATTCTTAAAAATATTTATTTACGAAGAAAGAAAATTATATTTTCAAAACACAAACAGAAATTATTTCAAATACGAAATTTTCGGAAACTGATAGTTAAACATCTAGGTTGAGAACGTTTGCTTCTCGTTTTAATTTAATACTGAGACGATGGAAGGCTTCTGCCGGTTAATGACGGCGGGCTTGGAGAGTGGGGGTCCAGGTTATACCAGCCCAATGGATCTATTTTGGGTATTAAAAAGAAGTTCATTCACATTTGCTTCCTTGTTTTGCTAAGAGCGGAAAGCTATGGGATCATATTATAGTCATTAATTATGTCACCACACAGCAAAATATCATTTTGGTTGTACTATGTGAATGTTTAGGTTCCTAGCAAGGCCAGGCAGGACAAATTTTTAGATATAACAAAGGTAAGACAGAGAATTTATTATTTAATGATGAGACGATGCCAAGACATATAAAGAATATGTCAAAGATAATTTATTTTGATTTCAGCAAATTTTCTAGCAGCAAATAGCACTCCAATTGACATTTAGAAAAAAAAAAATATATATATATATATATATATATATATATATTGCATGGGTTTATGAATGTATAATTATTTATATGTTATAAATAAATATGTAAAGGACTCTTGTTGTGGTACAATGTATATTGTACTATTCTTTGTGGTACAAAAATATATTATATCTGTGTGTGTGTGTATGTAAGGTATCTACTTTTGCGTTAAAGCACCCGATGACTCTTCAAGACTTTCTCAATTTGAAACAAAACATGGCAAATTGTTTACCGACCAATTATAATGAAAATTTATGACGTCAACAATAATAAGATGATTGCGGGGGGAAATATGCCCTGATACGTTAGTGTACATTTAACTTGTTTACGTGACACCCGATGCCTCTTTTTAATTGAAAAAAGGTTTCAAATATGTTGTAAAAAATTTTAAATCGTAATTTTATTGTAATATATGATTAATTGTAATTTTAAATGTAAATATATATATATATATATATATATATATATATATATATATATATATATATATATTATAAATCCAAACAACATGAAACGGCATTTTCAGTTAAAATTAATTTTTTATAAGTACTACTCTTCCGACTACGTAAGCCAGATTTAGATTGATCAAGAAAGCATGCAATCCGAAGAAATTCGCTTGGTTGTTTTGTGGACCTCTGAGGTAGAATATATTTATAGCATGTAGAAACAATTATGTTAGGTCGAAAATTGCAAGGGTAAAACAAATTATAGCTACTAGTCCCTCTTAAAGAACAGGAGGGCAATGTTACGTAACTAATGACCTGAGATCTTAGAAATAATTATAAGCATTTTTCTGAGAATATCAGGAGTATTTGTAAAGTTGTTCTTTCACAACTTAATCTACAATTAACAAGTACACACACACACACAACATATATATATATATATAAATATATTATATATATATATATATATATATATATATATATATATATATTATATATATATATATATTATATATAATATAATATATATATATATATATATATATATATAGGTTATTAATGTTAAGTTTTTTTGTTATCAGGAAACCAATCTGATTCCTCCCACTCCCCTCTTCAACCCCGTCACCTGAACAACCTTATAAGCGTACTTTTCTTCATTAAAATTCACTAAAACGATTATATTTAATATTATTTAAGTTACTGAAGATGACCTCGTTTACTGGCCGTAAGTTTTCTGGTTATTAAACACCATTTTTTCGACTTTTTGGTCACTTAAAATGATTGTATCGATTTTGAACGGGTTTTATTCGATTTAGTGCAAATAATAAATCATAAAAAACGACACCTACTTAAAAATTAAATTTCCATTGACCGTATTTATCATGGTTTTTTCGACTTTTTAGGCACTTCTTAGGTCGTGTCGATTTCGTACGGGTTTCATTCGATTCAGCACTCCAAATTACACAGAAAACGACACCATATTCGAGATTTATGTTTCAAGACAAACATTGAACAGCAAGCGCAGAAAAAAGTTGAGGAGCGAACTCGACTTATTTTGGTTACATAACCATAACTATGGGAAGGTAATTTATCTTATATTTTTCTATTTTATACAACGTCCATGGGGTCAGAAAAGTTCCCTTTTGTGTCGTCCCCATATTCAAGATTCTTGGTTTCTTTACATCGAATTGTAAAAACGTCGATAATAGACCTATTATGTCGATTAATAGACCTTATAACGTCTATTATTTTGATTCTTTTCCAATGATACCGCAGAAGGTTAAAACCAGGTTTATTGTTTTGATTTATTTATTTTTATTGTACTGTCATCAAGTTTGTTGAAATGTTCTGCGCACTCAGAAGAATAGTTGGAATAAAAAGCCCTGTACTCGTGCAGCTCAGCCGTCGCTTAAAAACTCAGCAGAAATATAATTTTATTTTACTAACGAGGCAAGTAAATATTGCTATTCTAGTATGGTTATGGTAATAAAGCCTGTCCTCAACCATTTTCTAAATGTTGCCTTGTGGTTCATAAGGGTCTAGGGTAAGAATCGAATTCATGGGTTCTTTCTAGGATACACCAAGAACCAAATGCTCGACCTTACAAAAGGATAAAATGTTATTTTTATTCTCATATATGTATGTTTAATTCATACATATATCATGTCTTATTTTCGGTATGTAATCATTTATCTCGTCTACACGATATGTTGAACGCTGGGTTGAACATCAGTTTGAATCCTCGACACCCATTTTACTCCGTGTAGACGGGGGTTCAACCCGGTGTTGAATACCGATCATTCGTAGGTTGAACCCCGATAATGTGTCGTTTAAACACTTATCAGGAATGAACCCGGTGTCCAAAGTCAGGTTATTTTAATAATTAGTACTGCTTTGAATTTGTTTGGTTGTTTAATAAACAAATGAATTTTTATTATGAATTTATTTACCTTTTCCTCATGATATTTAATCAAAATATTGATTTAGCAGCATTATGATGTCTGCTGTTGTAACTTTATTGGTAAAATAAATGCATTCTTTACCTCAAATTTAAGTCGCGGTTCGCTGTAATAAACGCTTATGATACTCGTTCTTCGCCTTCTCATAAGAGCAGTGTATTTTCTGTTGTTCCTGGCCGCATATGCCTCGCTTAATAAAACACTAATTTGTAGGTAAAAGCAGTTATAATTATAAATAGCGGACACAAAATAAGGAAAGAATAATTTATGTTTTAAAATACTAAAAAACACTAAGCAGAATACAAAACAGAAACGAATAATTGCAAATCATGTTGATTTTGAAAAATAACCAACCTGCACAAATAAATATTCCCTAAGAAAATATCGATCTTTATTTAGATTTAAGTTATTATTTAGAATTATTTTATTCATAGAGATATATACAAGAGAGCATAATTTTATTGACACACATCTTTATTAGTTCCATTTTATAACATACTCTACATCTTTTGCTGATCAGTATTGTGTGTATTTTCATAACAATTTATTTACTTTATTTTATTCATTATCATTCTTCTTTACTAAAATGTGATTTACAAATGTCTGCTAATACTAATAAAGTAATAAAAGTATATGCTTATGTTTAAGAACAGGCTACATTTAAATAAAAACAGAAAAAAAACTTAGAGATACAATACGATAACCACTGAACAGAGGTTATAACTTTTAATTACGGTATAGGTGTTAAACCCCAAGTTGAACCTCTACCGTGTAGACGTTTGCGGGGTTCAACCTTAGAATAATACTATATATAGAAGGAGCACTACTGATAACACGAAAGCCGGTTGACTGTTGCACCTAAGTAATGCTCCATCCTGACAATATACAATTTTCTAAAAAAAAGTTGGCAATACTTCCGGTTGCTGAATTATTATGTTCTATTATTAATTAAGGATTGATTATTCATAAAATACTAATATAAATATCGGTGCATTACAATATTTAAAGCATTTTAAATTGTAGTTTAACGTATTTATTAAAATTGTATATAAAAAGTAGTCCTCGTCAACTAAATGTAGATTCTTGTATTCCGCCACCCTTTTGCCATTTAAGACCAGTTTTATTAAATACTCAGCAGGCGTTTTAAGTTATTATATTTGTTCTTTACGATCTTTCTTCATTAATAGATATTTATGACAAATATTTAAAATAATGTTTTGTTGTCAGGTTGGCAGCATTACTTAGATGCACCAGTCAACCGGCTTTCGTGTTATCAGTGGAAATACATTGTGTTTACGGTCTTGTGCTCCTTCTATATATAGTATTATTTTAAGTGTTCAACACATCGTGTAGACGAGGTAATTGTAGTACCGCAGATATTAGCAGAACCTCACTGTTTACATAGTGATGTAGTCAGTTCTCTATTCCATGAAAGCACTTTGTCAATCGAGTGTCAAGAGTGATAAATGCCTCCCTCCCCCCCCCCCCCCCGCCGGAAATTGAACCTAGACTTCAGCACTTAACGATTTTAAAAAGGTTGATTTATACCTCCACCTTTGAGAAAAATTAATAAAATTCTTCGCATTTATTCATAGATTGGTTCACAAAAAAGAGTGTGGCATACCATATGAAGGAAACACTTTTTTAGCGAAATTCATTATAAAATTAGCGTGAATGCTAGAGAGTTGAATCTTACTTAGTTGAATCTGATTTCTTTTAGCGGAATGCTATATTCATTGAAATTTATAAGATTAAGTTTTATTATAACAAATAATTATATACATACCCTAAACCCACGAAGCATTGATTTGAACTCGTTACAGGACTCCATCTGTTGGAGCGTTAGAAAATGTTTTTCATACTTTCAAGAGATACTTGGCAAGTGGCTATCCGAATCATGTCTTGGTCAAGTTACCGGCGCTTAGTCCCACTATGGAGGTGGGAACAGTCGCCTCCTGGAATAAACAAGAGGGTAACTGCATTACGTTGACAATTTTTACCTTAAGTATGAAGTAAAGAAGCCAAAAAAATAGCAGTAAACTATATGAGATATCATTAACTGACTATACTGAATATACATATTCAGTATAACTGAATATACACTTGGAATATGCAAGGAAGAGCCTATAGTCAACTTCTTGTAGAGAGGATTAATTAATATGTTTCTAGATACGGGGTTCAACTCATATGATATATGAGTTTTAGGTTAAAGCCCCCTTTCGGAAATATTACAGATTTTAAAGACTACAGAAATAGCTAGGTTGTTGTGGATGTTGAATTGTATAATATCGGTCTTGGTTCAATGCTACCACTCTATGTGCCCGTAAAGAAAACAAAAAAAAACGAAGTAAATCAATGGGAGCCCTAATATTTTTGGATAGTAAACAAAGTTGGGATTCGCTTTCGATTTTTACGGTTTCTAAGCACAATAAAACTGCTCGGAGGTAATCCAAGCTGGCAAAGTACTCGTAGGCGAAGACCCAATTTCAAATCTTTGCACCGCCAAAAATTATATATACTTTATTTACACTATATAAGTATTCTTCTAAATAACAAGAAACACTGGACAGTCTCAGTCTGAGTAGTATTACTGTTTCTCAAGTTCTTGGTTTTATGCTGAAACAATGAGCTAAAACAAACGATTAGCATATACTGACCTTTTAATTATTGCACGAAATGTTGTAACGAGTTAATTTTGAATGGATAATCCAAGTTCTGAATGACCTATTAGTAGAATATGTGATTTTTCTTGAAAAATCTAGGAAAATTGTACTGACTCGAATTATATAACAAGTAGTGATGCGAATTATATAACAAGTAGTGATGCTACTTAGACTATAGAGCATAAACCAAAAAATAAAGTGAGAAATTTATTATTGCGCAAGCATCCCGAAGTGAATTCGCTTGCCTTGCGGACTTTTGCGCCACTGTAAAAGTTTTCTCTGTCCTCTACGAAATAAAAATATGAATAACTTGACGAGATTTCCTCTTAACTTCATTGTATGATTCAATATTCCAGGAGATGAAATCAAGGAAGGTGATGTGATAGCTGAAATTGAAACTGACAAGGCAACGATCGGGGTCGAAGCTGATGATCCTGGGTATCTAGCGAAAATATTAGTACCAGCTGGAACAGTGGGCGTCAAAGTTGGGACCGTAAGATAAATCTCACAGTGATAAATGTTTCCCTTCACTAGTTGATATTCACTGTTGTGTGTTTGCTATAAGTTACATGATACAATGCACATGAGTATATAAGTAGTATATAAGTTATACTAGAATGAGTATATAAGTTACATACTAGTATATAACTACATATATACTAGTATAATAGTAGAGTATATACAAGTTACATCAGTATATAAGTTACATGATACAGATAAACAATAATAACCATCTTTAACAATTTTGAAATTACTTGTAGTGCATTCTAGTGGTGAAACTCTAGTATCAAACTAAGAGCTATTGAAGGTATTTAAGTTTTACCGGATAATAAAAATTTATTTAGCACAAACTGACAAATGTCTGTCAATGCTAAGTGATAGAAAGACGATAGATGAGTGACCGCCCCAATAATTCCATAGGAATTTCGTATAAATTAAAAAATATGAAACTGTTTTATCTTTGAACATACTTCTTAGTTATATCGCCCTCACAATTCCACTACTGATTTAATTCCTGGTTGGAATTGAACCTGTAATGGCAGAGTTTAATCTTTGAATTTGTTATACTTAATGGTAGGATACAACGGCTCTTATTATTGTTACCATAACTGCCCTAAGTAGCTTGTTACCATAATTGTTCATTGGTGACGTCATTTTTTGATTTACATAATAATTATAGTTTACATAAATATTTGATAATTTTTCAACTAAATTAAATCTTAAATTAAGTAATAGTTATTTACACGGCAGAGGGGAGAAGAAAGTTTTACAGCTCAAGGCCAAGTTTTCACATAAGGCGAAGCCGTAGGTGAAAACTTCATTATCACCCAAGGCCGAGGGAGGTAAACAAGTTAGCTCCTTCAAAGAGAATAATACTGTAGTATTAGTCTCTTTGAGCTCCTCTGAGGGGACTCTAGTAGGGGTAAGTACAGTTAGGGTACCTAATGGAAACTTCCATACTTCTAGACCCCTTATTACTGTGTTATTTTACTTAAGTCCATCCTCTAAATATAAGTCTCTCTAAGTCTAGTATAACAACTATCTTTGGTTAGCGCCAAATCGAGTTATTATATTCAGAAAATGTGACTACTCTTACGTTTAAAAATCTTTTAAAGATTTTTTTTAAGAAATCGACGCTGTTGATCCGCGTGACGAGATCCCCAAGTTTTGTAAAACATAAGAACATTGCAGAGGTTCACATGACTTTAGTGATGAGACTCCCCACCAAACATAAACTGTAAATTGAGTGTTATCAAAGAGACTTGACTACCAGTAGTTAAGTCTCTTAGAGTGTTACTAAATTAATAGGGAGTTAACAGTCTAAGTATAACCTTATATCTACCTTGTTACTTCCTGCATAAGAGAAATTTACTGAGCAAGGTCACTTTTATTTGTGTTGGCTCACTTTATTTTGTTAGCCCACTTCTATGTTAGCTCTTCTTTTACAGCATTAATATATACAGGACATGTAGCCGATTGTCTAATTCTTATCAATCATAATCAATAGTTATTTACGTACCAAGGGAGAAAACATAGTCATTACGCCCTAGCGTTTATGTTGGTTCCAAAGGCGTTAGCCGTGGGAACCATAATGTTTAAACCCCGAGGCGAAGCCGAGGGGTTTATAAATTTGGTTCCTGAGGCTTTAGCCGAGGGAACCATGCAATTTAATCCCGAGGCGAAGCCGAGGGAGTTAAATATAGCGGGGTGTAATGACTGATTTCTCCCGTGGTACGTACAAGGCTTTTCCCCTAGAAGGGAGAAAATAAACAGAAAATCAACAAAATAATGGTAATTTTATTATTAATATATTGAAAAACATAACATCAATATGTTTGGAAATGAAATATAAATTAAAAATGGCATTTTAATGGCATTAAATTAGATCTTACAATACTTGCTTCATGTGAAAGATCATTTTACGTTGAAACATTATCATCCGAAAGAAACAAATCGTCAAAGTCTACAATGTTTGAATCGTCTTTCTCAAAATTTATTTTTGTAAAATAATGAAAAAGATACAATATATTTAACGGTACCCATTATAAACTACAACTGAATATAATATGGATAAATGAATTCACGAAAAGTAATTGTTTTAATTAACTGATAAAAAAAGGTAAACAAATCTAAATTGCAAATAAAAGAGAATATAAAACAGCTGTTATTGCAAAGTCATGGAGGTAAACAGAGTAGCCATCTTAATTTTCGTTAAAATCCAGGCAACACTGATACATTTTAAATAACAACAAAACAAATTAATTTTCAATATGGCGGCTCTGAAAGTCTTCAGTATTTAAGACTATTTCTTTGATTATGTTTAAATAAACGTTTTTTTTTGTATAATAAGCCGAAAAATAACGTGTAGCTACGTATAAAAAATAATTAATTGAAAGAAAAATTAAAAATCGCTAAATGAATAATAGTAAATTGATAAAAACAAACTGCGTTTTGTTGGAATTGAACCATGAGATTTTAGTTGATAGCCGAGTGTGCTATCAAAGGGCTAAATAAGCCGGGAAACATGAAAGTTCATGTTTCCCTGGAGGGAAACATGAACTTTCATGTTTCCCTCCTTTTTAGAATAGGGTGTAATGATGTACTTTTCGCTTAAAAAAATAGGGAGAAAAGTTCACTTTTTCTCCCTTCTGGGGAAAAATATTTTCATTAGTAGCTCATTAGAACTTATATTTAGAATTGGTACTATATACCACAATTTGATAGCATTAGGTCTTTGCAGTTCAGTTCTTCTAAATTACCTAATGTTACTTAAAACATATAATTTTAAAATCAGTTATAATCTATTTAATGCTTAAAAATTATGCATTAACGATATTTAAAATTATTTATTTCGACAATTTCGAAGTATTTATTTAGTTCTTTTTACACATGGATGTCATTGTGTTTCAGCCAATTGCTATAATAGTAGAAAAGAAAGAAGATGTTGCAAAATTTAAGGATTTCAAAGTCGGCAAAGAAAGCGAGGGTGCTGCACTTCCAGCTCCCCCTCCACCAGCACAACCGTCTAAACCTGATCAAAAAGGACCTTCAACGCCCTCCAATAAACCTGAGCCTCCGGCTAGGAAAAAGGCTATCGATTTTGGCAAGGTTAGGCTCTTTTTGTTTTGTTAGCAGACAAAACAAAGCTGTGTGTTACGTCCGCTCCTGTCACCTAAATACGAGGTCTAACTTGCCCTTGTCTCAAAATAAATTTGGTTTCCTAGAGTTTTAAGAGCACGTTGTGGAATGGTTTTCAACAAGAAACCATATCAGCATGGTCGTTTAGTACAACCGACTCCGTTGTAAGAAGTGTCAGTATTTATACTGACTTTGGCCATTAGGGAGGTTAGTGTTCGCATCCCATGTTATCTCAGTTTATATGAGCTTATTGTAAAGTACATTGTTCAGAACTTTAGTTTATATTAAGAGTAGACTGACCTGTGAAGTTACTGCAGAGAACACAAATAACACTGAAATCACTCGACAAAACTTTTATTAAAGCCAGAGATAGCTTAATGCCATGGTCTTATCGTGGAAGATAATTTAGCTTATGTGTGATTGACGACACTATGCGAAAGTTGAGGAGTTAGTACTTCTAATCAGTCAAAGTTATATAACGTGGGGAAGGTCCTATAGATCATAATTCATTGATCAGATCTCTTTTAATCTATTACGAAATAATACAGGGAAAGGAAGCAAAAGGTCCAGAACAACCTGCGAATAAGACAGGCGACAAACCAGCGACTGGAAAATCAGCAGATTCTGCTAAATACACTGATCATCCAGTTTCTAATATAAGATCCATCATAGCTAAACGACTACTTCAATCTAAACAGGTAAAACTGCTGAATTGTTTTCTGTATATAAACAGCTGACGATTTGCAAATTTATTTTTATTGTTTACTGTTCAAAATTAAGCAAGGCCGACGAAGTGTAAGCAAGACAAATTTCGAGTGTCATTATTTATAATTTTAGACATGATAAATCGAAAAAGGCTATTTGAAGACTCAACAGCCGTCGGTACTTACTGTTAGATCATGTCCATAAAAGTGACATAAAAATACAAACTTGCAGGTCAGTTTATATACACATATATATATAACGACGTTATTTAATTGTGATAATTAAATCAAATGATAATTTGATTTGACTATAAAACTCAATAATCTGGAACAATAAGGAGGATTCAACTCCCAAAATTGATAAGTGAGCCAAACCAAAAAAATGTTGGCTCAAAATCTGTTGCAGGCCAAAAGTAGCTGTTATGATCTTTTTGGGATGCGTCATCCCAAAAATTAATAAAGGGGACCAGAAAAAAATGTTGAAAGAAACTTAGCAAATCGTATTAATATAAAAATATAATTAAATTATTTCAACGTCTGAAGAAAAAATCTTGTATGCACCTCGAACGTAAAATGTTATTTTCCCTCGCAATAATTACCTATCTCTGCTTCGCCTTAGTAGTTAAATAAATTTTTTCCTCGGGTTTCGCCTTAAGAACCAACTAGCAGCTTAGGAAAATGACAGCATTCTTTACTCCCTTGGTCCATTAATAACTATTACCACCTTTTGAGTTTAGATGGTATTACATTTGAAACTAACAGCAAACTCAAACTGTATTTAAATGCTTTACTAAACTCTTACAACTATATTGGGTGGATAGACCTTTATTTGAATTCTATAGCATAGATTCCACTGGCGCTAACGTTTTGGATGACCTACAGGAGATTCCTCATTTCTACTTGTGCATGGAGATAGATACGACACAAATGGAAGCCATGAGGAAAGTTTTGAACTCTGAACTAGCCAAATCAGGTTTTAAGATATCTGTGAATGATATAATTATAAAAGCAGTGGCTCTAGCATGTAGGAAGGTACCTGAAACTAATTCATCTTGGATGGGAACACATATTAGAAAGTAAGCATAATAACTTAAGGTTATTAACATTTTTATATTGCATGAATTTTTTTCTAAAAGCAATGGCTGAATTATTTAGCCACTATTCCAATTCAACGATGGTCATTATCTCTAATCAAGGCTGCACTAAAGAGGCTATTAAATACAGTGATCCTTTGATAATTTACAAACACATCATGTATAGAAATCTTGAGTAGCCTCATTCAAATTCTGAGTAGTCCTTGCTTGGTTGCAATACGCCAAAGTATTGCAGACTTAGTATAACAACATGGCAGATAAGGGGCAATGATGCAGGAATCTTTTAGTGTAGCACCATTAGCATTGTCAGCCGTCCCTGCGCAAAGAAAACTATTGTGTGGAGGACCACAAGCCGGGCGAATTTCCTTTGAAATACGTGTTTCACATGTGCAGAGCCAATGTAAAGATGCAGATCTCCTCATAGAACTGAACCTAATAGGAGTAAAAAATCATGTGATTAAATAAAACCTCACCTATAAAAGGGAGTAGTTGCTGATTGCAGAATAAAGACGTGGCTCTTTCAAGGCCTCAAGTTGTTCCAACTTACTTAACATAGTACAAGTATTTCTCTTTTTCCCTATAATCTCTAAACGATAATGGCATTGAATCTCATTTAAAATTAATAGAAAATATAAATTCCCCATTGTATAATAGGTAGATAAACCAGATAAAACAGATTAGGAACTCTGTTAAGACAATTAAAAGAACCAGCTACCGTCGATATAGCTGTTAGATGTATTGTCTCGACGGGAGCTGATTCTTCAATAACATTTTTACCTTTCAAAAAATATCATTAATTTTTAAGAAATTTTATTGCTGAAATGATAAGTATGCCTTAGTAAACTTACACGTACCACAGCCTTGGCTGATTTAGATCAAATACATTTATAATATAATATTTATATATGTAACTGTAAACTTTTTTGTTATGATCTAATAAATGGTAATTCATTCATTCATTCATTGCTGCTTACATTTATGGCAATTTTATGGCTGATTGTTTTATAAGAGCAGTACTAATATTAAATAATACTTAACACACTGACTGACTGATATATTTTAGACATTGTAAGACGCATGGGACTATAGTATACAGAACAAGTATTTATAAATAAATCTAACAGTTTCTCAGTTATACAACACTGTGAAGACATTTTATTCTGCTTACGTTTTAGCTAGAATACCCTAATAAAATTGTATACCTGCTTGTTTTCCAACT
Source organism: Microvelia longipes (assembly GCA_018340805.1). NCBI lineage: Eukaryota > Metazoa > Arthropoda > Insecta > Hemiptera > Veliidae > Microvelia > Microvelia longipes. The sequence continues at coordinate 12,342,451 of JACMZG010000008.1, read as the reverse complement.
ATACAACTTATTTAAGGAATTATGTTCCCACTTACTTTATTTATTGCAATATCCTAAATTAAGATATACAAGCTTTTTTTCTTTATACGACCCAGTAAATATATTCTTTTTTAAATGAAGATGATAAATTTATGTAATTTTACATAATTTGTAATGTAATTTCAAATTTAAATGATTTAATAATGAAATAATGTGTAATGTAAATTTATTATCAACACAAACAAATGTATTCCTGGTTATTTTTCAGTTATAACACAGTGGATATCAGTGTTGCCGTAAGCACACCCACAGGTCTTATAACTCCAATCATATTCAATGCTGATGTCAAAGTTTTAAGAGATATAAGTAATGAGATGAAAGATTTGGCTAAACGAGCGAGGCAAGGGAAACTAAAACCTCAAGAATTTCAGGTGATGCAGCAGAAACTATCATTTCGCAGGCTTTCATTAAATACAAGCGTAAATAGGAATTGAAAGACAACAGTCTCTCCACAATTAAACAAAGCCGACTTTCGGTCTTACAGACCATCATCAGTGTGTGACAAACAACAAAATATGATGACTAAGACAAAAAATAAAAATAAAAAAATAAAAAGAAAAAGGAAAGAAGTAAAAACGAAAATACATAAATACGAAAATACAAAAATACATTTTTTACTTCTTTATTTTTCCTTTTTATATTTTTTTTTGTCTTAGTCATTATACTCTGTTGTTTCAGACACTAATGATGGTCTGTAAGACCGAAAGTCGGCTTTGTTTAATATAACACGTTATTGTGGAGAGACTGTTTTCTTTCAATTGTGAGACTCCGCAGCTCAATTTAATCTACAAGCGTAAATGTTTTATTACCACAATATAACTGTGCATGAGTCATGAGTCAACTATTCATGTTTTACTAAACTCGGTAGTATCAAATGATATATGTTTTACTACCAATTATAATTTGTATTTATTTTTTAAATGGACCATTGATTATCAAATTCATTGTTTTATACGTCACGATGTTTACCTATTGACCTTGTGAGGTTATAAAGCTCAATTTTTACCGCGCAAAAAATATACCTTAATTCCAAACTTCATTAGAATTGCACCAAACTTGTGGTATACAACATATTAAACCTTGCAAACTCACTAGTATTCTTACATTTTTTTGAATTAAAGACTAAAAATGTGCTACTAAACATGATACTTTTGAGACTCGCATTAGCTTAATTTGCTCTGCAATTGTACAAAATTTCAAATCTCAATGATAAATGGCGAGGAAGCGATTTGGAGAATATGAAAAAGGGATAGGCGGCACAGCCCTAAAAGATAATTTTGGCATGCTAGACTTTTAAGTTGACTTTAATGTCTTCCCAATGAATTTTGTTATTCATTTTGTTTACTTCGTTGAGGATAAAAAGGGTAGGTACCCCTATTTTCTAGGTACCCCTAAAAGAGTTGTATTTTCATGGATATGGACCTGTACTACTTTATGGCTCTCTTGCCCTACTCATTAAATCTTAAATGCTTTTAGACAATTGCGTGTAGAAATTCTAAAGGTTATTCATCTTAAACAACCAACCTATTAACCCACGTGAACTGAATAGTTGGAAATAATTTGTCCAAGCAAACCCAAACCACACATTCGAATTTTTTCACTACATATTGAGCGTCGCTCTCTTGAACATCTTTCCAGTTTTTGACCAAATCTGGTAGGTAATTTTGATTGCAAAGCGCTGAATGGGTTAAAATTTAATTTAGAATGCGTCTATTGCAGAATGAATATCTTTATAAATTTATTCTACTTTTTCAATATGTCTATTTTAAAAAAAATCGACTCCTATATAGAAAAAAGTTATTGTGCGTTCAGAACGCCTTAAAATTACAACCCATATACACTATGAATTTATACAAAATAATTTGTAGCAAAATGCTTAATTAATATACATTTGTACAACTCAATTATACAATCAATTGACAAATTCCTTTATCAACTCAATCAAGCAAAGGAAATCCTACAATCCCAGAATATCATGTTACGAATTTCACAATAACTTGTCAAGAATTCCACTATTGCTTGTCAAGCATTTCGTAATATCTCGTCAAGAATTCCACAATTGCTTGTCAAGCATTTCGTAATATCTTGTCAAGAATTCCACAATTGCTTGTCAAGCATTTCGCAACATCTCGTCAAGAATTCCACAATGACTTGTCGAGCATTTCGCAATATGTCGTCAAGAATTCCACAATTGCTTGTCAAGCATTTCGCAATATGTCGTCAAGAATTCCACAATTGCTTGTCAAGCATTTCGCAATATCTCGTCAAGAATTCCACAATGACTTGTCGAGCATTTCGCAATATGTCGTCAAGAATTCCACAATTGCTTGTCAAGCATTTCGCAATATCTCGTCAAAAATTCCACAATACTGATTTGTTTTAGAATTTGTGCAAAATGCAAAATTGTTGTGTTTACATTGTTCCTTTTGATTGGTATTTCAGGGAGGCACATTTTCTTTATCAAACCTGGGTATGATGGGAGTCAACACTTTCTTCGCTATAATAAACCCTCCTCAGAGCTGCATACTCGCTGTCGGAACTTCATTGGAGCGTTTATACTTAAAAGATTCCAACATAACGTCAGTGTAAGTTCAAAAACAATAAAAATAAAAAAACAACTTAAAAAGTTAAGGTTTGTTTTCAAATCAATAAACGTAGAATCTAATTCTTTTAAGAACGATTGGTCATCCTGTTTATTAACAACCAAATTTGTTGGCAAACAATTAACAAATTCATATAAACACTACGTGTTTATATAATCACCTTAGTGTTTATAAGTGTGGTATATTAGTGTTTATATAAACACCAAGGACCAGTTTCTTTAACCATTCAAACTTTTAACTTCTTTTATTAAAATTAAAACATTTAACAACAAAAAATAATTAATTTGGATAAAAACGCGTCTTTTTAAGGCTTTATTTAAATGTTTTAGAACAACAAACTTTGTCAGTATAAATGCATGTAATAAGGATTAATACATTTTGTTGGATTGATACATTTAGTATTATTTGGCGGAGACTATTTCAGATATTTTGCATGCAATAAAACTATAATAATTGTAATATTCTAAGTTCAACAATTCTATAATAACTATCTTTTATAGCATTGTTGAACACAGAATATTACAGTTAGCCATAATAATGTTCTTTACCAAAACTTTTTAAAAATTCTAGAAAGTAACCATCCTCTAAACTCGAAGCTTATGAGCGATGCACCTTACAAGAGTCGCGATAAATTTGCGCTATATTTGGCAATATTTTATCAAACAAACTTTAATTACAGGGGAGTCAAGAGAGTACTAAACGTGACTCTAAGCTGTGACCACCGAGTTGTTGACGGAGCAGTTGGGGCGCAGTGGCTTCAAGAATTCAAAAAACTAATGGAAGATCCGAAAACTATGTTTTAATCAAATAATATTTATATCTATTTACGTGTTTTTTAATTATAAATCTTAAAAAAATAACTATAAACTATGATCGATCTTTCAATTTTTATTATGGTTTCTACAAATTATCTTATACACTTATAACGATAGAAAATAATTAATTATCGTTATAATTTAAAGCCAATATGGTCAATATTTTTACTTCAAAACAGTTATCAGTAATCAGGGCAATAACATCTAAAAAAATAAAAACCCTAGTTAGCGCCATACATACATAAAAGACACTAATAAAGCAGGTATTCAGAAAATTGATTTTAAAATCTCCCTTAGCTTTTTTCTCCTAGGTATAGACGTATTCAGAAACGTTTTTTGAAATCTAATCCAGGTTTTTCCTAGCTTACTTCTAGGTCTAGTGGTATTCAGAAACGTTTTTTTGAAATCTAATCTAGGTTTTTCCTAGCTTCCTTCTAGGTCTAGGGGTATTCAGAAACGTTTTTTGAAATCTAATCTAGGTTTTTCCTAGCTTCTTCTAGGTCTAGTGGTATTCAGAAACGTTTTTTGAAATCTAATCTAGGTTTTTCCTAGCTTCTTTCTAGGTCTAGTGGTATTCAGAAACGTTTTTTTGAAATCTAATCTAGGTTTTTCCTAGCTTCCTTCTAGGTTTAGTGGTATTACGTTTTTTGAAATCTAATTAGGTGTTGCCTAGCTTCCTTCTAGGTGTGGTATTCAGAAACGTTTTTTTGAAATCTAATCTAGGTTTTTCCTAGCTTCCTTCTAGGTCTAGTGGTATACAGAAACTTTTTGAAATATTTCCTAGGTTTTCCTAGCTTTCTCCTAAGTATAGAGGTGTGTAGAAAGGTTTTTTTAAAAATCTACACAACGTTGTTCCGAGCCATTCACCAGCTTTTAAAAGATCTGTACCAAGAACAATTTTTCGAAAATTTATTTGTATGTATCTACGCGGCTGAACATGACTACGAATCATTTAGATTTGCCTTCACCTAATACTGAATTAAATATTAAGTAATTTGTTTTAAAAAATTATTCATACAGTACTGATTGCGTCTGATAGTAGGTTAGTAAATAATGCAATATCACAACCTACCCTTTCTCCATGGCTTATGCGTTCCTTATTTTAAAAAAAATAATAATTAAAAAAGTCGTCTGCATAATGCGTTATTATTTATGAATTAAAAAACGTTCGACAATGAAGACCCCATAAATTAACTCACAAGATATACAAAAAACTTGTATTTTTGGACGTTTTTTGAGTTTATACCAGTCTTAACTCAAAAAATAGCTCTACAAATGGACATAATTATAGATGTCACCTTAAAGAGGAGTGTTCAAGGTAGTTTTCCTAGCAACAGGAGGTTCTCAAATTGCCTCATTAAGCTTCAATGTACCGTCAAAAAGTTTCAAAATTTTCATTCTTTGGTCAAAATTTTTGAGTTATGCCTATTTTTTACACTTGAAGACATACTTTTTGGATATAACAACCATGTTGCCTTATAGGAAATTTCCTCAGCTTTACAACAAACCCAATATTTTGAAACCAGGTTGTATACTTTCTGCGATATCAATGAGTTTTCATATATTATATGAATGAGTTTATATATATACCTTGGACAATATATATTTTGGAAGTTAAACGAAATATATCACTCTCACCTCCCCTTCGCTTTCGTTATCTAAATGTTTGCTAAAATTCCATTCAAGAGTTTTACCTAAGTATTATCTAAAGTAAATAATGTATAAGCTTTATTTAAAAAAAACTAATGAATAATAGAATTAATATTCTTTCCACAAGTGTAAGAATTATGTCATATTTTTGAAAATTATCACTACAACAGCACAAAGAAAGGAAACGTCTTTTAACAATCTCTGATAATAATTAATTCGTCCGAGAGATTAACTCATCAAAATGCAGCCTTGAAAATAACCTGTAGTTTTCCTTATATTTATATTCTTAATTTACATAATATATACAGTATCATACTCGCACTTATACTTGACTAGGGTATAGTGAATAGTGGAAGACATGCATTTTACTTTTAGTGTGTATCTTAGAATAACACTATATATAGGAGGAGCACTACTGATAACACGAAAGGCAATTCACTGGTGCACCTAAGTAATGCTGCCCCCCTAACAATATACAATTTTCTAAACAAAAGTTGAATATTGTCTAATATGTGTGTGTTTGTGTATGCCTTTGTGTATAGGTATGTATGTGATAGTCTTCTGTATTGTATGAATAGTTTTACCCTTGGGTGTAGCGCACATTAACACTCGAGTCAAAGGCGGATTTACCTCTTTGGGGCTATGCCCCTATGAATTAAAATGTTAAATTTAGGGTTAGAAAGGGATTTTGTATTGTTAAATATGAATTTATCAATTAAATAAAGCTTAATAGCATACAAGAGAGCAAGAGCATACGTCAGTCTAAGTCAATTGAGACAGGTATATCAACTCAATGTGACCATCTATATTATGTCAGCAATATATATTATATATTATGTCAGCAATATTAATTTAACCATATTTAATATCAGTAGAGCCAAGTAAAAATCAAACAATTTAATTTAAACATCTCTGCTATACATAAGATTAGTGGTTATTTTTAAGGGAACTTCTATTTTTAGGATGTTGAATATTCTAATAAAAGTAAACAGCTTTTTATTCCTCCATGATATAATTGAATATACATAGCTAACTTTCGACTATAACGATCTGCTACGGTTTGTAGCAGACTCTATAAGCCGTGGCCTAAGAAAACGGCCAAGAAGAATTTGACTCATCTCACCGGCACTGATGATGATCGTTATGGTCGAAAGCTGGCTATGTATATTCAATTATATCATTGAGGAATAAAAAGCTGTTAACTTTTATTAGAATATTCCACATCTCAATAATTTTTGGATAAATAAAAAAAAGTTTAAAAAATGCCATATTTATATTTCGTCATTTTTTTCATTCATCATTCCACTCTTTGACATAAATCAGCAATAACTTTTGTTTAGCATATATTTTTTTCAAAAATGATTTAATAAGATATAAATTATGACATAAATTATTCATTTAATACTCATTAGCGAAGTCTCTGTCTTTCAAAATGTCAAGGCCGTAAAAAGTTCAAAAGAAGTTCAAAAGGTAACGACAAAAATACATAAAACAACAATCACAAAAATCGTATTATTGTACACAAATAAGAGTAATTGAGTTTTATTAATTTTAATAATAACCATTTAAATAAAATTTCGCGACTTATTAATAAAACAAATTTTAATTGATAAATATTTTAAAATGTAAAAATAAAATTAATGGAAAGTTAATAAGGATGACATAAATTACAACAATAATTATTCAAATACATTCTTCCCATTTATTTGTAATTATTAGTATTATCCTTGTAAATTGCTAGCTGGTGGCGCATCTAAGGATTTTTTTTAATAATAAAAAAATGTTAACTATTCACCTGTTTGAGTTTAGTTAGATTTACAACCTTGGTGAATCAACAGATTATATTGTTCGAGTGGAACTGATGATGATCTTTAGAATGTGTTTAAGCGAAATATTAGTGTTCCTTGTTTTTATTTATATATCTAATGGTAAGTTTATTTTAATAATTCGAAACATTTTTATAAAAATATAAATAAAGTAATTTAAGCAACAGGAATGAACATGCGTTAAAGTAAATGCTATTTTATTATAATAAGTACATATTTAGTACATTAGAGACTATTTTACATGAAACTATTGATTAATAAAAATTACATAAAAAATTAAAGTTACATTGAAAAAATTAAAAAACAGGATGCCAAAAATGGATCTAAGCTTGGGTATGTATGTTTATTTTTCAAATTCTCGACAACTATAGTAGGCAACGTCGTCATTGAAGTATTTTTAGACAGAATATTCTAAGTATCAATAACAATCTGTTTTGTAAAAGTACTTTTTAACTAAAATTTATTTGAGTGTACTATAATTTCAGACTGTGTGTTCAAATATTAAACACAAACAGTGTTCAAAAATATTAACAAGCTGAAATATTTATGCACGTTAGTAGAAAGAGAAAATCATTTGATATATTATATATATTATTATATATATATATATATATTATATATATATATATATATATATATATATATATATATATATGAATAATGAAAGGAAAGTACTTAGCGTACGTAAATAATAATGGTAAAATAACAGGTGACTGGAGTCACCTGGGAACCTCCGCTAATCTCTAAACTCCTACAACTCTATTTTTTTACTCCTGTAAGTTATTATATTTTTCTATTATATATATAATATAAATATATATATAATATTATATAATATATATATATTATTATATATCCCTTTAAAACCCTTGTTATTGGATCGCCTTATAAACTCTATCAGCTTGCACCTTAACCTTGTTTTGGCAGGTCAAGTGAATTGTCCAGACAGAACAGGGCGGTGGCCTGATTCGTCACAGTGCGATGCATATCTAGAGTGCAGGGATGGAGTTGGCGAGAACAAGCTTTGCCCTGATGGAATGGTGTATGCTCCGGAAAGATATCGCTCGTCTTACCCTTGTGTGTTCCCTCAGGAAACGGATTGCTCTACAAGACCTAATCTACGTGAGTAAAAGATTTGCAATGTTAACACTTGGACACATATAACTTAAATTACAAAAAAATTATTTTACCAAGGGAGGAAACAGAGTCATTACGCCCCGGTTTTTTATTCTGTCCTGAGGCGTAAGCCGAGGGAACCATTAATTATTTTAAACCCAGAGAAATAGCCAAGAGGTTTACAGGGATAGTTCCTGAGGCGAAGCCGAGGAATCAGCAAGTTTACCCCCAAGGAGTAGCCGAGAAGAAAATTAAAGAGGAGTGCTATGACTATTTACTCCCGTGGTATATACAAAAAATTTTCCTCTATGAGGAAGCAAATTATATCATATAATACTTGCATTTTACTACATTTTATTAATGTACATAAAGTTTTGCTTAATTTAAAATCTTTAACTACTAAACCACTATACAACACTAAATACTCATGAAAATTGTTATTTACTTGCAGAAATGAATAAATAATAGAAACAAACCACACATAAATAAAAGAATAAGGCTATTGGCTTGATTCTTAGATAATACTAATATAGAAGAACATAAGACCGTTAACACAATGAAATTCCTCTTAAATCACGAAAGCCGGTTTACTGGTGGTTTTAAGTAGGGGTACCACCCTAACAAAAAAACTTTGTTTTATAAATGTGTCATAAATATCCAAAGATGAAGATAGATCATAAGGAGCAAATATAATAACTTTAAAACTCTGCTTAGTATTTAATATAATCGGTCTTAGATACCAAAAGGGTAGCGGAATACGAGAATCTATGTTTAGTTGCAAGGAGTTAACACTCTATTATTTAAGATCCTAAAGCTGAGGATAATAAAAAGCTTTCAACGAGTCTATAGCTGCTCCAGCTTATGGAAAAAAAGACTGGGCTCGCAAATTGCTTAGTGGCAAAAGCGAAAACAATAAAAATATTGTTTTTATTTTTAACAAAACGTGAGACAAGGAATATAATATTATATTCCTAATAGAAACCCTTGTGCCGGGTAGTGTTTAACGATAGTCTGTATAGAGACGATTATGGTTTTGCTATTCTAGAACCAGCTCAGCCATCAGCAGAATGTCCTCACCAGTTCGGAATGTATGGACTAGGAGATCCTAATAACTGTGGTAAATTCATGACGTGTTCTCACGGCAGGAGTTATATACAAGATTGTCCTGAAGGGCTCGCATACAATGAACAGATAGCAAGGTGTGACTGGCCTGATCTTGTTGAATCTTGCAACGCTGAAGGTAAAGTTAATGTGTTACCTGATGATATTAAAATAGATTTTATGATTTTTATGATTTAAGACTATTATATTAGGATTCCTCCAATTCCCTTAAAATTTGATTTTTACTTTGCTTACCTCTACATAGGGTAGATTATTTTAGATGCACATGACTGGTGAAATGTTAAATATGGGGGAAGGATGTTGGAAATGGTCATTATATATATAATTTATATATATATATTATATCTATTATATATTTATATATTAATTATTATATATATATATATTATATATAATATATATTATATATATATATATATATATATATATATATATATATATTATTATTATATTATATATTTATATATAATATATATATTATATATATATATATATATATATTTGTACTACCGAGTTTTGCAAAACATGAATAGTTGACACAATATTGTGCGAGAGACACCAAGGAAATGCAATGTTACATCTGGGATACTGTTCCTCATTCGAATTCGTCATACTTGTGGCTCGACATACTGTCATTCCCACTCTGTTTCGTTACGTTAACTATCAGGGCGCGACAGAGCCTGAACTCACTCTGACCTTCAATTAATTCGAATATAATGTGAAGTACTTACCAGACGAGCGGTGCTCTCTTACCGCCATGCATGGCAAGCATATATCATTTTGATACTACCGAGTTTTGCAAAACATGAATAGTTGACACAATATAATTGAGCGAGAGACACCAGGAATGTAACAGCAAATGCAATGCTACATCTGGAACTGTTCCTCATTCGATTCGTGAATGTTGCTGTTCATCATTCGACATTCGGCGCCCTGATGAGTTAGACGTAACGAACAGAGTAGGACATGACATATGTCGAGCCATTCAAGTATGACGATGTCGAATCATTGCATTTGCTTGTTACATTTCTTGGTGTCTCTCGCACAATTTATTGTGTCTATTTTATATTATATATTATTATATATATATATATATATATATATATATATATTTTAATTTCCATTTAGAGCTTTGCGGCTAATCAGGGATAACCCCAGCAGAAACCAACTTGGGTGGTTGTGGCTACCATTACACTTTGGCCAAGTATAAATTTGGCCATAATTTGTTTGAAAAAACCATGGATTTTGCACCCAGGCATCTACAACGTCAAAGATCAGGATTTCCTGATTTTTATCAAAACTATTTGGATACATTATACATCTCAATTACCTAAAGCTAGAGACCTCGTCTAACTTTAGGACACTTTTTCTTTTTTAAACATTTTACCAGAGGTGTGCATCTGAAACGTTCCACCCTGCAGAAATATTTAAAATACAAGTAGTATAATGGTAGTAGTAGTATAATGGTAAGTAGTATATGGTAGTATGTTATAGTAATATATAGAAAACAATATAATTTATGAATTACTTTTTTTCCTTTAAATTGACTTTAAAGAAAAAATGGTTGGATCTAAAAATGTTACTTTAAATTTTTAGGACTTAAAACAATTGTCTCTACAATCGGAGTTTTTAGTAAAGAATGATAATGATTTTCACAGGATATCTTGGATTCTCGTGTCCGCCAACAACTCCGGAACCATATTTTGGAGAAGGCGAATACACCTATTTCAGATCACCCTCCTCGTGTGACAGATTCTTTATATGTATATCTGGAAGACCGAGGTTATTGATCTGTCCCGGCGGAACATTATTTGATTCAGAAAGTAATGCTTGTTTGCCAGAGCAGAATGTTACTTCTTGGTAAGTTATTTTGAAGTTTACTTTATCTTTCTTGGAATTGTGATCTGCAATCGATGCGACCACTCAAAGAGACCAAAATCTGTTAAATAGTTATGTTTCTATAAAGAAACAAGAAGCCTGATTTTGTGAGAGTCGTATGTTTGTGAACTATATACATAGCAGTAGTATATGTGTTAAAAATACAGCCCAATCTATACGCTTTTGAATTGTTTGCGGGGTCACTTTTGGTTGGTTAATGACGTCACACATATTTCATAAACAATAGGGTTCAGGACATTAACTAGATTGATTTTTGCACCAAGTTTCATTTCGATTTAAGAAAGCGTTTGAAAGTTATTGTGTCTATAGAAACGTCTGGGACACAAAAATCTCATTTGTAATAAAGGCTATATAAGATTTTTAAAGTGGCCGATAGACTGTAATCTACAATATAATTTCATATCCCTATAATAAAAAACCCTTAACATTTATGCCTCGCCAGAACCATTTAATACATAAACAAATTCTAATTGTTTATGTTTGATTTCAGCTATGGGGGATCAGTTGGACAGAGTCAAAATCTCCAAGCCTACCAGACTTCTCTACAAAATCAAAACTCCTTTAATGCTTACCTATACCTTTCTACGTTGATATAATATGACATTAATAAAATTGATAGCATATTAAAAGCGCACAGGCTTTGTTCTATTATAATTCAACCGTAGAATTGGTATTAGGGTACAGCATTAAAGGAGTTTTTGATTTTGTAGAGAAGTCTGGTAGGCTGGAGATTTTGACTCTGTCAACTGATCCCCATAGCTGAAATCAACATAACAATTAGAATTTGTTTATGTATTAAATGGTTTGGCGAGGCATAAATGTTAAGGGTTTTTTATTATGGATATGAATTTTGTAGATTTACACGTCTATCGGCCACTTTAAAAATCTTATATCCTTTTATTACAAATGAGATTTTTGTGTCCAGACGTTTCTATAGCACAATACTTTCAAACGCTTTTCTTAAATCGAAATGAAACTTTGGTGCAAAAATCAATCTAGTTAATGTCCTGAACCCTATTGTTTATGAATAGTTGTGACGTCAATTAACCAACCAAAAGTGGAACCCGCAAACAATTCAAAAGCGTATAGATGGGCTGTATTTTTACAATATACCTGCTATGTATATAGTTCACAACATACTCTCACAAAATCAGGCTTCTTGTTTCTTATAGAACGAACTATTTAAGTTTTGGTCTCTTTGAGTGGTCGCATCGATTGCAGATCACAATTCCAAGGAAAGGATAAAGTAAACTTCAAAATAACTTACCAAGAAGTAACATTCTGCTCTGGCAAACAAGCATTACTTCTGAATCAATAATGTTTCGCCGGGACAGATCAATAACTCGTCTTCCAGATATACATATAAAGAATCTGTCACACGGGGGTGATCTGAAATAGGTGTATTGCCTTCTTCCAATATGGTTCGGAGTTGTTGGCGGACACGAGAATCCAAGATATCTGTGAAAATCATTATCATTCTTTATAAACTCCGATTGTAGAGACAATTGTTTTAAGTCCTAAAAATTTTAAAGTAACATTTTTAGATCCAACCATTTTTTCTTTAAAGTCAATTTAAAGGAAAAAAAGTAATTCTAAATTATATTGTTTCTATATATTACTATAACATACTACCATATACTACTTACCTATACTACTACTACCATTATATACTTGTATTTTAAATATTTCTGCAGGGTGGACGTTTCAGATGCACACCTCTGGGTAATGTTTAAAAAGAAAAAGTGTCCTAAGTTAGACGAGGTCTCTAGCTTTAGGTAATTGGATGTTAATGTATCCAATAGTTTTGATAAAATCAGGAAATCCTGATCTTGACGTTGTAGATGCCTGGGTAAATCCATGGTTTTTTCAAACAAATGTGGCAAATTTATACGTTGGCCAAAGTGTAATGGTAGCCACACACCAAGTTGGTTTCTGCTGGGGTTATCCTGATTAGCCGCAAAGCTCTAAATGGAATATAATATATATATTATATATAATATATATATATTTATATATATATATATATATTATATATATTAATATATTATATATAATATATATATGACCAATATATTGTGCGAGAGACACCAAGGAAATGTAACAAGCAAATGCAATGATTCGACATTCGTCATACTTGATGGCTCGACATAGATGTCATGTCCTACTCTGTTTCGTTACGTCTAACTCTCAGGGCGCGAATGTGAATGATGGAACAGAACATTCGACGAATGTCGAATGATGGAACAGTTCCCAGATGTAGCATTGGCATTTGCTTGTTACATTTTCCTTGTGTTCTCGCCAATTATATTGTGTCAACTATCATGTTTTGCAAAACTCGCGGTAGTATCAAAAATGATTATGTTTTGCTTGCCATGCATGTGGCGGTAAGAGAGCACCGTCGTCTCTGGTAAGTACTTCAATTATATTCTTCGGAATTAATTGAGGTCAGAGTGAGTTCAGGCTCTGTCGGCGCCTGATGAGTTGACGTAACGAACAGAGTGGGACATGACATTATGTCGAGCCATCAAGTATGCGAATGCGAATGATGGAACAGTCCAGATTACATTGCATTTCCTTGGTTTTTCTCGCAAATTATATTGTGTCAACTATTCATGTTTGCAAAACTCGGTAGTATCAAAGATATATATTAATATATAGTATATATTATATATATATATATATATATATATATATATATTATATATATATATATTATTATATATATATAATATATATATATATATATATATATTATAATTATATATATATTATATATATTATATTTATATATATATATATATTATAATATAATATATATATATTATATAATATGACCATTCCACATCCTTCCCATATTTAAATTTCCCAGTCATGTATGCTAAAATAATCTACCCTATGTAGAGGTAAGCAAAGTAAAATCAAATTTGGAATTGGAGGATCCTGATATAATAGTCTTTCTCATAAAAATCATAAAATCTATTTTAAATCATCAGGTAACACATTAACTTTACCTTCAGCGTTGCAAGATTCAACAAGATCGGGCAGTCACACCTTGCTATTTCATTGTATGCGAGCCCTTCAGGACAATCTTTATATAACTCCTGCCGTGAGAACACGTCATGAAATTTACCACAGTTATTAGGTCTCCTAGTCCACATTCCGAACTGGTGAGGACATTCTGCTGATGGCTGAGCTGGTTCTAGAATAGCAAAACCATAATCGTCTCTATACAGACTATCGTTAAACACTCCGGCACAAGGGTTTCTATTAGGAATATATATTATATTCCTTGTCTCACGTTTGTTAAAAATAAAAACAATATTTTATTGTTTTCGCTTTTGCCACTAAGCAATTTGCGAGCCCAGTCTTTTTTTCCATAAGCTGGAGCAGCTATAGACTCGTTGAAAGCTTTTTATTATCCTCAGCTTTAGGATCTTAAATAATAGAGTGTTAACTCCTTGCAACTAAACATAGATTCTCGTATTCCGCTACCCTTTTGGTATCTAAGACCGATTATATTAAATACTAAGCAGAGTTTTAAAGTTATTATATTTGCTCCTTATGATCTATCTTCATCTTTGGATATTTATGACACATTTATAAAACAAAGTTTTTTTGTTAGGGTGGTACCCCTACTTAAAACACCAGTAAACCGGCTTTCGTGATTTTAAGAGGAATTTCATTGTGTTAACGGTCTATGTTCTTCTATATTAGTATTATCTAAGAATCAAGCCAATAGCCTTATTCTTTTATTTATGTGTGGTTTGTTTCTATTATTTATTCATTTCTGCAAGTAAATAACAATTTTCATGAGTATTTAGTGTTGTATAGTGGTTTAGTAGTTAAAGATTTTAAATTAAGCAAAACTTTATGTACATTAATAAATGTAGTAAAATGCAAGTATTATAATGATATAATTTGCTTCCTCATAGAGGAAAATTTTTTGTATATCACGGGAGTAAATAGTCATAGCACTCCTCTTTAATTTTCTTCTCGGCTACTCCTTGGGGGTAAACTTGCTGATTCCTCGGCTTCGCCTCAGGAACTATCCCTGTAAACCTCTTGGCTATTTCTCTGGGTTTAAAATAATTAATGGTTCCCTCGGCTTACGCCTCAGGACAGAATAAAAAAACCGGGCGTAATGACTCTGTTTCCTCCTTGGTACGTAAATAATTTTTTTGTAATTTAAGTTATATGTGTCCAAGTGTTAACATTGCAAATCTTTTACTCACGTAGATTAGGTCTTGTAGAGCAAATCCGTTTCCTGAGGGAACACACAAGGGTAAGACGAGCGATATCTTTCCGGAGCATACACCATTCCATCAGGGCAACTTGTTCTCGCCATATCATCCCGCACTCTAGATATGCATCGCACTGTGACGAATCGCCACCGCCTGTTCTGCTGGCAATTCACTTGGACCTGCCAAAACAAGGTTAAGGTGCAGCTGATAGAGTTTTATAAGGCGATCCAATAACAGGGTTTTTTAATGGGATATATATATATATATATTATATATATATATATATATATATATATTTATATTATATTAATATAATAGTAAAATAATAATAACTTACAGGAGGTAAAAAATGAGAGTTTGTAGGAGTTTAGAGATTAGCGGGAGGTTCCCAGGTGACTCCCAGTCACCTGTTATTTTACCATTATTATTTACGTACGCTAAGTACTTTCCTTTTCATTATCATATTATATATATATATATATATATATTATATATATATATATATATATAATATATATATATATTATATATATAACAAATGATTTTTCTTTCTACTAACGTGCATAAATATTTCAGCTTGTTAATATTTTTGAACACTGTTTGTGTTTAATATTTGAACACACAGTCTGAAATTATAGTACACTCAAATAAATTTTAGTTAAAAAGTACTTTTACAAAACAGATTGTTATTGATACTTAGAATATTCTGTCTAAAAATACTTCAATGACGACGTTGCCTACTATAGTTGTCGAGAAATTTGAAAAATAAAACATACATACCCAAGCTTAGATCCATTTTTGGCATCCTGTTTTTTAATTTTTTCATGTAACTTTTAATTTTTTATGTAATTTTTTATTAATCAATAGTTTCATGTAAAATAGTCTCTAATGTACTAAATATGTACTTATTTATAATAAAATAATAGCATTTACTTTTAACGCATGTTCATTCCTGTTGCTTATAATTTACTTTATTTATATTTTTATAAAAATGTTTCGAATTATTAAAATAAACTTACCATTAGATATATAAATAAAAACAAGGAACACTAATATTTCGCTTAAACACATTCTAAAGATCATCATCAGTTCCACTCGAACAATATAATCTGTTGATTCACCAAGGTTGTAAATCTAACTAAACTCAAACAGGTGAATAGTTAACATTTTTTTATTATTAAAAAAAATCCTTAGATGCGCCACCAGCTAGCAAATTTACAAGGATAATACTAATATTACAAATAAATGGGAAGAATGTATTTGAATAATTATTGTTGTAATTTATGTCATCCTTTATTAACTTTTCCATTTAATTTTATTTTTACATTTTAAAATATTTATCAATTAAAATTTGTTTTATTAATAAGTCGCGAAATTTTATTTAAATGGTTATTATTAAAATTAATAAAACTCAATTACTCTTATTTGTGTTACAATAATACGATTTTTGTGATTGTTGTTTTATGTTATTTTTGTCGTTACCTTTTGAACTTCTTTTGAACTTTTTACGGCCTTGACATTTTGAAAGACAAGAGACTTCGCTAATGAGTATTAAATGAATAATTTATGTCATAATTTATATCTTATTAAATCATTTTTGGAAAAAAATATATGCTAAACAAAAGGTTATTGCTGATTTATGTCAAAGAGTGGAAATGATGAATGAAAAAATGACGAAATATAAATATGGCCATTTTTTAAACTTTTTTTTATTTATCCAAAAATTTATTGAATGTGGAATATTTCTAATAAAAGTTAACAGCTTTTTATTCCTCAATATATAACTTCAATACATAGCAGCTTTGAACAACAACGAATCATCATCAGTGCCGGTGGATGAAGTCAAATTCTTCTTGGCCGTTTTCTTAGGCCACGGCTACTATAGAGTCTGCTACAAACCGTAGCAGATCGTTATAGTCGAAAGTTAGCTATGTATATTCAATTATATCATGGAGGAATAAAAAGCTGTTTACTTTTTTAGAATATTCAACATCTAAAAATAGAAGTTCCCTTAAAAATAAACTAATCTTATGTATAGCAGAGATGTTTAAATTAAATTGTTTGATTTTTACTTGGCTCTACTGATATTAAATATGGTTAAATTAATATTGCTGACATAATATATAATATATATTGCTGACATAATATAGATGGTCACATTGAGTTGATATACCTGTCTCAATTGACTTAGACTGACGTATGCTCTTGCTCTTTGTATGCTATTAAGCTTTAATTTAATTGATAAATTCATATTTAACAATAAAACCCTTTCTAACCCTAAATTTAACATTTTAATTCATAGGGGCATAGCCCCAAAGAGGTAAATCCGCCTTTGACTCGAGTGTTAATGTGCGCTACACCCAAGGGTAAAACTATTCATACAATACAGAAGACTATCACATACATACCTATACACAAAGGCATACACAAACACACACATATTAGACAATATTCAACTTTTGTTTAGAAAATTGTATATTGTTAGGGGGGCAGCATTACTTAAGGAATGCACCAGTGAATCTGCCTTTCGTGTTATCAGTAGTGTCCTCTAATACTATAGTGTATATTCTACAGATTACACACTAAAAGTAAAATGATGTCCTTCCACTATTACATATACTAGTCAAAAGTAATAAGTTGCGAGTATGAATACTCGTAATAATATTATGTCAATTCAAGAATAAATATAAGACAACATACAGTTATTGTTCAGGCTGCATTTTGAGGGATTAATCTCTCGAAACCGAATAATATTATAGAGATTGTTAAGCGTTTCCTTTCTTTGTAGCTGTATGCTAGTGATATTTTCAAAATATGAACAATAAATCTTAACACTTGTGGAAAAGAAATAATTCTATATTATTCATTAATTTTTTTAAATAAGCTTAATACAATTTATTATACTTTTAGAAATACTTAGGTTAAAATCTAGAATGGAATTTTAGAAAAAACATTTAGATAACAAAGCGCAAAGGGGAGGTGAAGGTGAATATTATCGTAATTAACCTTCAAAGATAATTATTGTCACAAGGTATAATATATAAAAACTCATTCATAATAAATATAACATGAAACTCAATTGAAATACGAAGAAACGTATACAACCTGAAGTTCAAATATTGGAGTTTGTGTAAAGTGTAGAAATTCTCCTATAAGGCACATGTGTATATCAAAAGTTTGTAACTGCGTGTAAATAGCGCTACCAAAAATTATAGACAAAAAGAATGAAAATTTTGAAAATTTTTGCCGGTACCAATGAAGCTTAAATGAGGCAAATTTGGAACTAACCTGTTTGCTAGGAAAATACCTTGAACTCTCTTTGAGGTGACATCATAATTATGGTCCCATTTGTAGAGCTATTTTTGAGTTAAGACTGGTTTATAAACCTCAAAAAACGTCCAAAAATACAAGTTTTTTGTATATCTTGTGAGTTAATTTATGGGGTCTTCATTGTCGAACGTTTTTTTAATTCATAAAATAATAACGCATTATGCAGACGACTTTATTTAATTATTATTTTTTTTATCAAAATAAGGAACGCATTAGCCATGGAGAAGGGTAGGTTGTGAATATGCCTTATTAATAACCTACTATCAGACGACATCAGTACGGTATTGAATAAAATTTTCTTAAAAAACAAAATTATTAATAATTTAATTCCAGTATTAGCTGAAGCAAAATCTAAAATGATCGTATCTGTATCAGCGCTAGCATCTATACAAAAATAAATTTTCGAAAAATTGTTACTTGGATAACAGATCTTTAAAAAGCTGGTGAAACTGGCTACGGAACAACGTTGTGGTAATGTTTAAAAAAACGCTAATTCATACACACTCTATTCTTAAGGAGAAAGTAGGAAACTACACGAAAATTTCCAAAGTTTCTGTATACCAATAGACAATAGAAGGAAGTAGGAAACAACTAGATTAAGATTTCCACAAACGTTTCTGAAAATACACGTGACCTAGAAGGAAGCTAGGGCAAACACCGTAGAATATAGATTTCAAAAACGTTTCTTAAAATACCAGCTAACACTAGAAGGAAAGCATAGGAAAACCGAGATTAGATTTCACAAAAAACGTTTATACTGCATACCACTAGCCTGAAAGAAGCTAGGAAAAACCATAAGATATAGAATTTCAAAACGTTCTCGAATACACTAGACCTAGAAGGAAGTGGAAAAACACTAGCAATTAATTCAAAAAACGATTTACTGAAATTACCCTAGACTAGCAGGAAAGCGTAGGAAAAAACCTAGATTTAGCATTTCAAAAAAGACGTTCTGACCTAGAACTGAAGTGAAGCTAGAAAAAACCTGGATCTAGTTTACAAAAAACGTTTATGAATACGTCTAATACTAGGAGAAAAGCTAAGGGAGAATTTTTAAATCAATTATTACTGAAATATGCATTTATATAGTGGTCATTTTATGTATGTTTAAATGGCGAATAACTAGGGGTTTTTATTTTTTTTAGTGTTATTATGCCCTGCATTACTGATACTGTTTTAAGTAAAATAATTGACCATAATTGGCTTTAAAATTATAACTGATAATTATTTTTTCTATCGTTTAGTGTATAAGATTAATTTGTAGAACCATAATAAAATTGAAAGACTCGATCATAGTTATAGTTAATTTTTTTAAGATTTTAACTAAACAACGAAGAGATATTAAAATTAGTTTATTTGATAAAAACATAGTTTTCGAGATCGTCCATTAGTTTTTTGAATCTTGGAAGCACTTGCGCCCAACTGCTCGTCACAAACTCGGTATGGTCACGAATTAGAGTTCAGCTTTAGTAAGTACTCTCTTGACTAGTAATTAAAGTTGTTTTGATAAAATATTGCAAATATAGCGCAATTATTATCGCGAATTAATATGTAAAGGTGCACTCGCTCATAAGTTCGAGTTCTAGAGGCATGGTTAACTTTACTAGAATTTTTAAAAAGTTTTGGAAGAAACATTATTTGGTACTGATAATATTCTAGTGTATCAAACAAGTGCTATAAAGATAGTTTTATAGAATTTGTTGAACTTGAATATATACAATTAATCTATCGTTTTATTAGCATGCAAAAAATCTGAAATAGTACTCGCCAATTAATACTAAATGTATCAATCCAACAAAATGTATTAAATCCTTGATTACAATGCATTATCTACTGACAAAGTTTGGTGTTCTAAAAAATTTAAGATAAAGCACTTAAAAGAACGCGTTTTTATCCAAATACATTAACTTTTTTGTTGTTAAAAAAAAATTTTTTAATGTTTTTAATAAAAGAGTTAAATATTGAATGGTTAAAAGAATGAGTCCTTGGTAGATTTATAATAAACCACTAATATCCATTTAATAAACCTAAGGTGATTATATAACCACACGTAGCTGATTATATGAATT